>OY744481.1:95701925-96095822 GCA_963556165.1 Tipula helvola
AGTTACTAGTGGTTGCCACGAGGAGGCAGCACGTGCCCTTGTGAATTGTGATCAGGCCTAATACATGACCAGAACAGCTCACCTGACGCGCATCCTACTGGAAGGTTACGGAGCTGGTCGATTAATCTATTCAACATTGCCCCCCTCCCCCCACTCCTCTCCAATAGACGCCAAACCTCCATATATAGTATTCTAAAAGCTTAAGTATTGCTAAAACAAGGTTTTTACTAAAAGATGCAACCAACAATATTTTCTTCAGTGTATTATTTACGTTTGCATGCACAAATAGAAAGTTTTTACATAAAAGCGGGTTAAATCGGTGTTTCTTTGTTAAAAAGCTTACGAGAAAATAAACAAAATATAATGATAGAAAACACGATTTAGCACATCAGAAGGATGTTGCCTTAAAGTTTTTCGCAAGTATTAGTAGTAAATACGCCTAAAAACATTTTTGCTTTACGTGTTTATGTTTTATATGGTAAGATCTGAATTTGTTTACACATGCAATGCCTGATTTGCACAATCATAGACGAGCCGCCCCTACCTATAAGCGTTACAGACATGATTTAAAGAAATTAGGTAGATAATTTTTTAGATAAACAACTTCTCTGTTGTGTCTCATGTGACAAAAATGAATATTGAGATTAAGGTTCATCGTAAAGAAATTTTAAAATCATTTATTTATTCCAAAAAAAAAAGGATGTTCTAATGGAATACAACAATTTGGAAATATTTTTATGAAATAAAAATGAATAAATAAATGAATAAATTTTTGGAAAAAATAAAGAAATTTATAAATTAAATATTCCCGAGATTTATGATGAACATCCGGAGTCGAGTTTATTCAAATTTACCTTTTTCCCCGGGAGATTTGACCCAGTAATTCTCCGGAACGACCCTGTAATTCTAATCATGAAGTCCAAGGGAAGCTGCATCAATAAACTTGAATTTTAAAACGTCAACTAATCTTTCGATTTCTGTCAATTTAAATTTCTTATTAATAGAAGTATTGAAATAAGACATTCCGAAAAAGCGAGAATTTTAAAACACAAGGCGTATTACAAGTATTAACCCTCAGCAGTAAGGAGCTCGAATAATATTGCTTTATACAGTTATGCTTTGACTTTTATTTAAAAATTGCATAATTATACTTGGTGGAATAATTGACCGTTTAGGTGGTATTCGACACGCCGAAGATCTACATATAAGCTACAATTGAATGATATTGCTGATCGCCGAATAAATATCGGTTCAACATTTCACAAGTAATGAGTAAATTATGGTGGTAGCAAAATTGTAACCAAATTATACCAAATTAAACTATTTGACAATAAATATTATATGAAAGTGACAAGCTTCAATGAAATGGATTTCGAAGTTATTGGCATACGTTTTTAGATACATTTGTAATACAATGCAAAACCATACCGCCATGAATATAAATTTTAAAATTTGTTCCACCGCGTGAATCAAGGTTATTTCTATCTATTTTCGACGTTTTAATTTGTTAATCTGCAACATGGAAGTTTGTAACAAAACAAAGAACATCTTACATTATTTTACGTTGAGTGTATGTACTAGATAGTACATATTTTTAAAAGAAAGAAAAATTATAATTTTGAGCTTTTTCAATTTTTTCTGTGTGAGTGTTTTTTTTCCTAATTGAACGTAATATGTGGGGGGAAATGTTAATTCATCAATTATTTTTAATTTACTTTTTCGTAATTATTTAAATTATGTATTATTATTTTTTAATTTTGTTGTTTATTATTTTAGAGAATTTAATGTTACCTTATTTTAAGTTAGGTACGTAATTATAAAATTTATTTTTATCCGACTCGTCGGACGAAACTTTTCCAAAAAGTCCATCATATAAAAATTTATTTAAACGTCATTAAACTAAACATTTACATTTTACAATAAATATCCGTAGTAACGAGCAGTCGGAATACGGTTCCACTAAATCTTATTGACTGTTTCTTGTTAAAATGACCCCCACCAAATATTTCAATTGACTTCAAATTTTGTAAACATATAGGTATACATTTATCATTAACTTAAAAAAAATCGTTCCTGCCGTTTTTGAGAAAATTTATTTGGCAGTTTTCTTTCCATTACAACAACTTCTATTTTCGGCTTAAATGGACCCAAAATCGAACGCAAGCTCGTTATTACTGTACTAAAAATGTAAGATGGAAAGACCGAAAGATGGAAGAACGGATGGATGGACATGACATTTTTGAATGGATATTTTAGAGCCATGGTAACTTTATTCGTCGAGAAATATGAAATTCTGGGACAACAACTTTTTCCCGATTCCAATACTTACCCATTGTAACTTCGTTATAGTGGGAATATAAAAATTGATTTGGGCGTGTGTATTATAACATAGTTGTGTATGTTTCATATTAGGTTTTCCATGTTCGTAGGTAGTTAGAAAAAGGTATATTGGGATGTGCAAATTTATTAGAGAAACTTAAGTTACCTGAGCAAGAATTTTAACTTACACAAAAATCCTTGATTTGGTAGAAAATATATAACTAAAAGTTTAAGGAAGTTAAATTCTGCTTGCCCCTCGAACAATTTTTGTAATTGGAAAATTACTTTCATTTTTCAATAAATATAAGTGTTCTCAAATAAATAAAGTAATATTAATATTTTAGAAATAGAAATTAATTAGCATATTTTAAAAAAAAAACAATAATCTTATTAAAAACCGTAAATGGTATTTTTCTATTTGTTAATTGTTTTATAATGCCTTCGTAATTCCGTTTCATTTTAATCATAATCTCCGCCTATAGAAAACAGCTTTATTAGTAAATATTTAACGCAAAACGTTTCGTTGCTTTGTCAGTTAATTTATAGCCAACGACTTCTTAGAATAGAGTGTACACAGAACAAGTAATTAGGGCCGGCTTTAAATTGAATTTAAAAGATGCAAAGCATCAGATCGCATTTAAAAGAGATTAAAAAAAACACAAAATTGCTTATTCAAAACACAATATCAATATAAGGGAAAAACTGTATGTTGGAAAGGTATGTTCAATTCCAATAATAAAAACATTATTGTGTAATGATTAAAACATTTACGAGTAAGGGCCGGTATTTAAATGCTATTTAATCCGACCTTAAACTGTTAACTAGAGTTTAACTTTCGATTTTATTTTTTCAATCAAAATAAATTTGCTTAAACTAAGTTTGCTTTAACCAGCCATCATGCACTGGTTAAATATTTAATTAAACTTAAAATGACATTTCGATTTTGCAGATTTCAACTGTTTTTAAAATATTTTGTTGAACCTCATACACATTGCAGTTATGTATATTAGTTTAGAAGACCATGACGAGAACCTTTTTATCAATGATTTGTGAAAATAGCCTTGGAGATCCAAAATTTGGTAAAACTAGAGCATTTATCGTGATTGCCGTGTTATTGTATCACGATGATAAATCTACCCTGGCTAGGCCATTTGTGGTTCACGGTTAACACATTTCTCTGTAAATGAAAGAAGCTTGGGAGCCCGAATCGAGCAAAACCTGGCGTGTAGATTGGCTACCAACGTAGACAAGAGCTGTTGGCAAAGGAGTCTGGGCAGATGTTACAGAAGGAAATGATTGCTGACTTGACTGTTGCATATTGGAAGACTATGTTCATTGAAGTTTGACTGTAACTTGAAATTTGTTTGTTGATCGGAGTGGTTTGGGTTGGAAACCGATTGTTGATTGATTGTGGATTAGAACATCCTTATTGATTAAAGTTTGTTAGTTTTAGTTGTAAAATGTGGATTGGTGCTGCGTTGAGATAATAGTTGTTTGATATCAAAAGATGAATCATTCACCACTTGATCTTGGGTAATTGGAAATTGTTTTTGTGATATGCTTTGTGAAATATTTGAAATTGAATTTGGATAAAAATAATTAACAGTAGATCGTTCGTGTATGTTCGCTGGTGGGTAATACACGTTGTTTCGGACACGGCTTGGATGGTCTATACTGCAACACGGCGATTCTTACATGAATTAAAAAATACTTAAATTTCGATGATTAATTTTTATTTCTTACACCAAAATTAATTTTAAATAATTAAAGATTTTTTAACCGTACATTCGGTTCTTTTTACAAAATAAAAAAAAATAAAAAAAATTATTTATGTTCTCTCTGTCACAAATGCGTTTTGTGGTGACTTGCTTCTTCCACGGTAATTTCCTTTGTTAACATAAAAAAAAAACTAAAAACTAGTTAAAATAGACTAAAAAATGAGTTCTCTCATTTTCTCTTCTATTTTCCTTTTTCGTTGTTAAATTGCCATTTATTGGAGTTACCTGATGTACAATTTTAGACAACGTAAGTGGCATATCATCTTACGCAACGTAAGTGGCGTAACACCCGTCGTGCTGTTCTGGTAATTGTGGTATGAACCGGCTTCGGCTAATTTCGGATAAGAAAAATTGAGCTTGCTTTGAATGTACAATAAATAATGATGCTTCATGGAGCAAAAACGACTCAGATATTTGACTGTACAATTATTTGTTAAATTACCAGAATTTAAACAATTGAAACATGCATAGCTGATTTTGAATAACGAACTGAGTACGAATTATTGCAGATAATTGCTTAAAATCTGGACATCGAATTGCAATAATACCAATAAGTACGTTAAATGAAAAAAATTTAACACTATAGAAAGATTAGTCCGCCTCTTCTCCTGCTGCCACATTTTTTAAATAAAACTGAAAATTATCTCAATAAATCCGCTCTTTGAAAACAAATCAAGAAAAATAAGAACAAAATAGCAAAACTTCTCATTCTACTTTTTTCTAAGAGAATTAAAATTCAAATTTATGGAATGAAATTATTCAGCGAGAAAATGAAATGAAATACAGGAAAAAGAAAATTTCATTACATTCCATCATTTCATTTCACTAAATGGGAATTGACCTACTGAATCAAATAACCGGATAATCGATCAAATTACCAGTGTAGTCGAGAATTCGAAAAAGGATCAACATTTCTGAGTATGCGGGTACTTGATAATCGTTATAGGATACCCTAAGCAAAAATTACCATTTTAATGCCCGGTTTCACAAAAAAATAACCAATCTCTAGTTAAATAATATTTCCTCCCTTTATTTTTTTATGAAATTGCGTTTTTTTCACAATGAAAATTCAATGCAAGTTGATTATATTTTTATTTTACATAGAAATATTTAGTCTTCAGCTAAATAATTAGCAGAACGAAATTGGGCAGCTAAATATTTAGCTCTCCAGTTAAAATTTTCATGTAGAAACGAAATAAAATTAGCGTGCGTTGAATTGGCGTAATTACCTGGTTTTTTGTGAAACCGAGCATAAGACAACGATAACCGTCTTAATCAAGACTACTGATATTGGCGGTGTTGTCGATTGACACAAATACAGAAGCGGTGATTACAGATTATACAGCTTAGCACCGATGCAGGTAATCACAAAGTAGGCGTCGATTTTCAGCCAATCCAATAAACAGAAATCGCATAAAGCAAGGTTATTTTCATAATATTGTTAATGAGATGAGGTTAACGGAAGAAGTAACATTTCTGGACTTACAATCCATGCCGCCAATTGTGGTGTGTTCTTAGGTAAGTGAAAATTGATAAACTTTAAATTATTACTACTTAATTAGAATTCAATAAAACTAATGTAATTTTTTTTATAGGTTCAGAATCCACTTGAATGACAATAAGTCAAAAAATCTCAATTATGGAAGCTGCAGAAATTAACTTGTTTCCCAACACCCAATATTAAAATGTGGTGATCTATTGCGTATGATTTTCATTCCAAATGAAATTTCCCAAATTGCATGTTATTATTCGGGTAAAACCAAAGCAACCTTGATTATACAAGCCATAATCTAAAAAACGAAGCTTTTATAAGGGAATTAGAAACGACGAAAAAACCAAAATTTCCACAGTAAAACACATAAAACATATGGGAAATCACTTTTTTTCCTAAGACAAATTTGTAAATGAAAACGTTGCAAATTCTTAACTATGATTTGTGAAATATTTTCAGAAATGTTTGAATTTCAACATATATGAATCTCGTTTAAGTAAATCGTTTTCATTTTCTTGTAATAATTGATTTATTTAAACCAAAATATAAAAAAAAGTTCATAACAACAGCGTTCTGGTCAAATTAAAAAGAAAAGCTTACTACAAATCGTGTGCATTAAGTCAATACACATAGATGGCAGTGAGCAGTAAAAATTTTGGAAAATCGTACCAAAAATTGCTACCTGGAGAAATTTGATTTCAAAAACTGTAGGAAAAGCAAAACAAATTCACAAAATATTAATAACGTGTCATAATTGTGTGATTAAATAATTTTTTTCGTATTTATCTGCCAACAATGATAGACATCTAACGTACACTAGTAAAACTAAACATAAATTTAACAAGTATTATTTTAATTCGTCAGAGCCAACTTTGATGTATTTTTCAAAATGAAAGTTCGCAAAATATATTTTAGAAATAATTTAATTTTAATATTTCTGCAATTAATATTTACTTAATACTAATATAACCTTCTTGTAAATTGCTGCTAAAGATATGTAGAACACTTTTGTATAAACATTTTGTAACAATTTTGCTTTTTTCATTGAAAAACTTGAAGCTAAAACACACCATTTATGGATTCCTATGGAAATTAGTGAAAAGTTATACCACTAAAAAAGCTTCTAAAAAATACGTCATAATGATTATGGCTCTATATTCTAGAAGGCTCTGGTAAAACTCGAAACAGTTTTATAAGCTTTAGGCCCGATTGTATGAACGATGATAAATGATTAATTCTCTGATTTAGCGTAGTTTTCATAGTTTTATACAAGCAAACTACGCTAAATCAGAGAATTAATCATTTATCATCGTTGATACAATCGGGCCTTAATGTTTTAAAATTTTATTGAATATATCTTGTTTGCAGGCATTTAGGAATTGCCGCTGTGTTTACCGGAATTATAACACAGGCGTAGCGTGGTACTATTTGCGGTGTGCAGCACAAATTATAAATTTATAATAGTTGATATTGGGCAAGCGGCCATTAAAGTGATAATAGCATATTACCGCAGATCATACTAGCATATTACAAGAGAGAATTTGGTAATGAATGATATTCGAAGAGTGGGTTTCAATAATCCTAAATGATATTTGGCAAACGCCAACAGTGCACTAATGATTAGGTAATCTGAATTTAAATAATTTTGGCAAGTTGATTTATTTTTAATTGGTTATAAAATTACATGGACGGGAAACATGGAGTACAACATTTAATTAAGAAACAATTTATTTTTTTTAAATATGAATTCATTATTTCTAATTTATTTAAATATGTAGTAAATCATTATAATTTATAATTTATGTAAATAGATAGTAATTCATATATAAAAAATTCTTATTTCTAAGTAAATTTTTAAAAATTGATATTTTTAAAGTTAGCCGAAATTTGCCAGTTGAAAGGGAAAAGTCTATAATGCAGATTGTATTACTCCAGTTGAAAGTGTACATCCAAAAGTAAAACACGGTAATACAGATTGTGCTATCCCATCCGAAAGTAAAAAAAAATCGTTAATGTAGGTTGTGTCATCCAAGCCGAAAATAACAAAATTAAGTCGATATCAATCGGTAATGTTTAGTCCAAAAATTACTTAGGATGCATGAAAAGCATGAAGACCTATGTTAATATTCTTATATGGCAAAAGCTGGCTCTAATTCCTTTTCGAATTAGATAAAAATTGTGGAAAACTCGCGAAGGCCAAAAAGATATTTTACATGGAATAAAATCAGCCTCAAAAGTATTATGTCTGGACAGTGGTGTAGCCTGAAATTCGTCGAGGGTGGAGTGGGGGGGGGGGGGGGGGGGTTCTTAAACAAAAAATAATTTCTATAAGGAAATAATGCATTCGGATTTATTTGAATTCAATTTTTTATTAGTTTTTTATAGTTTTACATATATTGATTCGTCGTGACACTATGGCCCATTAATCGAGGACACGGTCTATTTATATAACCACATCTTTGTGAATATTTAAAATGATGCCAATCCATTTAGTCGCTTTCCACCGATTGTGTTTCGTAGGTAATTTTTAAGGTGCCTGAACGTTTTGGAACGTTTCCAATTGGAGAGATTATCCAGGTTAACAGTACTAGTAAAAATCTGACAAATATTTGGTGCTAATTTTGTTATTATAGGTAGAAGCGTTCAACCGGAGATACCTGACCGTCTTTTACACATTTTAATTAACTTCGCTTAGGTAATCTTATTTCGGCTTAATTTGGATATAGGTCTACACAAATCTACAAAAATCACGGCTAATATTATGCCGCTTTATTTACATTTCTTTTATATGAAGAATTAAAAATAGGTTACATGTATTGTACCTATAACATGTAATGATCATTTGCCTTATTCGAATTAAAAATTATTTTGTGTGGATTAACACATCACCATGTAATGATTTTATAATTTGTGAAACTCAGGGGAGGAGGGGAGGGGGGGGGAGGGGGTTGACATTAACTAATAAAAAACATCTGTTAAGTACAGAATTTTTAATACACCAAAATTTTTGCTTTATGACATCCACTATTGATTAATCGGCTGGCTTGGATTGACCACCGTCGATGGTGACTGAGTATACCCCGAACTGAGAAAGAAAATAAAAGATTGACGAAAAATTAATGTGTTGCCACCTGAGACGGGATGAATCACAGAGCAAAGTTCCAGCTGCGTTGGCGTCAATTTTAAACAGGCAAATCTGATTTAATTATTTTTTAAGTTAGGCGCCACCTCTAAGAGGATGCCTGTAAGCGCGCGTGCCTAGCTTCGCTCAGTCGAGCAGTCCACTCGGTGTAAGTTGGATAAAATATTCACCAAGCACGGAATTTTAATACTCGCAAAGGATAAAAACACTTACCGACTGTTACTGCACTTACATCCGCGATCTACCTCGATTTCGTTACGCTCAAACTGGATACTGACTTCGGCGATGATTTGGGCGATCACTGATTCGATTGCGGGGATGATCATCAATTTCTTCGCTGCATTGGGTACTCGTTGACGAGCAACTTGCTAATTCTTATTTAGTAATTTTTTTAAGTTTTGAATTTTGTTTTGTTACCATTGACGTGTCCGATTGTCTTTATTTTGCGTATTCTTAAACACGAAATTCTATAGGCAATTACTCAATTATCTTTTTGTTTGCACTTAAATGGCCACAGGAAAAAATACTATTCACTTTAACTCTGCCTCGTTTCACAGTTTTATCGGGTTAAAGTACTCAAAATCGAGATCACAAACGATTTGTTTGTCTTTTTTTTTATTATCTCAATTTATTAAAAGTGTTTGTTGTTAATGTCTCATCGTACATAGATCCGTCCGTTCGCTATGACTTGCCGCATGAAAAAGAGCGAGTCTTTGTTCAAACACACTGCTGTGAAATGCAACTACATATTTCAATTGTTAATACATTTTCGATTCATTCATTCATTGTACGTAAATTGGAGTTGCAAGGTTGAAGATAATTTCCCTGAACTTTACAACAGCCGGTAGGTGTTATGTGATTGAGGAAATTAGAAATTGTTTTGACGGGTAAAAACATTTTGGAAAACTTGATGAATTTTCCAACCAATCCAGCCACCCAAGCGAACCAACTCTAACATTTTCATTCTATTTAAACTTTACCCTGTTACAAACATTGGTTAAGACTTAAAATATATTAATTTTAGTTTAGGATTTGAATACTTCTGGTAAGTTTCTTGATATTATTACCAACTTGCTAAACTATTATAAAAACTATTCTTGGTTATTTTACCTTGTTCTGAGAGAGTCATCAATTTTCGACAATGTTATCAATTTATTGAAGTGAGTAAAATTCAATAAAATGTATAAGCTTTTCGAAGTATTTGTAGTTTGTATCTTGTTGCAATTTTTCGTTTAACGAACCAATCATTCATAAATCATTCATAATACCATTCACCTTCACGAGTTTTCACAGTAAATGTCGAAATAAATAAAAATAACAACCACCAATTATTTTTCACCAACAGTAAAACAAAACAAAAACTGCCTTACAATGGAATTTCTGTGTTGTGTCGACTGTAAAACAGGAGACGACAAAAGCAATATGGAAAAACTCATAATAATTCTTGGGAGGTAGGTTGCTTGTTGATGGTAACATTGTTGGTATAATTTTGTTGGGGCAAATATTATGTCTTATTTTTTGTCACAAGCGTATATACATTAAAAACGGAAATCAAATCAACGGTTATAAAATAAAAGAGAAAATTAGGTGTAAGGATAATAGTAATATGATGACGAGACGGGGTATACGGAAAAATGTTTAACAAACAAATAACAACAAAAAATTACTAGGCGTCTACATAATTTATATTAACAAACACACACACACAAACAAATTTTCTGTGGAAATATCTTTTGTGCTGGAAAATTACATGTTTTTTAATCAGAAAACGTATAACAAACAAGTGTTAAAAAAATGAAAATATTGCTGTTTTGTCTATATTTTACCTTGTGGGTTGTTTTGTAATCAGCGAATCATTTTTCTGTTTCTTTAGATTTTAGTCCCATCGTAGAAAATTTGTGCAATGCGTGAAAGGGAAGATCAAAAATTTGAATACTGCAAAGGTCTAAAGATTTAAAATTAATACGAGCATATCTTTTCAATTTTCAGGACAGTGATTTTGGTTACAAAATGAGGATTGATTTGAGGATTACCCTGGAGTTTTTGAATTGAATTATATTTTATATAAATGAAAGAAGATGAGATAGGTATAACTTTATTTTTTTTTTATTTTTATTAATCAACATTTATATATATTATCACAAAATTCAATTTTATAACATTTTTTTTCGTGTTGGGCTAATAAACTGAATCACCCCACAAATTTATACAAGCCAAATTCCATTTTTATCGATTAATTGGAAACCAAAATTAATAAGTAATTCTAACTTATTTATATTAACAACAATGGTTGACACATATATTTTCAAGTATATCAATTTCTTTTAATATATTTTAACAAATTTAATCACAATTGTTCATAAAAACTTTGTATATAATATCTTGTCAAATTTCAACTTTTGACTTCTTTATAACAAAAATATATTTTATCATATATAAAAAAATTTCACAGAAAAAGAATTTGATGGACATACTCGTTGTTGTATCCGACCTTGCGTTGTTTGAATTCACGCGAGTGTGTTCATCCAGGTTCCTTCCCGGTTGGCATTCACATTGATGATTGTAACCGGCCTGGTGCTGTTTGATTACGCATCAATGTGGATGTTAAACCCCTCTTCTCATGGCATCGATTGTGTGGGTTTCTCCATTTCCGCTATGTTGCGTCGATTGTGGCTGAAGCTCATACGTCTTTGTTCTGAGTCGAGATTTATTTTTGAAATTTACTTTCTTCTCTTTGGTTCTTTTTATTCTTCGTACCCTTGCATTAGTTTGTTCAATATTGTTCACATTAAATTTTGTTTGTATCCGACTACCTCAATGAGGGACGTTCGCAGTAGGCTCCGACGCTTGCGTCGTTTGATCCTGCTTGAACGTCGCTCATCGTGGTTCCATGTGTCTTGAGCGTCGAGATTGCGGAACCAGCTGTTTCTGCCAATGTGGTGTCGATTGGGCGGTCCGTTGTCTCGATGATCACTGGCACATCTTTGGTCCTCTTTCATTTCATTTCGTGTGTCTCATTTTGTACCAATTGCTTTGTTTACAGAAACTTATTATTATATTTTTTTTTTCTCCACCTAGCATGAGGGCCTATGAGCTCCCTTGCTCCATCCGACCTCCCTAATTTTTTGTTTGACTATAATTCAATTATTTCGATTATATTATACCATAAATATTAGATTGATCTTGATCATTTACGATCTATTTTTGATTATTTTCTTTAAATTTTTTAGTTTTGGTTTGTGGGTTTATAATAGTTTAGTTTTGTTATAATTTTTTTTAGGTTATACTAAATACACTTTATCAAATTTTTTTTTTTGCGATTAATGAATTCGAATCCCAGTCCGTGGGATAATCCAACAGGAGTGTTTCGTCGTGTATCTATTTTTGAGTCGAGTGGACATCAAGGGCCTACACGTGTAAGTCCGTGGGATCGTGATCCAGAGTCCTTACCTCCTCAACCGCAACGGCACTCGGTGACTTTTATAGTCATAAAACTAATATAAGAACAGTTGTGTTCTCAATTTGAATTATTGTTATTTTCTTCAGTGTTTATAGTTTCATATATAACTTGTGTCAATTTTTTTTATCTTTAATTATTAATTTTTTTGTTATCATACATTGATCATTTTGAATTTTTGAAAATGGATATATCACATCTGAAATCCGACGAAATTGAAGTCGAGTGCGAGCTACGTGAGATCGCTTCCAATCTCTCAAATGCTACCGAACTTTTGGGACTCCGAATAAAAGCCGAACAAGATGGTACAGCGGTGGTTCCGGGTAAAATGCATCTCAAGGCCAGCAAACGACCGGATTCAGAAATTGAGACCTGTCGGACGAAATTACTGCGGCTTAAGCAGGATGTGGAAGATTGCAGACAATTAGAATTTCAGCAAAGAGTCCTTAAAATCCGTCCGATAGTTTCCCGCTTACTGCATGTTCGGGATAGATTGGAGCGAGCTTGTCTCTCCAACACGTATAAAACATCCGCTCGGCAAGTACTAAACTCATGTCAAGAACTACTTGATTCGCTGGAAATCGAAGATGAGGATAAGTTAAATCAGTCGTTGGACAAAGCGGCCGCAATCCAAATTAGTCCTATCACGGTAGTAGGGACATCCGAGAATCTTTTGGAAGCCACCAAGACACCTACTGATGCATTAAAACCAGCTAGTTCATTGACCACTACGACTGGTACACAAATCTATGGTCCTGAAAATACTTTGAATCAAGGCGCTGCTGCCGGTCCAAATCCGATCATGAGCGCCATATTAGCCCAGCTGAATCAAGTATCGGTGCAGATGGCTGCACTAAATCAGAGACAGAATGAATTGCAGACTCAAATCTTAGCTCACACATCCGTACCTAAGGAACAGATTGCGACGATTCCACCGCATAGCTCATCTCAAGTTCAATTTCAAGATCCATTAATTACTAATAATAGCCCAGTTTCAAATTTAGTAAATACATCTAATATTCTTCCAATCACACATCAGGCTTCGTCTATTAATTTACCCAATGAAAATCCTATTTTGCCTCATCAATGTATTACACAGTTGCATAACAGCACCTTCCGTGCATCCGACTTTGCAGGTGGAAACACCACCCCTACTGCTAATTTATTAGACATTCAACCCGCTCCAAGTTCATTCGGGCCTAGTAGGTCTTATTCCGATCATCGGCATCTTTCTCGAAGTGGAATCTCATACAACGGATCTCCAACTGGAATTAATGTTGAAATGTTTCTCTTCCAATTGGAAACGGTGGCGTCATCCATGGATCTATCTCCACCGTACCCTATTGGCTGAATTACATACTGTCTTGAAAGATATTCCCTTGCAATGGTATTGGACATACCGGAAACTTAAACCCAAGGCGTCCTGGATGGATTTAAAAGAAGCGTTTATCGAAAGATTCAAAGACAGGCGAACAAACTTTGATATTCGTAGAATCATAGAGTCTCGAAAACAACAGGCTCAAGAAAGTTTTCTTGATTTCTATCATAATGTTTGGAGCCTAACGCTTCAATGTCATTCTCCATACAGTGATGAAGAGTTGATTCAAATCCTGATGACGAATATGAAGCCAGCTCTTCAGTACCATTTGACCGACCGACAGTTCGGAAACATCAATGACTTGATCAAAAGCTGCGTGGCTTGGGAAGAAACATTTAGGAGATTTCGCATTCAGCCAGAGATTTCATCATCCTACAAACGAGCAATTAATGAATTAAACTTGCCGGATCACCAGGAGAGTTCCCTCCCCGAATCTAAGCTCGAGTCGTCCGGTCTGGATTATTCTATAGCTGCCTTCAGGAATAATACTGTCAATGCAACTTTAAGCAGAGCCCGAGAAAAGGAATCCGTAGTGTCAACCAATTCGCGGGGTGCCAATAATGTTGGAAATAACACGATATGTTTTAATTGTGACGACATAGGTCACACTTTTATGGATTGTCCAATTACTCCAGCTGGTCCGTTTTGTTATCGGTGCGGTTTGAAGGGAACAATTTCGACGAGATGTTCACGGTGCTCGGGAAACTTGCCAAGAGGTCAATGGAGATCTGGGAACCAGGGGCCGGTGAAAATTCTTTCGCCCAGCACGGCCAAGGAGGATGTCGGCAGCAACACCGATCCAGAACTTGCCCGACGACAAACTTTAACGACAAAGAAGACCACACCTTAGCTTCAGAGGAAGCCATTTCCTATAATTCTAATTATCTTATTAATTCTGTATCAAAATTTACGTCAACTATTCCCTATTCGGTTTCATCATCACTTCCATATTCTGAATTTCCAGTTTCCGTCAGAAAACGTAATATCTCTAGATTAATGCGATCCAAGGTATATTTTCAAAAACGTGAACTTATGAGATCTTCCGTCATTTCTTCTTTAATTGATTCCATAACCGATGATACTCGACCTTACGCTACCGTTCTGATAAATAACACGCCTTTTAGAGGTCTCTTAGACAGTGGGGCCAGTGTTAGTGTCTTGGGTGCGGGGTCAGAACGTTTCTTAAATAACTCAACCATTAAATTTTATAATTTTCCATCTCGAATCAACACTGCTAGTGGACAGTCTCAACGGGTCTTTGGCTATATACGAGCTCTTGTAAACTTTAATGGAATTTCTCATAACATGATTCTATACATAGTTCCCTCCTTGGAACAGCCCCTTTACCTTGGGATCGACTTTTGGAATCGCTTCAGAATAGTGCCAAAAATATCTGCCTTAAATGTTCCCAATGATTTGTCTGACTCACCTGCTGAATATAAAATGCATATCTTGTCCAGCAGTGATCAACAATCATTAAATGACATCAAAAATCTCTTTCCTTCCAGTTCGAAGATGGGTCTAGGTCGCACTCATATGTTAACACACGTCATTGATGTGGGAGACGCTAAATCTGTAAAACAAAGGTTTTACTCAGTGTCCCCAGCCATCCAAAAGTTAATGTATGAGGAGTTAGATAGAATGTTAGCGTTAGGGGTTATCGAGGTATCACAAAGTTCCTGGTGTTCTCCGGTCACTCTGGTTCGTAAGGCTAATGGTAAAGTTCGTCTGTGCCTAGATGCTAGAGAACTGAACAAGGTCACCGTCAAGGATGCGTATCCGCTGCCTCTTATTAATGGATTGTTGGGTCGTTTGGATCAAACCAGATATATATCTGCGATTGATTTAAAAGATGCCTTTTGGCAAATCCCTCTCGACCCACAATCCAGAGATAAGACGGCGTTTACGGTACCTGCACGGCCCTTGTATCAGTTCACCGTTATGCCATTTGGCTTATGCAACGCCCCACAGACACTATGCCGCCTTATGCACCGAGTGATCCCCCACCAATTACACGATAAGGTCTTTGTGTACCTCGACGATCTTCTCGTTACATCAGAAACGCTAAAGGAACATTTTGAACTGTTGAAGGAAGTAGCAGATCTATTGAAGAAAGCTGGCTTAACAATCAATCTCATCAAAAGTCAGTTCGTCCTGAAGGAGGTGAATTATTTAGGTTACGTCGTAGGAGGTGGGTGCCTCCGCACACGTCCCGACAAGTGTAAAGCCATTTTGGAGTTTCCAACTCCAAAAACGACCAAACAAATTCGGAGCTTTCTGGGAATGTGCGGATGGTACCGCCGCTTTGTAAAAAACTTCTCCACCTTAGCTGCTCCTCTTACGGATTTGACCGGAAAGTCCAAAAAACTTAAATGGTCCGAGGCTGCAGAAAAGGCGTTCAATTCTCTCAAACTCGCTTTGGCATCTCCTCCTGTGTTAGCTCATCCAGATTACAGTCGACCCTTCTTTATACAGTGCGATGCCAGTGCTGCCGGTGTAGGAAGTGTACTCTTTCAAACGGATTCGGAAGGCGGAGAACACCCGATTGAGTACATTTCTCAAAAGTTAAACTCAGCCCAAAGAAATTACTCCGTTACTGAGCTTGAGTGCTACGCGGCAATACTGAGTGTAAAAAAATTCCGTCCTTATATCGAAGGGTACCCATTCACAATTTACACGGATCATGCCAGCTTACGCTGGTTAATGAATCAAAAAGACTTATCTGGGCGTCTAGCAAGGTGGAGCTTGAAGTTACAAGCATTCGACTTCCAAATTGGTTATCGCAAGGGATCCGTAAATATTGTACCTGATACGTTGTCGCGAGCTTTTGTTGACGAAAACACTTCTTCTAAAAACAACCCTGTGACTACATCTTCTTCGCTTCTTGAATGCAAATCGGCAGGAAGAGTCAATACATCTAGCACTTGTTTTCACTTAGATAGTCTAACGAAGTCTCCTGATGTTCCAATTCTTCAGATTGACTTGAATTCTCCAGCGTTTAAGGACATTGAATACCTGAATCAGATCGATAGAGTGAATAAGCTGAAGGATACTTCTCACAATTTATCAGTACGAGATAGCAAACTCTTCATTGCTCCGGCATACGGATTTAAATATGTTGATTCTGACATTTCTGAATGGAAGCTAGTTGTTCCGTTATCCTTGACTCAGGACTTAATAAGACAATCACATGAATCTCCAACCTCAGCTCATATGGGAATCGCGAAAACAATTGAACGGCTACAAAGGCAATTTTATTGGCCAAAGATGGTTGCTCAAGTCAAACAGTTTATATCTAACTGTATTAAATGCAAAATGAACAAGCCTGTGAATTTCTCAACTCGACCAGCTATGGGAGCCCAGATTGAATCTACTAGGCCTTTTCAAAAATTGTATGTGGACTTTCTGGGACCTTATCCCCGTTCAAAGCGCGGAAATACGTATATATTAATGGTATTGGACCATTTTTCGAAATTCATCTTCGTGAAACCATTACGGGAAGCTTCCTCTACGCTTCTGTGCAATTATCTGGAGGATGAAGTGTTTTTAACTTACTCAGTCCCTGAAATTATTACGTCTGATAATGGTACGCAGTTTACTTCTCACCTTTTTCAGAATTTGCTTACAAAATATGGAATCGCCCATATCCGTACTCCGGTATATTCCCCGCAAAGTAATGCTTCCGAGCGTGTAAATCGAACGTTGTTGTCAGCTATCCGTTCATATATATGTGATCACGAACATAGTGGATGGGATAGTCATCTTGCGGAGATAACAGCTGCCTTGCGGAACACTATACACGAGTCTACTAGGTTTTCCCCGCACTACCTCGTCTTCGGTCAACACATGACGCTACACGGTTCCGATTATAAAGTTCGTAAATCGTTGTTTGATCAAGATGCTAATGAGGTGCAGATGTTAACTAAGCCAGATCGATTAAATTTGATTAAAGATCAAGTGATGCACTACCTAAAAGTCGCTCATGATAATGTGGCCAGCAGATATAATTTGCGTAGTCGAAATCGGAACTTCCATCTCGGACAAGCTGTGTTCGTCAGATCCTTCACACAGAGCAACGCTATTACTAAATTTTCAGCTAAACTAGGAGCTAAATTTATACCCGCCGTGATCGAAGCAAAAGTAGGGAACGTAGCATATTCTGTCAAAGATTTGAAAGGGAAATCGTTGGGCACCTTTCATGTGAAAGATATCCGTGCGTAAGGTTTCGTTTATATGTCCTGAATCCTAATTGAATTGGCCCGGCTTTTGAGACATTATCTCGGGTGTGAGTCGTCCCCACGTTTGTTACGCCGCCCTCGTCTGCGTAACATGCTTTGATGTTGTGTTTGGTCTGGTGCCGGTAATTGAATTTGCCCAGCTCAGTTCAATTTTGATACCTTTTGCCCCTTAATGGCTACTGTCAATAGTACAGGCAAATTTTATATAGTCAACGAGATGTGTCGTGATACATGATAGTAGATTGTGTGTGTTATCGGTGAGAGGGAGATATGCGTCTATATTTGTGATTTTTGGGTGGGTTGATGATGCGGTGCACGCTGATTGGACGAGAAAGTAGCGCGATATTCCAGAATGGTCCATCGTGAGAATAGCTAATCTTATCTTGATGGTTCTGATGATGTATTAGTGGGCGATGGTACGTGATTACGATATTGCGCGAGAGCGGTGAAAAGAAAAAAAAAACGAAAATAAAAATCATCTGATTATTGGCATGTTGATGTACGGATTTTTTTTTTTTGGATGATGAAGAGATTGGAGGAGAATTTTTTGTTTTGCGAAAATTAAGACAGTCAAGTTTGGACGGTGAGATAGTGAAGTTTGGTTTGGCAGCATTTAAATTAGCCACCAAATTCTTCTTCTGTGAAATTTTTTTATATATGATAAAATATATTTTTGTTATAAAGAAGTCAAAAGTTGAAATTTGACAAGATATTATATACAAAGTTTTTATGAACAATTGTGATTAAATTTGTTAAAATATATTAAAAGAAATTGATATACTTGAAAATATATGTGTCAACCATTGTTGTTAATATAAATAAGTTAGAATTACTTATTAATTTTGGTTTCCAATTAATCGATAAAAATGGAATTTGGCTTGTATAAATTTGTGGGGTGATTCAGTTTATTAGCCCAACACGAAAAAAAATGTTATAAAATTGAATTTTGTGATAATATATATAAATGTTGATTAATAAAAATAAAAAAAAAATAAAGTTATACCTATCTCATCTTCTTTCATTTATATAAAATATAATTCAATTCAAAAACTCCAGTGATAAGTGAATTCGTTGTCTTACAATACAAGTTCGTGGAGGGATTATTTTGTGCCAAATTGTGAATAAAACTCCATAAGTCTATTGGTGAATGGAGTATAGAGCTTGAATGCGGATTGATGAAGGGCACGCCATTTCATTAGTGTGTGTCAGAAAATTTTCTGTATGATCGGCGTGGCGGCTCTTATGTTTGGAGTGTTGTCGACAAGCAAGAAAGAAAGAAAACAAATCTACGAAACTCATGTGTTGTGGATGGTGAGAATTCATGTTGCGGATGGCGAATATTGTTGTTGCGGATTATAGAAATTATCAGTATATATAGAGGGGGAACCTGCGTCGTTATTCATCGGCTGTTTTGAAACTCAGGTACTGTGGAATTTTTTTTTCATCGCAACGAAACGAAACAACCGACATTTTTCTTGTTAAATAAAACTTAAATTTGTTATCTTATAGAGAAATTTTTATTCATTGTAAATAGATTCAGTTTATTGTTAGTAAATTAAATGTTTGTTTTTGTCATTTAAATCGCTTACTATGAAGCGTTGCTTATTTGGTTTATATTTTAACTAAAATTCATTAATTATTTAGCTAAAATTCATACTTAGATTCAATTTTTTTTTGTGAGCTAAACTTGAGTGTTTTCGGTTTTCGTTACGTATAATCATTTTTATTACATGCATTTTCTTTTCAGCTTTCGCGAAGTATCGTAATCACGGGTGCATCGCGCTGGTTATATAGGTTATTTATGCGTCTTAAAAACCGTTAATAGTATTGCCCAATTTTTCTTATGGATCAGCTAGATATTTTTTATTGGATTTGTTACTAGTTTATTATCTTCTCAGTTAATTAGTTAATTATTATCAATCGTTTTAATCCGATTTCTTCGTTTTTTTTCTTCAGTTTTTTTTGTTGTTTTGATTCCTTTCGGTTATATGATATTTCTCTACTTTATTAGCGACCGTATATTCTTACACTCTGGATTTTCATCAGACGCATGTCTTGCTACTCACTGATATGATACAGAATATGACAGAGTAGAGTAATTCGTTGGGGGGGTCGTGATGGATGTGAGGGGGTCAGATGCTCTTGTTGGGTTGACCGTTGCTAATTATTCGGTCGCATTTTGATTATAATTTTTAATTAATTTCCTTTCTGTGAACAAAGGAATTGTGTCAATCCTGTTTTTATGATTACTATCTAAAATGCGGTTATTCAAGCATTCTGTCAAGTCTGGAAATCCCCACGCCAAACCCTGAGCTTTAGCCGGCTACTATACCGCACCAGACCGCTGACATTATGTCTGTTAGCGAAATCTCCAGATTTCATTACGAAATTTGAGGATTTCGTTACAGACTCTGGATCACGATCCCACGGACTTACACGTGTAGGAGTTTGTGTGGAATGTGCGTTTTTTTTGTTTATTTTTCGTTTAACATTATAACTCGATGAAAATGAAGCTATTATGTTTATATGAATCGGATGAGTCATCATGTTGGGAAAAGTAAGCTGCTTTTATTATTATATATTATATTTTATGGTCACATTCATTGCTAGTGTTGTCTTCTTGAATTGGGGAAGTACATAAACAAAAAAATATTTATTTTATGGCGGCCAACACAATTAAAATCTTTTATCCAATGAATGTGTTTTCATTTGTTTTATCGAGCAGTATTGGTTCCATCTAATACAAAATAAACGCTTGACAGAAATCTCGAAAGCGTTTTCTTCGAAGGAAAATTAAATCGTAAGGATTAATATAGCAAAACAAAATGTTGCGTACTTTGCACTTTTAGCTTAGAATATCTCAAAAACCTGACGTGACAGAGCAATTCTGAGCCCAGATTCAGCGTAAAAATTACTTCGGAAACAACTATTCATTGTCAAGTGGCATCAAATTGTTAAAATTTTTCAGGGTAGTGTAATTATTCCATGTTCCTAGTTTTACCCACTAACTTAATTTTATGGTTATCAATAACAATATCAAAAGCATTCAAACTAGCCAGACGAGATTTATTAGAGGTTATAAACATTTGTTTGGATTTGCTGGGGTTTATCTTAATGTTTCCTCCATGCAAATATTTGATCCAAAGAAGAGTTAACCTTTCGTACACATAAGACAGCATCGTTAAAACTAGATCATCGGCGAACAATATCATTGATGAAAATTGAGAATGGTATCGGTCCTAAAATTGACCCCTGTGGCACTCCACAAACTTTATTAACAGGAGATGATAACTTATTATTGCGCAGAGTCGCTAAAACAAAACTGGGATTTCAATTTGTGGAGAATGGCATCATGGTTGACTGAATCAAAAGCTTTAGCAAAATCCAATAGAACTAAAAGTGAAATTTTCCCTTCCGAAGTCGCCTTACTTAGATCATCAACAACCTTAACCCTCCGTGTGTACACTGGGCACTAATAGTGGGCACTAAAGGCCGAAGTGACGCCGGAGTCTGGCAGTTTACTTGCAAACGCCAGCCAGTGCAAGTCATGTCCGTTCCCTAAAAGGGTCAGTGTACACACGACGTCAGAATTTTCGAAGGTAAATGAAAACAGTTTTTTTGCGTTTCTCGTAGTTTTTCAGTTTTTTCATGGCTAAAATAAATGTTTTATGTAATTTGATTCTGTTTTGGCTATTTTTTACGGACTTGTGGCGGTTCACCCATTGAACCACTACAATATTCATTCATAATATTCCTTCGGCACCAATATGAGCTCGCCGCGCATTGCGTGCCTCCGGTGTCATCCGGTGCACATTTTTATTGTACGTCTTCTGCCGGGACCAATCAAAAACACGAAAACAACAAAAATTAAAACAAAATAAAATTTATTCAGTCTCGTCTCAAATTTATAAACGACAGCACGTTGGTCCATAGTGTTGCCTTTCGGCCATATTTTTAGTTTCGGGTTTTGATGGTGTTAAATAATAAAATATAAAATTGTTCAAAATAATAAATTATTTACAAAAACTAATTTTGTTTGCAGTGTCAGGTACTTTCAGGTGCTTAAATAATTCAACTTTTTGGAGCCCACGCCAAAGACACTATATTTTTTTGAAAGCTCATAGTCTAAGCTACAAAAGCCTATAACCGTTTTTTTTTAAATATTTGTTTAGTGTAGTTACGAATTTTGTAACAAAATTCGATTTTTTCCGCTTTTTCGACTATTCTTCAATTTTTGTTACCAACGGTTTTAAACTTTGGATTTAGGCAACTTCTGGGCCATATAGTAGACACTTCAAGAAGTAACCCAGAATTTTTTCAGATTTTTTGAAAGCTTAGAAAACTTAGAAAACCCAACTGTTCCCTAAAAGACCCAGTGTACACACCGTGTCTCAAAAAATATAGTGTACACACGCAGGGTTAATCAGAGTCGCAGTGGTGCTGTGTTTTTCATGGAATCCTGATTGAAAAGTATTCCGTACATTATGAGACGAAATGTGTGTAATAATCTGTTGTTTCATTATTTTTTCAAACAATTTAAGGAGACTAGGAAGAACACTTATAGGTCTAAAAACATTCAAAGTATCCGGCATAGATTTTTTACCGATTGGTGTAACATACGCCGTTTTCCAAGCATCAGGAAATACTGAATTAATTAATGCGGAATTTATGATGTCAGTTAGAGTTCCAATAATTACAGGATATAACATCCGAATAAACGAAATAGGGATACCAAAAGGCCCGATAGAGTTAGACTGAACATCTTGCATAGCTAAAAGAACGTCACTCTCAGAAATGTAGTGAAAATAAAACTTAGAAGAGTTAGATACAAATACATCAGAATGAGGCAATGGATTATAAATAACAGAAACAGGCCGCACTATACAATGATCTGAAAATTCACTCGGGGTAAAATCCACCCTGCACTTTTCAGCACCCTTACAAAGACCAAATTTTTTGAAGTTTTCCCATAAGACGTCATTGGGCAAATCGACATTAAACACTTTACTTTTAAAATATTGAAATTTGGCATTCTTAATCATACCATTAACTTTATTACGATATGATCTAAAATTATTCCAATTAGCATTGCTTCCATTGCTTCTCCAGACATGATGTAAATAGACTCTTATATTTCGACACTTTAAAATAGATTGACCCTTCAGCAGAGGAATTCAATTTGATTTTACGTAAAGGTGCATGTTTATTAAGAAGATTAAGTGGAAAAAATGATTCAAAAATGAATCAAGGGAAGTGAAATGGCATCCGACATAAGTCTAGCCTGAAACGTCCTCAACGTACTTTGTTATCGTTCTACCTATCCAGAACAGGTACTGGCTTACTGATGACGTGTATAGTTTTTTATTTATACACGTTCTTAGAACATGCTGTCTCGACCTATCCGGAACCTCAACTTCACGCTTCTTTGTAAAATACTTCTAGGAGGCCTAGTGGCCCGAAAAGTAGTCAGCTTTATTCATTATCGCCTCATCTATTCAGAACATGTACCGTTTTGCCCATACGGGCTGTACTTTCTGATTTATAGACATTTTCGCACATCGCTTCTCGCTAAGTCTTCTCCATCCAATGGTAGAAACTCGAAAATGGACGTTTGAATTTTTTATGCAATTTTTGCTTTTCCATTGATTTCTAAGGCCATTCTATGGATATGTACGAAGTTTCAACTAAATCGGACATGTAATGTCGATTTTAGCATTTTTCATGGTGTATCCTTGGGCAACTGTAATCAACTTCAATAATTTATTACATCCGCGGCGGGTGCTCTATTACCTTCAAACTTCGTCAGGTAGTTCTTTATCAATCTACCTATCCAGAACAGGTACTGGCTTTCTGATGACGTGTATAGTTTTTATTTATATACGTTCTTAGAGCATGCAGTCTCGACCTGTTTGAATACACTGATATCAACTTCAAAAATTTCATACACCCGAACTGAGAAGTTGATTGTCCTGAAACGTCCTCAACGTAGATACTTTGTTATCATTCTACCTATCCAGAACAGGTACTGGCTTACTGATGACGTGTATAGTTTTTATTTATACACGTTCTTAGAGCATGCTGTCTCGACCCGTTTGAATACACTGATATCAACTTCAAAAATTTCATACACCCGAACCGAGAAGTTGATTGCCCTGAAACGTCCTCAACTTACTTTGTTATCGTTCTACCTATCCAGAACAGGTACTGGCTTACTGATGACGTGTATAGTTTTTATTTATACACGTTCTTAGAACATGCTGTCTCGACCTGTTTGAATACACTGATATCAACTTCAAAAATTTTATACACCCGAACCGGGTAGTCGATTGTCCTGAAACGTCCTCAACGTACTTTGTTATCGTTCTACCTAACCAGAACAGGTACTGGCTTACTGATAACGTGCATACTTTTTTATTTATACACGTTCTTAGAACATGCTGTCTCGACCTGTTTGAATATACTGATATTAACTTCAAAAATTTCATACACCCGAACCGAGAAATTGATTGTCCTGAAACGTCCTCAACGTACTTTGTTATCATTCTACCTATCCAGAACAGGCACTGGCTTAATGATGACGTGTATACTTTTTTATTTATACACGTTCTTAGAACATGCTGTCTCGACCTGTTTGAATACACTGATATCAACTTCAAAAATTTCATACACCCGAACCGGGAAATCGATTGTCCTGAAACGTCCTCAACGTACTTTGTTATCGTTCTACCTATCCAGAACAGGTACTGGCTTAATGATGACATGTATAGTTTTTATTTATACACGTTCTTAGAACATGCTGTCTCGACCTGTTTAATACACTGATATCAACTTCAAAAATTTCATACACCCGAAACGGGAAGTCGATTGTCCAGAATCGTCCTCAACGTACTTGGTTATCATTCTACCTATCCAGAATAGGCACTGGCTTACTGATGACGTGTATACTTTTTTATTTAGACACGTTCTTAGAACATGCTGTCTCGACCTGTTTGAATACACTGATATCAACTTCAAAAATTTCATACACCCGAGACGAGATCTCGATTGTCCTGAAACGTCCTCAACGTACTTTGTTATTGTTCTACCTATCCAGAACAGGTACTGGCTTACTGATGACGTGTATAGTTTTTATTTATACACGTTCTTAGAACATACTGTCTCGACCAGTTTGAATACACTGATATCAACTTCAAAAATTTCATACACCCGAACCGGGAATTCGATTGTCCTGAAACGTCCTCAACGTACTTGGTTATCGTTCTACCTATCCAGAACAGGTACTGGCTTAATGATGACATGTATAGTTTTTATTTATACACGTTCTTAGATCATGCTGTCTCGACCTGTTTGAATACACTGATGTCAACTTCAAAAATTTCATACACCCGAACCGGGATGTCGATTATCCTGAGTTGTCCTCAACGTACTTTGTTAGCATTCTACCTATCCAGAACAGGCACTGGCTTAATGATGACATGTATACTTTTTTATTTATACACGTTCTTAGAACATGCTGTCTCGACCTGTTCGAATACACTGATATCAACTTCAAAAATTTCATACACCCGAACCGGAAAGTCGATTATCCAGAATCGTCCTCAACGTACTTGGTTATCATTCTACCTATCTAGAACAGGTACTGGCTTGTGATAACGTGTATACCTTTTTATTTATACACGTTCTTAGAACATGCGGTCTCGACCTGTTTGAATACACTGATATCAACTTCAAAAATTTCATACACCCGAGACGGGATCTCGATTGTCCTGAAACTTCCTTAACGTATTTGGCTATTGCTCTACCTATCCAGAACAGGTACTGGCTTAATGATGACGTGTATAGTTTTTATTTATAAACGTGCTTAGTGCATGCTGTCTCGACCTGTTTGAATATACTGATATTAACTTCAAAAATTTCATACACCCGAACCGAGAAGTTGATTGTCCTGAAACGTCCTCAACGTACTTTGTTATCGTTCTACCTATCCAGAACAGGTACTGGCTTACTGATGACGTGTATACTTTTTTATTTATACACGTTCTTAGAACATGCTGTCTCGACCTGTTCGAATACACTGATATCAACTTCAAAAATTTCATACACCCGAAACGAGAATTCGATTATCCTGAATCGTCCTCAACTTACTTTGTTATCATTCTACCTATCCAGAACAGGCACTGGCTTAATGATGACGTGTATACTTTTTTATTTAGACACGTTCTTAGAACATGCTGTCTCGACCTGTTTGAATACACTGATATCAACTTCAAAAATTTCATACACCCGAACCGGGAATTCGATTATCCAGAATCGTCCTCAACGTACTTGGTTATCATTCTACCTATCCAGAACATGCTGTCTCGACCTGTTTGAATACACTGATAACAACTTCAAAAATTTCATACACCCGAACCGAGAAGTTGATTGTCCTGAAACGTCCTCAACGTACTTTGTTATAGTTCTACCTATCCAGAACAGGTACTGGCTTAATGATGACATGTATAGTTTTTTTTATACACGTTCTTAGAGCATGCTGTCTCGACCTGTTTGAATACACTGATATCAACTTCAAAAATTTCATACACCCGAACCGAGAAGTTCGTTGTCCTGAAACGTCCTCAACGTACTTTGTTATCGTTCTACCTATCCAGAACAGGTACTGGCTTACTGATAACCTGCATACTTTTTTATTTATACACGTTCTTAGAACATGCTGTCTCGACCTGTTCGAATACACTGATATCAACTTCAAAAATTTCATACACCCGAACCGGGAATTCGATTATCCAGAATCGTCCTCAACGTACTTTGTTATCGTTCTACCTATCCAGAACAGGTACTGGCTTACTGATGACGTGTATACTTTTTATTTATACACGTTCTTAGAACATGCTGTCTCGACCTGTTTAATACACTGATATCAACTTCAAAAATTTCATACACCCGAAACGGGAAGTCGATTGTCCAGAATCGTCCTCAACGTACTTGGTTATCATTCTACCTATTCAGAATAGGCACTGGCTTACTGATGACGTGTATACTTTTTTATTTAGACACGTTCTTAGAACATGCTGTCTCGACCTGTTTGAATACACTGATATCAACTTCAAAAATTTCATACACCCGAGACGGGATCTCGATTGTCCTGAAACCTCCTTAACGTATTTGGCTATTGCTCTACCTATCCAGAACAGGTACTGGCTTACTGATAACGTGCATACTTTTTTATTTATACACGTTCTTAGTGCATGCTGTCTCGACCTGTTTGAATATACTGATATCAAATTCAAAAATTTCATACACCCGAACCGAAAAGTTGATTGTCCTGAAACGTCCTCAACGTACTTTGTTATCGTTCTACCTATCCAGAACAGGTACTGGCTTACTGATGACGTGTATAGTTTTTATTTATACACGTTCTCAGGACATGCTGTCTCGACCAGTTTGAATACACTGATATCAAGTTCAAAAATTTTATACACCCGAACCGGGTAGTCGATTGTCCTGAAACGTCCTCAACGTACTTTGTTATCGTTCTACCTAACCAGAACAGGTACTGGCTTACTGATAACGTGCATACTTTTTTATTTATACACGTTCTTAGAACATGCTGTCTCGACCTGTTTGAATACACTGATATCAAATTCAAAAATTTCATACACCCGAAACGAGAATTCGATTATCCTGAATCGTCCTCAACTTACTTTGTTATCATTCTACCTATCCAGAACAGGCACTGGCTTAATGATGACGTGTATACTTTTTTATTTAGACACGTTCTTAGAACATGCTGTCTCGACCTGTTTGAATACACTGATATCAACTTCAAAAATTTCATACACCCGAACCGGGAATTCGATTATCCAGAATCGTCCTCAACGTACTTGGTTATCATTCTACCTATCCAGAACATGCTGTCTCGACCTGTTTGAATACACTGATAACAACTTCAAAAATTTCATACACCCGAACCGAGAAGTTGATTGTCCTGAAACGTCCTCAACGTACTTTGTTATAGTTCTACCTATCCAGAACAGGTACTGGCTTAATGATGACATGTATAGTTTTTTTTATACACGTTCTTAGAGCATGCTGTCTCGACCTGTTTGAATACACTGATATCAACTTCAAAAATTTCATACACCCGAACCGAGAAGTTCGTTGTCCTGAAACGTCCTCAACGTACTTTGTTATCGTTCTACCTATCCAGAACAGGTACTGGCTTACTGATAACCTGCATACTTTTTTATTTATACACGTTCTTAGAACATGCTGTCTCGACCTGTTCGAATACACTGATATCAACTTCAAAAATTTCATACACCCGAACCGGGAATTCGATTATCCAGAATCGTCCTCAACGTACTTTGTTATCGTTCTACCTATCCATAACAGGTACTGGCTTACTGATAACGTGCATACTTTTTTATTTATACACGTTCTTAGAACATGCTGTCTCGACCTGTTTGAATACACTGATATCAACTTCAAAAATTTCATACATCCGAACCGGGAAGTCGATTGTCCTGAAACGTCCTAACTTACTTGGTTATCGTTCTACCTATCCAGAACAGGTACTGGCTTAATGATGACATGTATAGTTTTTATTTATACACGTTCTTAGAACATGCTGTCTCGACCTGTTTAATACACTGATATCAACTTCAAAAATTTCATACACCCGAAACGGGAAGTCGATTGTCCAGAATCGTCCTCAACGTACTTGGTTATCATTCTACCTATCCAGAATAGGCACTGGCTTACTGATGACGTGTATACTTTTTTATTTAGACACGTTCTTAGAACATGCTGTCTCGACCTGTTTGAATACACTGATATCAACTTCAAAAATTTCATACACCCGAACCGAGAAATTGATTGTCCTGAAACGTCCTCAACGTACTTTGTTATCGTTCTACCTATCCAGAACAGGTACTGGCTTACTGATGACGTGTATAGTTTTTATTTATACACGTTCTCAGGACATGCTGTCTCGACCAGTTTGAATACACTGATATCAACTTCAAAAATTTCATACACCCGAACCGGGAAGTCGATTATCCTGAATCGTCCTCAACGTACTTGGTTATCATTCTACCTATTCAGAACAGGCACTGGCTTACTGATGACGTGTATAGTTTTTATTTATGCACGTTCTTAGAACATGCTGTCTCGACCTGTTCGAATACACTGATATCAACTTCAAAAATTTCATACACCCGAACCGGGAATTCGATTGTCCTGAAACGTCCTCAACGTACTTTGTTATCGTTCTACCTATCCAGAACAGGTACTGGCTTAATGATGACATGTATAGTTTTTATTTATACACGTTCTTAGAACATGCTGTCTCGACCTGTTTAATACACTGATATCAACTTCAAAAATTTCATACACCCGAAACGGGAAGTCGATTGTCCAGAATCGTCCTCAACGTACTTGGTTATCATTCTACCTATCCATAATAGGCACTGGCTTACTGATGACGTGTATACTTTTTTATTTAGACACGTTCTTAGAACATGCTGTCTCGACCTGTTTGAATACACTGATATCAACGTCAAAAATTTCATACACCCGAGAAGGGATCTCGATTGTCCTGAAACCTCTGTTTGAATATACTGATATCAACTTCAAAAATTTCATACACCCGAACCGAGAAATTGATTGTCCTGAAACGTCCTCAACGTACTTTGTTATTGTTCTACCTATCCAGAACAGGTACTGGCTTACTGATGACGTGTATAGTTTTTATTTATACACGTTCTTAGAACATGCTGTCTCGACCTGTTCGAATACACTGATATCAACTTCAAAAATTTCATACACCCGAACCGGGAAGTCGATTATCCAGAATCGTCCTCAACGTACTTGGTTATCATTCTACCTATCCAAAACAGGTACTGGCTTACTGATGACGTGTATAGTTTTTATTTATACACATTCTTAGAACATGCTGTCTCGACCTGTTTGAATACACTGATATGAACTTCAAAAATTTCATACACCCGAGACGGGATCTCGATTGTCCTGAAACCTCCTTAACGTATTTGGCTATTGCTCTACCTATCCAGAACAGGTACTGGCTTAATGATGACATGTATAGTTTTTATTTATACACGTTCTTAGTGCATGCTGTCTCGACCTGTTTGAATATACTGATATCAACTTCAAAAATTTCATACACCCGAACCGAGAAGTTGATTGTCCTGAAACGTCCTCAACGTACTTTGTTATCGTTCTACCTATCCAGAACAGGTACTGGCTTAATGATGACGTGTATACTTTTTTATTTATACACGTTCTTAGAACATGCTGTCTCGACCTGTTCGAATACACTGATATCAACTTCAAAAATTTCATACACCCGAACCGGAAAGTCGATTATCCAGAATCGTCCTCAACGTACTTGGTTATCATTCTACCTATCTAGAGTACTGGCTTGTGATAACGTGCATACTTTTTTATTTATGCACGTTCTTAGAACATGCTGTCTCGACCTGTTTGAATACACTGATATCAACTTCAAAAATTTCATACACCCGAGACGGGATCTCGATTGTCCTGAAACCTCCTTAACGTATTTGGCTATTGCTCTACCTATCCAGAACAGGTACTGGCTTAATGATGACGTGTATAGTTTTTATTTATACACGTTCTTAGTGCATGCTGTCTCGACCTGTTTGAATATACTGATATCAACTTCAAAAATTTCATACACCCGAACCGAGAAGTTGATTGTCCTGAAACGTCCTCAACGTACTTTGTTATCGTTCTACCTATCCAGAACAGGTACTGGCTTACTGATGACATGTATAGTTTTTATTTATACACTTTCTTAGAACATGCTGTCTCGACCTATCCGGAACCTCAACTTCACGCTTCTTTGTAAAATACTTCTAGGAGGCCTAGTGGCCCGAAAAGTAATCAGCTTTATTCATTATCGCCTCATCTATTCAGAACATGTACCGTTTTGCCCATACGGGCTGTACTTTCTGATTTATAGACATTTTCGCACATCGCTTCTCGCTAAGTTTTCTCCATAGCAGTATCCCATGGTAGAAATTCGAAAATGGACGTTTGAATTTTTTATGCAATTTTTGCTTTTTCATTGGCCTTAGAACCATTCTATGGATATGTACGAAGTTTCAACTAAATCGGACATGTAATGTCGATTTTCGCATTTTTCATGGTGTATCCTTGGGCAACTTCTATCCAAGGCACGACTATAATAAGTGCTATCAGAGTATCAGAAGATTCAGTGCTAAGACTAAACCGGTATGAGCCATAAATCATATTTTCGGTAAAAAACACCAATTTCTGGGGATTATTAGTCAAAAGCAAATCCAAGCAAGAACTATTCGCTTCTGTAAAATTCGTGTCATAATATGAGGCAACTCTGAAATTGATGGTGTCTAAGAGATCCCTAAAGTTGTAAAGTATAAATTTTCTTATCGGTTAGTGGAGGTTTTAAACTTCGGCAAGAAGGAATCTTAGAATGTTTTGGAATTGGAACACATTTTCGACAGCATTCTCTGCCCTAATTTGTGGTTGAATTATCCTACTTTTTAAAATTTGGCTTAAAGAGACACTACAACTGTTATAACATAGTTGTTCAAAAGAATTTTAACTGTACTGACTAAACAAAACACGTCGAAAATAATGGGCATGCATTTTCGGTATCATTTTAGTTTTCTGTTATAGCGAAAATAGAAATTCAGGATCTAAGCTGCATTTATTAGAATCTAGTTGGTGCATCTGATAAAAATTAATCGAGTCTGGGTAAAAGCAGTGTAACGTTTTCTGGAAAATATTGAACACTACTGAGACTGAACTTCTAGTTGCAGTGGTTCAGAACTTTATCCAATTCTTTGGAAAGCTTAGATATCTTCTTCCGCATTACAAATTAGAGTAGTGCAAATTATATTTTTTTGGGGATTACATTAACGTTAAGCCTTGCGATTCAAAAAATAGTTAAATTCAAAAATAGGTGAAGCACATTTTTTAATGTAAATATTAAATATTTACTTAATATTTTATGCTTTTTAAACAGTTAATTTTTCATAATTAATCGTTTCATTTATAATAATTCTATTATTTTTTTACTCGATTTACTCACTTTGTTGGCACATTAATCAACGCATCTTAAATTTCACGCTTTGTATCATTAATTTAGTCACGCACTGTAGTTTTATGTATTAGATTTGTTAATTACCTTTTTTTATTATGTACATATTTTGAAAATTTCTCTTATAACTTACGGTTGTACGTTTAACTTGTTCTTTTTTTTTGTTATGTCCTGTAATTTTATCTCATTGAACATTATGTACCAAAATTTAAATTTTATAATTGCGATATTCCTCAGTGAGTGAAGAACAAATTTGATAATATAGTAAAGTTTTTTGATTAAAATAAAATAAAATAAAATTATTGGTGATTTTCGAATTTTGAATTGAAATTCTGTGTTTATTTTCGAGTGAATTAAAGTTGTGGCAATATTCCCGTCTATTTCCCAGCACAAAAAAGCTTGTGCTCCATCATTTGGTGTCAGAAGTGGGATAATTTATCCACGTTACATAGTGAGAACGGGAAATTTGCAATTTGAAGCCGATATAACTGTGCCATTTTACAGTACGCAACCATTTTAGTCGTTTTAAGTGGCATTTGTGGACCGTTTATAGTAAACGAACATTCGAGATTCAGCGTGGCTATACATAACAGCACATCAAGGATTACCGGTAATTACGTTAAGTGAGGGTCATATAACAATATAGCGAACCAATCTGCATAACTGTAAGTACAATTTTAATTACTGTACTAAATGCCTCCAGCCGTGGATTTTCGTCGTTCAAAACAGTTTATAGAAAACCTTTTGGAACAACTGGAACGTTATGAAAGGTTTGTTGCGGATCATCTACCAACCGCAAAGGCTAAGCTAATACAGCATCGACTGGACGAACTGAGTGTAAGTTGGACGGTGTATCAAAGAATGCTGCCTCCATATGAACTGATGGACACTGAAGTCTTGACGGATGATGTTCGTGCTAAGCTGGAAGAATCATATATATTTGTTGTATCCGAATTTGAAGAAAGGCTGGACGAATTAAAAGAAGCAAAACGCAAACTTCAGGTCGATGAGAACAAACCACTGCCGCAAGCCGTTCCACCTTCAATTAACGCCAAGCTGCCCACAGTTGATCTTCCTATATTTTCTGGTGGGCATTTGGAGTGGAAATCATTTATAGGCACTTTTAACGCACTTATACACGACAACCCATCTCTCAGTGATCGAACAAGATTCCAATACTTGAAATTGTCTCTTCGAGGTGTTGCCACTAGTGCTGTCTCAGCAGTGGAGTTATCAGACGAGAATTATGAGGTTGCCCGAGAGATCCTCAAGGCTAGATTTGATAAGCCAAATTTTATTTGTGAACAACACGTTCACGCATTATTTCAATTTAAACCAATCGATAGGCCTGATTCTAAGAAACTATTGGGTTTGATCGACCATTTCCGATCACATTTCCGATTCACTAGAATCGCTTAATAGACCAGTAAAGCATTGGGACGACCTGATCGTATACATCATGGTATCAAAACTGGATCCGGAGACCAAAAATAAATGGAATGATGCTGCCCCATCGATACGTCTTCCCACAATAGATGACATAACTAATTTTCTCAGTTCAAGAGCTCACCGTTTAGAAAGCCAAGCAGAATCAACGCCATCTTCATCTACATTACTAAAGCCATCATTTAAATTCAATCACCGCTCTAATCGTGTATCCAATTCTTCACTCACTGCATCCAGATCATCGGTGTTTTTATGTATCTACTGTAAAGCAAATGGACACACAATAGCTCGATGTCATAAGTTTCTACATATGCCTGTTGATCAACGTTACAATTTCGTAAACGAAACCAAGTTGTGTTACAATTGTCGTCGGCCTGATCATATGGTTTCAACATGCCCAGTGACGTTTCGCTGCCGGCACTGCAGTTCATCACATCATTCGTTGCTACACAAAGGTGCCAATGAGCAAGACTCCATACTTTCAAAAGCTGAGCCGCCGCCTACTGCTTTGAAACTAGAGGGCTCATCAACAACAGCACATTCCAAGGAGAAGACTAGCAACACCGCTGTTGCAACATCATCGCTTCCTGCCGCCAAATGCAAGAAAACTTCGTTATCATTTGTCTACTTGGCCACTGCATTGGTCAAGGTTCTTGACCGTTTTGGTCAACCGGTCATCGGAAGAGCACTTTTGGATTCCGGTTCTCAGTTGAACTTCATGACCGAATCATTTGCATCGTTACTGAAGCTGTCACGTCGCAACAGTACCTCCAAGATTTGTGGAATTGGATCCAAAGTCGTCGCATGTTCCGGCAGCTCAACGATAACATTGAAATCAAAAACTACCGATTTTTGTACCACGATAGACGTCCATGTTCTTCCAAAAATAACAAGCTACCAGCCACTCACTTACATTGATAATATTGAATCTTGGGCAATCCCGTCAAATATAAAACTCGCTGGTCCTGAATTCTTTAAGTTTCAAAATATCGACTTGCTATTGGGTGCAGAGATTTACCAGGAATTACTATCTGTGGGCCAAATCAAGCTGGATGATCAGCTGCCTATACTGCAGAATACTGTTTTGGGTTGGATTATTGCGGGAAAATTGTCATCAACTTCGAATTCCAACCATAGTTGCCATTTAATCGTCGAGGATTCCACTACGTTGAACCAAATTGAGAAATTTTGGGATATCGAGAACTTCCCTCATTCTGTCAAACCACTATCATCAGAAGAAGTTGAGTGTGAAATGCATTTCAAAAAATTTACTACGAGAGATAATGAGGGACGATTCATTGTCAGGCTGCTATTTTCATCGGACCCGTTGACACTGGGCGAATCGAAGACACTTGCTACTCGTCGTTTTTATAATTTGGAAAGACGTCTCCATAAATCACCGAAGTTGTTCTCCGATCAAAATTCATTGATGAGTACAAGAGGTTAGGCCACATGGAACATGTTGATCCAAAGTCCATCACTGAGCCGACATTCTACTTACCGCATCATTGTGTTACAAAGCCTGACAGTTCCACGACAAAACTGCGTGTCGTTTTCGACGGATCCGCCAAAACCTCGAGCGGAAGATCATTGAATTCTATCATGATGGTGGGTCCAGTCGTACAGAGTGATCTATTCTCGATTTTAGTTCGTTTTCGAGCGCATGCTTATGCATTCAGCGCAGATATTGCCAAAATGTACCGGCAAATTCAAGTACATCAAGACGATCAAAAATTTCAATTAATTATGTGGCGAGATTCTCCGGCTGAACCTCTTTCCATATTTAAGCTGAAAACTGTCACATATAGCACCTCCTCCGCACCGTTTCTTGCTACAAGATGCCTGAAACAGCTGGCACTTGAACACAAACTGTCTCTTCCTGGGGCTGCTGATGCTATCGATAAAGATGTCTACGTTGATGACTTGTTGACCGGCACAAATTCACTTGCTTCTGCGACAGAGATGAAACGTCAGATTATTAATATACTTCAGTCTGGTGGCATGGAATTAAGGAAGTGGTGTGCCAACGTACCTGAGATCATCAAAGACATTCCACCTGAATTCATCGAGTCATTTGTCAACGTTGATGGAAGCGAATGGATCAAAACACTTGGAATACGTTGGCATCCGTCGACCGACAAATTCAATTGCTTTGTTCATGTCAACGCAAACTCAACGATCTCCAAGCGTGCTATATTTGCACAGATCGCCCAAATTTACGACCCGCTCGGATTACTGGCGCCAGTGGTGGTGTTGGGTAAATTACTAATCCAGTCATTATGGCAATTGAAACTGGATTGGGACCAATCGCTTCCACAACATCTGCATACGCATTGGCAGATACTCCGAGAGAGTCTTACTGTACTCAACAACTTCAAGATCGATCGACACTTGTTCACTTCAACGGAACCATGTAGCATCCAAATACATGGATTTTCTGATGCGAGCGAACGCGCATATGGGGCTGTACTTTATGTTCGCAGTTCAACACCAGATGGCAGAGTCCCCGTGAAACTACTATGTTCCAAGTCACGTGTTGCACCGCTCAAGAAGACAACTCTACCACGCGTAGAGTTATGTGCCGCAGTATTACTGGCACAGCTAACACAAAGGATTCACGAAAACCTGAATTTCAAAGTTGACCGAATTTTCTATTGGTCCGACTCAACGATTACACTACATTGGATAAAGTCGTGTCCGTCCAAGAAATATCGAAACCAGAAAATTGGCTGCACGTACCAACTGAGTGCAACCCAGCTGATTTAATTTCGCGAGGAATGCCAACCGATAAATTCATCCAGTCCGACATCTGGATCCATGATCCGGCTTTTCTACTACAAGAGGTCACCTTTTGGCCAACGCTTCGACAAGAATTTCCAGTACCTGAAGAAATTTCTGAGATGAAGAAAATTGTACCAGTGACCGTCGTATCAGCCGAGGTTCCAGATATCCTGAATGAAATCAAATTCCACAACGACTTCCGAAAATTAAAAAGAATTATTGCCTACATCCTTCGGTTCAAAAGCATACCTAACTACAAATTTAGCGGTCCGCTAAAATTGGAAGAATTGGATCGAGCTCTCAACACCATAATTCGAATTGTCCAAAGAGAATCTTTTCCTGTTGAATACAAAGGATTGGAAAGCAAAGATTTCGTTGTGAAACAGCCGTCATTCCGCTCGCTATCGCTGTTCTTGGATGAAAATCATGTCATTCGAGTGGGCGGTCGCCTTCATCACACCGGCTTACCTTATATCTCAAAACACCCAATCCTATTACCAAGCTCACATAATTTTACAATAACATTACTCAATTTCTATCACAGGAAATTGCTGCATGCTGGTCCAAGAGCATTACTGGCTGCTGTGCGTCAATTTTATTGGCCTTTATATGGAACAACGGTGTGCAAGAAGGTTTTCCAAGAGTGCAAGGTGTGTTTTCGTGTACGACCAATTCCAATGGCACAACAAATGGGAAACTTACCACCGGAGCGAGTTACCATCTCACCACCTTTTTACACAGTTAGAGTAGATTTCGCCGGCCCATTCTACGTCCATTATCGCATCCGCGGTAAACCACCAACAAAGACATACCTCTGTCTTTTCATTTGCTTCGTCACGAAGGCAATACACCTGGAATTGGCCTCTGATTTAAGTACACAGTCGTTCATGGGATGTTTTAAACGTTTTGTGAGCACCCGAGGCTTATGTAAACGTGTGTTTTCTGATAATGGCACTAATTTTGTCGGAGCCAATTCAGAGTTGCGTGAACTCTATGCGCTGCTTTCATCACAAGATTTGAAGGAGAAACTGCAGTTGATATGCGACGATGATAATATAGAGTGGAAATTCACTCCACCAGCCAGCCCTAATTTTGGTGGTCTTCATGAATCAGGTGTAAAATTAGCCAAATTTCACCTTCGGCGGACAATGGGCACGGCTAAATTTACGTACGAACAACCTATGACGCTGATTAAACAGGTTGAGGCCGTCCTTAACTCACGACCTCTTGGGCCAATGTCAAGCAGCCTCGAAGACCTCGACTGTTTAACACCAGGACATTTCCTGATTGGACGACCGCTTAATTCATTACCGATGCCTGATTTAACTGACCGACCTCCGCATGAAGCCTGGAAGCAACTCAATTTTTACCATCAAACATTACTTGCGGTCTCTTCAACAACGTCACAAGTGGACAAAACCATCAGAAAATCTCGCCGTAGGGGATTTGGTAGTCATAATTGAAGATAATCTACCACCGCTGAAATGGAAACTTGGCCGAGTTGTTGAGATTTACATTGGAAAGGATGGTCTAGTTAGGGTGGCCAACATAAAAACCGCTCAGGGAATATTAAAACGTGGAATTTCGAGAATCTGCCGCTTGCCTCAGAATAAAGTTGAAACAACTGCGACGTTTCAAGGGGGCGAGAATGTTGGCACATCAATCAACGCATCTTAAATTTCACGCTTTGTATCATTAATTTAGTCACGCACTGTAGTTTTATGTATTAGATTTGTTAATTACCTTTTTTTATTATGTACATATTTTGAAAATTTCTCTTATAACTTACGGTTGTACGTTTAACTTGTTCTTTTTTTTTGTTATGTCCTGTAATTTTATCTCATTGAACATTATGTACCAAAATTTAAATTTTATAATTGCGATATTCCTCAGTGAGTGAAGAACAAATTTGATAATATAGTAAAGTTTTTTGATTAAAATAAAATAAAATAAAATTATTGGTGATTTTCGAATTTTGAATTGAAATTCTGTGTTTATTTTCGAGTGAATTAAAGTTGTGGCAATATTCCCGTCTATTTCCCAGCACAAAAAGCTTGTGCTTCATCACACTTAATTCTAAGCGTTACACGTATGTATTATAAAACATCAATAAAAAATAGTACTTCCTTTCACTGTAATTGAAAAAGAATACGATCTAAATATTATGAATAAATAAAAGAAGGGGAGGATATTAATTTGCTTTTGGAACGTCCGGAATGAACTGTTGCTGGGGAGAGGGGGAACTGTTGCTCGACTAATATTACGTAAGGCTACATTAACTCTTAAGGCTAACCGAGATTTAACTGTCACCATCTGCATATTTTTCGGACTACTCTGTCTGCGGATTTCCCTTATCTTCAGCAGTTGCTGGTGATTCCTTTAACTACTTGTGAAGTCGAAACATATTGATTCTGCAAAACTGCTCCGAGAAGAGAAATGCTTCCAATACTATTTGTACTGCATTTTCAAAGAAACAATAACAGTACGGAAGGAACGATAAGAAGGGATAATAAAAGATTTGGTAGTTCAGTCCTCAAAAATTATATTCTTGATATTTAGTTTGCACTTCTGTAGACAGATAAGAACAAGTTCATAAGGCTTAGCCAAACAACTGTCATTAAAATATTAGTAGCAGACACATACACCCGACCACATTCCGTCTGTCGGAAAGAGAATTTATGGTAGAAGAGATATCTAGAATCAGAAATCATTCAGCATGCTCGGTTCTGAATTCGTAGGGGATAGGACGGATCTCTGAGGAAAGCCGCGCCATCAGAAACCAACATACTAGGAAGTCTAATTGCTCTCAATCTCAACTTTCACTTTAAGTTCTTGTGCCTTGCTGATGGCGAGGTTCGTTAAATCACTGATCTATTCGCATCGAAAACCGCAGTGGTGGTCTAAACTGTTGGGGTTCTTTCAGCTATATCATCAGAAAGAGTTGGATTATTGTTTGTACCACCTTAGAAAGGACAGAGGAAATAGGTGTCAAGTGACTATCCGATGCGGCGTTTCTGCTCTTCTTGCGCACAAAATGAACATTAGTTTTAATTTTAATTAAATCTATCTTTTATTAAATACAATTATTTGCTAATAGATGAAACTAATTTTCTACGAACATCAACAATCAGCAACGTAATTAACTAATTAGCTTAATAATTCGCCGATATTTTATTCTATGTTTGTAATAATTGTTTTTATTCCCTTCTTTACGGATTATTTTGTTTACGAAGATATGAAGGGAAATCCAGATTTTAATTTTAATTTTTGTTGTTTTTTTTACCGAACTGCAGCATATAGCAGATGTTTCATTGCACTTATATTTTCGGTTAGTAACCGCTTGCCAGTTTTGTCAATAATCTAATCAGTTGACAATGTCATTTCAGCAAGAGCTTCAAATTTGTCGACCTTCCAAAAAAACCAACAAATACGAAATCCTTGACTTGGTGCTCACTATAATCATATACATAGTAATAGCGAGGAACAGAATGAAAAACAAAACGGCGGCAATTCCACCAGTTAGGAAAATGGAACCTTCAAAACACGCCGCCGCAACGGCAGACGAAGATACGCATCTATCAACACAACATATGAATTACTCAATAATTTATGCAAGTATAACTTTATTTATAAAATTAAAAAATTAAAAATATTTTTCACTCCTACGAGCCGGATATTTTTTATCCGATATACCTAAGCAATAATTTTTGTATATAATTAATTGCACTTGATATATAAAACAGACTATCTATTGAGTAGTTAAAGCGTTATTGTCATCTCAAGCTAGAGTTCCCTGGACCACGGTAAGTTCTCTACCTTTTAAAAAGAACAATTTAAGGAATGTTTTTCCTCATAGTTTCATCAAAGTGTTTGGCTACATACGCGGTTGCATAAAGGAACCGTAGTCGGCAGTGCCCAGAAGTGACATTAATCGAATGTTCAGAACCAAGATTAAGATCTTTCAAACAGTTGAGTGTCATCATAGTTAGGTGTTAATATGTTCAACGTTGGTTTCTTTTACAGTCAATTATAAAATTCTGATCCCACATAAATAAGAACGTTCAGATGTTTCCTTATCAAAATATTATAACAGATATGTTAATTTTGCTTCAAATTAAATATCAAAACATTAACTAATCTCTCCTAAATCAAATAAAGACCCATTTAAATAAATTAAATTAAAAACCCCAAATAAAATCAATAATTGTATTTTCATAAATTTGCAGGATGTTTGGCCCCACTCAAACCTTTTTGCAGATGAAAATTGAAACCAATAAACAAAAATTTCGCACTTTCCCAATTTCATTTTTCATACCGACCAAACAAATACAAAGACAAATAATAAGAGGGCGTTTTTTTTAGATAAAATTATATTAATTTATTTCATTCAAATTTATTTTATTTTATCAGACAATAAAATATCGAAAGTACAAATAAAGGTTATAGAAATGAATATTAATTTCAATTATGTATGTGTACACTGAATAAAAATTTAAATAAATAAATATTCATAATTAGACAAGTTAATTTAGAAAAAAAAAAATGAAAATTATAATAAATACAATTTTATGTTATTTATAATTTTTAATTATTTATTGAATATATTTTTTTGTTTTATTTATCGTTTTTATATAAAATATATGGTATCTACCAAGTTGTCCTATTTTTACAAATATATTACCAAAAGGTAGAAATTTATTATTAGTCATTATGAATATAAATGTATTCAGACGTATACTATGTAGGTAGATAAATGTTTACAACTGATATAAATGATAAGAGATTTTTATTTAAATTAATTGTCTCCCTACGTAACAGTAAGGACAATTGTCTATCTTTCCATTTTTTCGTTTTACAGATTTTTGTAATAATACCAAATTTTATTTTTTGAAATCATTTTTCTCCAAATTTTTGGAATAGTCAAAAATTTATTAATAACGTTAATTAAATCTTAATAAATCAAAATATTTCTTTGAATATTAAAGAAATAATAAATTGGTCTGGTTGATGCTTGCCACAACTCATTTATCGTTATAAAATATATAGATGGAACCAAATTTGGAATTTATGTTTGAAGGAATGGTACACTTATGTAAAATATAGAAATATTTCAAGGAACTGAACAAATTATTTCTATGTAGTACTTTAGTTGCCTAAACAACCCTCGTTTACAAACAACATAAAAAACTTGTTTAAACTTCCTGTTACATTAATGACTAGCACTCGGCCACAGTAAATGAATATTAAGAAAGATTTAACCCAAAACCGCCACTGGATATATATTACTTATATCTTACTAATTGGATCCTCAATGAATTCCGATCCGATTCAATAATATACACAAAAATAACAGCCTGGATAAAAATTCATTCATGCCGGAATATTGTCTAGTTTTTTAATTTCGAAGTTATGGGTATGAAAGTTTCTAGCTACGCGTTGGTTGTGAGCTTGTATCTCCTTGCTGACTAAAATTTAATTAACTAAAACTTGCTACGTTATATTAAAAACTATTGTATTTAAAAGCGTCAATTGTAGCGATTGTAAAATTAGCTATAATTCGATATTTTTTTTTTAAATTTATCGGTAATTTATCGATAAATTTTTATTTATTCACTTTATGTTTATTTCAGAATTTGCTCTCTTCTTTAAAAAGGCAGTCATTTGGCTTTCCTTCCATTTACTTTATTACATGGAATCAAATTTTTTTTTTAAATGACTTTGTTTCCAGGCTATATCGAAAATTTAAATAGGAATAGAATATTGTGATGAGCCATTGTAGGTAGCCCAAACTGTTAACTGTATTTCATAATATTAAGAAATTTTTACTCTGTCGGAGTGTAATACAGTTTTCGCTGTTTGCCTGAAGAAATATCAAATGGTTTGCGACTGCGATTATTGTGAGGTCGTCAGAAGAATGCCGCAAAATAAGCTGGTTGCGATGAATACACTCCAGTTCATTGCTACAGAAGGAACGGACGGTTACTAGTTCGAGAAAGAAGAAAGGTTGATGGTATTATGACACTCGGTTTTTTTGCGACATTTTATGCGCTCGAAAAATATCTCGAAAAAGAGAGAAATAATAAGTATAGATATTTATCGAATGAATGAGTGTACATATACACAATATAGGGGTAGTATAGACAAATATAAAGAAAAAATCAATAGCTCATTTTAACAGCAGTTATCCTAGACACAATTCTAGCAAAAAAGAATCATGGCACAGTATTTTTCAGCGGTTGTTGTATACTTTTTACATATCAACAATTCAATTGTTTTTTTTTATTTTATCAGTGGGTCATTTTAAAAATTTCTAAGTATTTGACTTTTGTAAATAAAACAATATGTCTCTTTCTACCTCAATATTTCTGTCCTAGTCACCCATTGCTTACTTTTATCGAACTTTTTTCGAGCCAATGTCATCATACCATTACCGGCGGAATTCATGCCGACGTGTCATTGCCAAATAATAAAGCTAATCGCATCGATATGATCTTTAAAACGGTTAAAGCCAATTAAAATTACGACCAAGGTTCTTAGCTGACTGTTTTCTAAAGATAAGTAGTTATACTTAGTTGTCTCCAAATGGGTTCACTAATTAAGTGCTTCGCCCTAAGATATCCAGAACAAGCACGCCACTTCAGTGTTAAGTCTTTTCGAGCAAAGTTGTTAATACCGGTGGAGCCGATGGTTTGGGACCAATTAATGTTAATCCTGCACCAGCCTAGAGAATTACGGTCTCAATTTCCCTGAAAATCTTTACAATCTTTAACCAGTTTGAAGATCATCAAGGGATTATTCAATAAATTGAGAATAGGTTTACTGGTGGAGTGACATAAAGTCAACGAAAATACAGTCAATTAACTCAATAGTAGCCAGGCTGCTGCTAATCAGGAGAGGGGGGGGGGGTAAATTCAAGACTCGCTTCAGGTGCCGTAACTGCAGATATCTTCCTCAAGTGCTCACACTGCCATTTCGTGGTGGCTGCTAGAAACTGCTCTGTTAAAGGAAGAGATTTTTTTACGATTTTTAATTTAGAATATGGAATATACTCAGCATTTGACGACGTTATTTCCTTATAGAATATTTGACAAATCGGCCACCGAATCCGTAACAACTCTCAAATACAGTATTACCATTGTAATGTGAAGAGGAAAATTATTATTTTTAAGAAAAGTGTGCCGTGAAAATTTTGATGTATTCTGACATTTCTTTCAGTTTGCGCGTTAAGGCATTGCCTCATGCAAAACGGAAAACCGGCATTTAAAACCGTCAAATCCAATTTTTGGCTATGTTGCTTAACTTTGCAATATACAAATTATTAACAAATAGTTTTAATCTATAAATTCCATCTTATTCTAAGAAAATTGTATTAAAATTGATTTAATTTCATTCAAAAAGGCCCAATTTTATGTTTTGCCGGCCGTCAAGCAAAAATCCATCCGTCAAAATATAAAATTGGAATTTTTTGAATGAAATTAAATCAATTTTAATAAAAAAAATTACAAATAAGGTAGAACTTATAAATTCGAACTATTTTTTAATCATTTTCATATTGAAAAACAAACAATTTTGTCAATAATTGCATTTGACGGTTTGAAATGCTGGTTTGCCGTTCGTGAATGGGGCAATGCCTTTAATTTGCATTCTGTTAAGTGACAGCTGAACTGAACGAAAGGTTTGTATATAGATTCGCTGGTTAGTAACATGTACTTTCTACATATCGTATTCTTACTTAAAGTTGTTACTGACTCACTGTTTCCCCATAATACACTTCTTACCTAGTTGGTAACCTAGATACAATTAAAACCAACCCTAAACTATTTTAGAAATACTTTAAACTTAACGAAAGTTGCGGGGCACCCGGAAAATACGCCTTAAAATAACACCAACAGCAGAGACACCAAGAAAATAACTGATTTGTTTGCTTCTTTATTAAGACTAATAGAGAATAATGGAATACAACACAAACAGTGAATAGCCCCAACAATACAACCATCTTTGATCCACCATATCGTGTATTTTAAAGATTATAAGAGAACTTGAATGTCCGGAAAATTCGATTATTTGGAAAGTGCTCGTCCCCGGTTCCGGATAAAAAAAATTCGACTGTATATTACAGTTATCGACTTCACTATACAAAATAGATCGTTTCGGGAACAAGCCGGCAAATAAAATGAAAAACTCGGGAATAACTTTCAAGACAATTTAAGCAATTTTGTGATAAGCGATAGTATCAGATGGATGAAAGTAGTGATGTAAATGAATTTGCCTACGATACGTAGCCTTAGTCAGAAGTGTCGCGTTTTTTGTCTGTTCGGAAAAAAAAAATTATCGATTTTTGGGGCAAAACTTGGGGCTTACGGTTAAGTATTGTTCCTTTGTTTACTATTTCTTAGCACTTGTTACTTTGGATCGTTTTTTTTTTGTTTCTTCTCGTTTTAGATTTCCATTGATTGGGGTTTATTTTGAAGCTGGACGAAGCAAAATTTATTTAATTTTATTTGTAAGTATTGCGTATCAATCACGCCCACGTCGTGTGTACGCTAAATTTTGATTTTGAGTTTGGTTATGTCGCTTAGTTATCCCAATATAGTTCTAAAATCCATGTTAGTTGATAGGTCGTTATTGAATGTAGTTAGTTTGAATGTCCAAAGTCTAGTCCCAAATATTGACGAGATTCGTCACATTTTTAATGGCGCTCCAGTGGACATACTTTGTTTCTCTGAGACCTTTCTAAATCCAAATATCCCTAATTCAGCTTTTGCCATCAAAGGTTTTAATATATTTAGGAAAGATAGGACGGTACCTCCCCTTAATTATGGTGGTTTATGTATGTTTGTAGGTGATCACATTAAGGCTAGATTAGTTACCATACCTTCTTCTATTTCGGAATCGTTAGTATCGGATTTAGAGTTTTTATTTGTCAACGTTTTCATTAGTGGTCGTAAAATCTTATTCGGTACCGTCTATAACCCTCCAAAAACTAGTAAGAGGTCGTATGCCCAATTTAAAAAATCCCTTGTAGACTTAGAAAGTTTGTTTAGTTATTTCTCTTGTAGATTCGATGAAATATATATATATATCAGGTGACTTCAATTTCGATATACTCCAAAATTCCGGCTTCCCTCGTGATTATTTGAATCTTTTAAATAGTCTTAATTTATCTGTCCACAACACTGTGGCGCCGACGTTTTGTTGTCCAACCGCTAGCGGTGCCTCTTATTCTCTTATTGACCATATCATCTCTTTTACTGATAACTCTATTTGTTTTTTCAATCAGTTGTCTCTCGGTATGGGATCCCATCATGATCTTTTAGTTTTTTCTGTGAATTGTTACTCTCCACCTAAGCCTAACAGTTTTAGCTTTAGAGATTTTGCTAGTATAGATAATTCCCGCCTTTACTTAGTTTGTAGCTCGGTTCCTTGGGAGGATATTTTTTGCCTTAGTTCGTCAACTACCCAAGTAGAATTTTGCAACTCGTATATTAGTTTGGTCTTTGATAGTTGCGTTCCGCTTAAAAAGGTTACTTTCAAAGCAAAATCTCCGCCTTGGTTGTCTCAGGAAGTTTCAAATGCCATAAGTATTAGAGTTAGTAAATATCGTTTATGGGAAAGGTATCCTAATAGTCAGTCTCATTTAGATTATAAGCAGGCTCGTAATAGAGTTGTAGGGTTAATTCGGATTGCTAAACGTAATTATTTTAAGGACAAGTTAGACCCCTCCCTAGGCAGATGCAAGAACAGTTCTAGTGGGGTGTTCAAACCCAATGATATCAATAGTTATTTTTGCTCTAGTTTGAACTCGGGCAGTAGTACCGTCGATTTGTCCTCTAATGCGTCCTCTAATTCGTTTTCGTTTTCAAATATTTCTCTCGAGGATTTACAGTCTGCCATTTGGAATGTTAAGTCGGAATATTCTGGTCTGGATAACGTCAATTTAAAATTCGTTAAACGAGTTTTCCCTTTCGTCTCAAAATATTTGTTACATATTTTTAATTTTATTCTCACATCCTCTTCCTATCCAGATCAGTGGAAGCTAAGTAAAATCATACCCATCCCAAAGATTAGTAATCCTTCAGAGCTATCCCATTTGAGGCCAATTAGCATTTTAAGTTCTCTCTCTAAAGCTTTCGAGATAGTTGTTAAAACTCAAATTCAATCGCATCTAAATAGCAATAGTTTGATTAGTTTCTTCCAATCTGGGTTTAGAAAATTTCATAGCACTTCTACTGCGTTATTAAATGTATGTGATGATATTAGGCGTAATATGAATAATAGGGAATTGACTTCTTTAACTTTGTTAGATTTTTCTAAGGCCTTTGATTCTATTAATCACAGAATTCTTTTTAACAAACTCTTATCTCAGTTTAGATTTTCGGTTTCCGCTGCCAGACTAATTTTTAACTATCTTTCTAATCGTTCTCAGGCAGTTTTTTTCGACAATTCTTTGTCTGATTTCCTTCCTGTAATTTCCGGCGTTCCTCAGGGTTCAGTGCTGGGTCCTCTATTGTTTTCTATGTACATTAATGACATAGAATTCTCTATTCACCATTGTTCATTTCACATTTTCGCTGATGACGTCCAAATTTATAAAAATAGTCGTTTAGATCAGGGTTCTATTGATAGGAATATTTCTCTGATAAATGAAGACTTAAGTAATATCGCTAGTTGGTCGGTCTCTAATAGGCTCGTTTTAAATGCGAATAAATTTCAGTCGATCATAATTTATAAAAAATCGTTAGACACCTCGTCCTTTCCTGGTATTTTTCTGCAGGGTTCGCTAATTAGGCATTCAAATACTGTTAGAGATTTAGGCTTAGTTATTAATAAAACTCTTTCTTGGGGTGACCATTTAGTTAGTATTATCATAGTAAGAGGGTCTTTGGTATGCTTAGTTGTTTGTATAAAGTAGTAGGATTTTCTGATAGTCAGTTTAGGAAAAAAATGTTTTTGTCTTATCTTCTTCCTCATTTTATTTATGGTGACCTAGTTTTATTCGGTATGCTTCAGGAAAATATGAACGTTCTCCAAAGATGTTTCAATGCATGTACTAGGTTTATTTTTGGTATTAGGAAATTCGATCATATTTCTGCCTACTCTAGCCTTGTTTTAGGATGTAGTTTATCTACCTTTTACGAATTTCGCGTTTGTCTTTTTATTTTTAAACTTCTCAAAGCTAAGAAGCCTTGTTATCTTTATAGGAAGTTACTTTTTAGCAGGTCTCATTCCTCAAACTTCCGCCTGATTCCGGCCAAAAATAGTTGTAGGTCGCTAAACAAATCCTTTTACGTTAGGGGAGTTTCTCTTTGGAATTCAATTCCATTGGAAATTAAGAGTTTAGGATCGGCCAAATTATTTAAGTCAAAATTTTTGGAGTGGCGTGATTGATGGGCAATACGTAGTTTTTTTAAATTTATTTTTAATATTATTATTATTATTGTTAATTTTTAATATTATTTCACCTCTTGCTGTACATTTTATTGTAAATGAGCTATTGCTCAAAATAGAATGTGTATGCATGAAATGGAAATTGTTTGAAAAAATTTAAAAGGTTTTTCTGCCTAATGGAAGCAGCTTCATCATTTTATTTTTGTTCTTTTGTTCCGTTTACTCTGTTTCCATCTGTGCTTTTCCTTTTAATACTAAATTATTGTTAAAGTACAATAAATACATAAATAAATAAATAAAATAAATAAATAAAGTAAATGGTAATATTCTCATGGGTAATATTACCGGTAAAATAGGTAATTTTGGGTAATATTACCCAAAGTGTTGTTACCGTGGTAATATCGGTAACATAAGTTAAAAACATCCTTTTCAACCAACTCAACTAATCTAATTGGAAAAAGAGTTGTGACACCACTGGATTATACTTCTTTATGTACAATATTAAGCTGCTACACCATCTTTGGTTTGCAGTATAGTAGTATAATCTACTACACCATACCGATGTTTTCGGAAATAAAAGCTGACATATTTTGCATGCAACCTTCGAGCGCATACAACGCGACCGAAAATCACAGTATATTGCACTTAAGCTGCCTGTACAAAAGTGATGGAACTCTTTTGTAATCCCTCTCTCAAGTTTGACTGAAACAAGTTATGCCCTGAAGGCGCTGGCTTTCGAAGATGAAGTGCAGTCAATTATGAAGGCATCTACGATATCCTCCATCCTATGCGAAACGTTTTGGAAAAAAATCGAAACTGTTCATTGTTTGCTTTCTCCGATTGCTAAATGGATATCTTTTATTGAAAACTACAATAAAGCAGTTTTGTCCAAAGTCATGGACTATTTTGTTAATATAAAACAGTCTTTTGAACAAAATAAATGCGCCAATTACGAAGAACTTATAAGCATTCTCTTTTCACGGGCCGAAAAATGCTTGCAATCGCTTCATTATGCGGCAAATTTGCTTGAGCCAGGTAGTCGAGGAAATAAACTTTCGGAATCACAAAAACTTGAAGCAACTGAATTTATTTTTAATATCGCAGAATTCCTCCCAAAATATAATGAAGGCACCAAAATAATTGAGTCGTTGGCACATTACAATGTTCGAAGTAAACTTTTTTCAAGGCCGTTTGTAGTTGCAAGTGAGTAGCTTCCTGGTGAGATTTAGTGGGCCAGATTATGTTCTACATCACCTTTAAGTGCGTTGGCGGTTGATATATTGAACATGCCCTACGGTTTTTTTCACTGTCAAAAACGCAATCGATTGACTGTAGAGCGTGCAGGAAAACTAACATATATGTTGCACAATTTCAACCTATCAAAATAGGGCACCGGAACTTTGGATAATGAAGATGAAGCTTTTCCTGCGGAATCAAATACCGATCAGTCAATAATTGAAGAAGCTGTATATTTGTTTGAAGAAGAAGAAGGTAACCTAGAGGAAACTATGAATACTTCGATTTTGGATGAGGTTGATGATGAGGATGATAAACGCGTCGGCGGCGATGACTTATATAATGGTTTAATTGTTTGCTAAAATGCTAATTCATAATTATAGAAAATGTATTATTTACTGATTAATGTTTTACACTGATATACAATATTCCTCGTTTTTATTTTTGAAATGAAATATTTAAATATGTTTAAATGCAGATCAAGTAGCTGTCCATATGTCAAAATTCTAAAACTCTTTATTGGTAGAAAAGAGAATCAAAATATAGAATAAAAATCGTATTACCTATTTTACCCATGTTACCGGTATTATTACCGGTGATGTTACCAAATTAAAAAAATATCGGTAATTTTACATCACTAGATGAAAGGTTACCCTTTTGAAAAGGGTTTCAAAAGGTTGGGTAAAATATTCACAAGTATGAGTCACATTTTGGAATTCATTCAACATTTTATTAATCGTTCACATTTACATATTATATGTAAACATAAACAGCCATAATTATACATACTTTAAATATGCCACTACCTAGTCACAAAATACTCTAAAATAATAATCTCAGTATTTCTCGGAAACTGTTGTATGTATTTAAAGAGAGATACCAAATATATGTGGCGGGAAAATTTGCTAAAAAATTATTACACAATTCGGACAGCATAGTAAAAAATCGTGAATGTAGGGGTATATTTTTGGAATAAATGTCAAAAATTACAAAAACAAAAAATTATAAGTGTTTTATTATGTAACTGTTTTTAATTACTTTATAAAAGCTCAGTTTTATACATAATGGCTTTGTGAAATATAGCTTGCTTTGCAAATACTTGTAAATACATACGTATAAAATCAAAGTTGTTCTTTTGTACATAAACAAAGCACAAAATACAACAATTTAATTTAAGTTTATCCAGCATTTCTTAAAGAAAATGAATCTGTATATATATATATGTATGTATACACTCGTAATATATTGTATAATATGAACGTAGTAGAGTAATAATAATAATAATGGGGTACATTTAATATAGCTTTGTCGTTGGACATTTTTTTTTTGTATCCCAGATACCAGTAGCGTATGCACACCGCAAAAAAAAAATTACATTTTCGGTATAATACGTTTACGTTAATTCATACACGTTGGATGTGGAACACGTAAAGAGATTTTACTAGGAAATTTATGGACAAGGTGGATGTAGAATAAAGTGCTTTACCATTTAAGCTACATTTTATATACATACATATATACATATACATTTGGGATATTGCAAAAAACTCTGCAATTTTATACATGTTACAATAGTTATTATATCTTGTGTGACCTGTACTGGAAATTTGGAGGTGTAGTTTTTACTTTGATAAGAACGTATACGTAGTACATTGTTTTGTTCGTTTTTAATTTGGTGTAAGTTTTCGATAGAACATGGGCAGGTTAATATTTAAATCTATTTTTCTAAATATTTTCGATAGAAACTTCCAAGCGATATCTTTAGCGATTTATTTCAAAGAATAGCTTTAACAATAAAAACGAAACAAAAAAACAATTATTGTTAAAATTCAAAATAATAAAATTGAATATAAATTTATCATTAAGACTGTGTCTGAAACCTGTGATAAATAACTTTTTGTACTAATTTTGTACATTATTATTTGGAAAAAAATTGCACACACCCAAATTATCATAGTCAATTCCTATGATAATTTGTGACAGCTACAGAAAAATTCATTATTTGATTTACTAGTGTAATTGACGTACTGTATCTATTAAACTTAATTGGCGTAGATCATTCATAACATTTTTTGTCCTAACAACTATCCATTTCTCAAAAATTACTGTTACAAAAAATTATTACACTGTGCGGGTAAAAAAAAGTAATAAGAATTATAAAAATCAAAAGTGTAACTAAGAAAATTGAAAATAAAGAAATAAATAAAATAGAAAATATAATAAAGTTCAATAAAGTTAAATACAAATTTATATTAATAACATAATTGGCGCAGTTGGTAGGATTTCCTATTTCAATAGGATCCACAAAAGTTAAAATTAACTAAATAAAATTTTGCAACACTGAAAAATAAGTTAAGAAAAGAAAATAATAAAAAAGTAGAATAAAATAATTAAGTGATTAATAATTAAACGTGAACTTTATACAACAATAAAAATTGAGTGTATAAAACATAAAGGAAAATTGACTGAAAAGTGTTTGAAAACGTGAATAAATATAAAAATAATCATAAAAGTGGAAACAAAAATATTGTGCATCGTATCATTTGTGCATCGACATCAATATACAAAAGTGGTGAAGACATCCGAGGGAATATCGGACAGACAAACCAAAGATCATGAAGTTACTGTACTTATTCTGGTAAGCGATAATATTTTTCCAAAATTATATTTATTGAGTATTCCTTTTCATGACCTTTAAATTCCGAATTTTAAATAAGTGCAATTCTCAGTCAACAGAAGAAACATATAGCTTTAGAGATTTAGTAGATATTAAATTAAATTACCCAAATAATTACCCAAAAATGAATGTGAAAGAACAATTAGATCAACTTAGAATAACGGATGCGATCAAAGACTTACCGCATTTCGACGGTAATAGTCGGACATTATTCGATTTTATAGAAAACGTTGAGGAAATTTTGGCGTTAGTCAAAAATCTAGATGGCACGCCAAACGGAAAAATTATTCTTAGGGCAGTTAGAAACAAAGTAATAGGAGAGGCCAATGAGGTGTTAAATATGTATGGCACTCCATTACAATGGGAAAACATAAAAACTAATTTAGTGAATCATTACAGTGATAAAAGGAACGAGACTAGTTTAGTAAAAGATCTCCATAGACTTAGTCAGGGATTAGACTCAATTGAATTTTATTATTCAAAAACTATCGACATTTATTCAACAATCATGAATAATATCAAAGTAAACGAGAAAGATCAGAACGTACTAAGTTCTAAACAGGCATTATACGAAGGGATGTGCAGGAATATATTCGTTTCTGGTATTAGGGAACCTGTAGGGTCTACAGTAAGGGCAATGCGACCCACATCATTGAGTGAAGCTTTTTCTTTCTGTTTAAAGGAACAGAACATTAGCTATTTGAAAATCCCAAATTACAATAGGAATACCACTCCAATAAGGAAACCCTTGCATATTAAACCTCTAATCATATCACAACCTAACACATATTATAGAACTAATCCACCCATAAATTTACCAAGTGCTTTGCAGCCTAGATTTAATCACAACCAATTTAATCCTCATAGACCTAATTTCCAACCGAACTTTAATACATTCAGGCCTAATTTCAATCAAGTAAGACCACCATATGTTCAAAAAACAGCACAAAATAACTATCCTCAACCTATGGACACATCGAGTGGCTATTCTAAATTTAAAAATCCGATTAGAAATAATAATAATAATTATAACAATAATGGCAATAACAATAATTTCCTTCGACCAACGGGTCAACCAAGATTTCCTGTAGAAGAGTTATTTACGTTAGAAAATAATTCTCCAAATAACTTACGAGATGAAGGTAATCATATTCAGGAACATAACTCTGAATATGCATACTATAATAATTATCCAATTGAAAATAATCCACAACCCGATTTTCAGAGTGAACAATATTGCCCAGTAGAAAACGAAATAAATGATCAGGATTTTCCTACACCTGCCTCGGAACCCAACTCGGATATTTAGACATTAACAAACATCAATCATCGCTTTTGCCGTACATACATATAAAAGGACCAAATAATCAACTTTTCAAAATTTTACTAGATACAGGAAGTAATAAGTCCTTCATTAAGCCTAATCTTGTAAATCCGGAACTCGTTAAAATTATCGATCCCGTTAAAATTAAAACTGTATTTAATACTCATTCTCTAAATAAGCAGATAATTGTAGAAGGGCTAGACGAATTTAGAATAAAAGAAACCCTTCAATTCCTACTATTCCATTTTCATAATTACTTCGATGGTCTAATCGGTTTAGAGCTCATGCAACAATTACAAATAAAACTTGATTTTCAAAATTCAACTTTAGAAACCAAAGATGGGATAAGAATTCCATTAATTTTCAAGCCAAATTTTATGTCAAAACCATATAAAATAGAATCTGAAAGTAAATTAATAGCACACTTACCTGTCGACGTACAGAGTGGCGACATTTACATCAAACCAGTAAAAATTAAAGACCAGTTAATAATTCCCGAAGGTGTATACCATTGTAAGAATTGGTATGCATACGTTGAAGTAATTAATTTTTCAAACGTTCCCCAAACCTTCATTATCGACCAACCTATAAAGGTGGAACCTCTTAAAAATAATAGCCAAGCTGAAATTCATAATTTCACAGTAAATAACTTCAATAATTTCAATGACTTTGAAACACCGAATAAGGATATTTTAGACTTAATTCGAATAAATCATTTAAATAACGAAGAAAATAAAACAATAGCTAAATTATGTAAAGATTTCGAAGAATGTTTTGCAAGACCTACAAGGCAAAATTTGCCTTTGTTATATGGATGACATAATCATCTTTTCAACCTCACTTCAAGAACACCGAGAAAGTCTTGCAAAAGTATTTACAAAGCTTAGAGAAGCTAATCTGAAAATCCAAATTGATAAATCAGAATTCCTCCATAAAGAGATTTCCTTCTTAGGACATCTAGTAACAAGAGATGGAGTTAAACCTAACCTAGATAAAATAGGAGCGGTAAAAAATTTCCCTCTACCCCGTACGGAAAAACAAATTAAATCCTTTTTAGGATTGTTGGGATACTATAGGAAATTTATTAAAGATTTCGCCAAACTTACAAAACCAATGACTGAATGTTTGAGGAAAACAAACAAAATAACTTTAAATTCCAAATACATCGAACGTTTTGAAACATGTAAGAATTTATTGTGCAACGATCCCATACTACAATACCCAGACTTTTCTAAACCTTTTAATTTGACAACGGACGCCAGTAACTTTGCTCTAGGTGCCATATTATTGGTCCTTGACAATAGGATCCGATAAACCCATTTGCTACGCAAGTAGAACCTTAACCCAGACTGAAACAAACTACAGCACCATAGAAAAGGAGCTTCTAGCCATTGTATGGGATACCAAATACTTCCGACCGTATTTATATGGAAGGAAATTCAAAATCATAACGGATCACAAACCACTAACATGGTTAATGTCACTAAAAGAACCAAATTTCAAGTTAATACGTTGGCGATTAAAACTTGAAGAATTTGATTATGAAATTGTCTATAAAAAAGGTGTTCAAAATACGAATGCAGATGCATTGTCACGAATAGAAATACATTTAAATGAAACCGATAATTCCACACAAGAGAACAGTAATGATGAAACAATATCATCAATGAGTTCAACCGAAGAAAATTCAACCAGAGAACTGCCGATATCAAGTAGACCGCTAAATGAATTTACGCACCAACTAGTTTTAGAAAGAAGTGATAATTTAAACCCAGATATAAAATTAAAAATATTATTTACAAATAAAAGAAGATATACAATAAAACAGAATAACTTAGATAACGAAGACGTTATAACGGATATTGTAAAAAATTATACTTTGCCAAAAAAGGTAACAGGTATCTTTACTGATGATGAAACATTTAAAGTAGTTGAATTAGTATATAATAAATTTTTTAATAACGGTATTTTTAAGTTAGTTAGATGTAAGTTATTATTAGAAGATGAAAGCAATAGGGACAAACAAGAAACTATTATTCGAGATTACCATAATAGATCAAACCATCGAGGAATAAATGAAACATGGTTACATTTGAAACGACAATATTATTTTCCCAAAATGAAAATTTTGATAACAAAGATCTTTAATAATTGCGATATTTGTGCTAAATTTAAATACGAAAGGAACACAAAACCTCTAAAATTCGAACTAACAGAAACTCCAGCTAAACCTCTGGAAATTCTACACATAGATATTTATTCGGTACATAACGAAAACTTCCTAACCATAATTGATAAATTTAGCAAATTTTCCAGTGCTTACTTACTAAACGGTAGAAATAGTATAAACATTATAAATTCACTAAAACATTTTTTTTCACACCATGGGATCCCCAAAAAAATAGTTGCAGACAATGGGGCCGAATTCGTTTCAGTAATTTTTCAAGATTTCGTTAAATTGTATAAGATTCAATTACATTACACCTCAGCCAAGAATTCAACCGGAAATTCTCCCGTAGAGAGATTTCACTCTACGCTAACAGAAATCATTAGGATAATCTATAACCAGAATAAAACTAAATCGATAGGGGAAATAATGAATGAAGCCATCTTAACATACAATAATTCCATACACTCTACGACAAAATTGACTCCCTTTGAACTAATATCTGGTCAGGTTAACGAACTTAACCCAATAACTACACCAACCAACACATTAAGTGGACAAGATTATCTTCAAAATCACATAAAAAATTACGAAAACTTAACCAAACTGGTTCATGATAGGAATTTGGAAGCCAAACAGAAAATAATAAACAAATTAAATGAAAACCGTGTAGATCCCCCAGACTTTATATCCAACGAACAGATTTACGAATTAGAAAATAGAAGAAATAAGTTAGCCCCTAGGTTCATGACACATAAGGTATTAGAGAATAACAAAATTACATTAATTACAAATAGACGTAAGGTTCACAAACAGAAAATTAAGGGAAGGAGGAAATTTCAAAACAATTTATTAAGTAGTAACAATAACTCAACCGAGCCTAATTCCAGTGAGTAGGTGAAAATTTCCCAATACTAATATTGAGGAAGTGTGATAAGTCGTGTTCCAACCGCAATGCGAATAATAATAATACATAAATATAATTTCAGGTTCACCCTCTTCAAAATAACGCAAGGACAGAAAATGGAGATACATGACTTAACAAATAACAGAGGACTGTTACCATTAAAATTAGGCGATGCTAGAGTCATCGAAACTTATTCAAAATTAGTACATATAATAAATATAACTGACTACGAAGTGAACATACAACTAATACAACGAAATATTGAGAACATATACAATCGGACGGAAAACAGAATACGATACAAACAAAAGATAGTCATGCTAAAACAAAAATACAATATACTACTAAATAATTTGAATTTAATTAAACCAAAATATAGACTCAAACGTGGACTTATTAACGGACTAGGATCTGTAGTTAAAACGATAACTGGAAACATGGACCATGACGACTACGTTGAAATCAACAAACACATATATATTCTTAAATCAAACCAATATAATTTAGAACATCAGGTTAATAACCAAATAATAATTAATGAACGTATGATACAAAGATTTAATAACATTTCCGAACATATTAACAAACAACAAAATACCTTAGAAGAACACATAAATAGATTTCAAAATGACATAGTAGATAAACTAAATCATGTAGAACATATGTTAAAAGTCAACCAATACTTTGATCTATTATTCTTTGACATTCAGATGTTGAATACTCATTTGGAAGACATTTTAGAATCCGTAACTTTAGCCAAATTAAAAATAATTTCAAAACACATCCTACACCCACAAGAAATAGAATATATTCACAAAAAGCTCAAACAACAAAACATTGATGTTAAAATCGACGAGAATATATATGAGTTTTTAGAATTAATCGCATATTTTAACCAATCCAATATAATCTTCATTGTCCAAATACCTACCTTTCATCCCGAATCATTCTTATTCTATAGATTAAAACAATTACCTATTAATAATACTTACACCCTAGAATTGAAATCCCAATTCCTTTTGCTCAATAAATATTATTATCAATATGTCGACGAACCATGTACGAGAATTGAGCAAACAAGATATTGCTCCAAAACAAAATTGTTAAAAAACACGAGAAGGATGCATAGCAAATTTGATCAACAATAAACCAGCACATTGCAGTATGATTGAAGATACAATTGAAGACACCGTCGAACCAATCGAACAAAACTACTTGTTCGTACTTACTCACACAGAAATCGTAATGGAAACCACATGTAATAATTACCCACAAAATAAAGTTCTAAAGGGAATAGCGTTAATATACTTCGAAAACTGTACAATAAAGATAAACAACATTCAATGTTCCAGTAAATATGCAACATTCTGGGATTCTGTACAGATAATCTCAACATTATACAACGAAATTAATACATCAATAACAACGAGAAATTTAACATTGGATAAGTTAAATTTATGGAGAACGAAAAACACAGAAGCCATTAACATAATAAATTTAAGAAATAATAATAATCATATTTCCATTATAGGAGCATTATGCGTTACATTTTCAAGTATAATAGGAATCATCATGATGATACAGCTGATCAATAAGAAAAGGTTAAGGGCACCAGTCCCAGATCCACCAGCCACCTTACCACAACCGATTCAGCTCAGTTGACCTTCGCTTCATTTTTAGGGGGGAGGAGTTACGACATCCCGGATGTCGCACAACAACAACAACAACAACACCGATCATCAATCATGCTAAATAATTAATTTTATTTTAATCATATTTCATAAATTTATATAAATGCATTTCTTACTTTTCCATAAGAATATTATTCATATTTCAAATACTTTCTCACAGTTAAAATTGTTAACGTAATCAGAAAACCAAATACTTATAGAAATAATGTTTTATTAGATCAGATTGTTTTTACATGTTGTCGAGGGCATATCGGCAATAAAGTGTAGTACATCTTTTAGTTAAGTTAAAATAAAAAAAGTAATAAGAATTATAAAAATCAAAAGTGTAACTAAGAAAATTGAAAATAAAGAAATAAATAAAATAGAAAATATAATAAAGTTCAATAAAGTTAAATACAAATTTATATTAATAACATAATTCGGGCAGCATAATAAAAAATTGTGAATGTAGGGGAATATTTTTCAAATAAATGTCAAAAATTTGTACTAATAAATATTTATCATGGGTTTCAGACACAGTCCCTATTTCATATTTTAATTGATTAAGGCTGTGTGCCTCAGTAGAGGTGGAAAACTATCGATAATTTCAACTATCGATAGTTTCGATAGTGACATAGAAAACAATCGATAGAAAACTATCGAAACAAATTGAAATACTATCGATATACTATCGATACTATCGGATAATAAATGTATAAAGCTTTATTCAATTACATATAGGTTGACTAGAACCAGAAAATATAAAGTCAAGGAAGGTAAATTAAAAAAAAAAATCACAGTTATGTAATTATAATCGGAAAGTTTCCCAGTTTTCCACTTTGTTTTAAAAGCAGCCAATCGTTTTTATGTAAGAAAATCAGCATCTCAACATTTTTGGCTTTCAAACGGGATCGTGGATTACTAATAATTTGACGAGCATATAAAAGGAATGACAACAAGAAAAACGTAACGAAAGTAATATTTTAATTGTTTCGAAGTTACTTTCAATTTTCGCATTTTTCGTGGCCATAGAATTAAATAATATCATTAATTTATAGATTACATTCTAAACTAAAGGGTTAAATGAAATTACAATGACATTTTTGAATATAAACCCACGAAAAATGCGAAAATCGTAAATAATTTCGAAAAAATGAAAATGTCAGATATAACTTTGTAATTCTAAGGTCGCGTAATAGCACAACTCATACGGATAAAATATCAATATATCGATAGTATATAAAAAGTATCGATTGTTTTCGATAGTACGAAACTATCGATATATCGATAGTACTATCGATAGATTTCCACCACCATGCCTCAGAAGACTTTTCAAACTAAACTTTTGCAAGACCCAGTAATTCATGCAATATTTAAATAGATATCACTAGGTTAAAAGTATTCAATTGTACCTTATACCCTAGAGGTGGAAAACTATCGACAATTTCAACTATCGATAGTTTCGATAGTAACATAAAAAACAACCGATAGAAAACTATCGGCACAAATTGAAAGAATATCGATATACTATCGGATAATAAATTTATAAACTTTATTAAATTACATATAGGTTGACTACAACCAGATACTATAAAGTCAAGGGAGGTTATTATAATCGGAAAGTTTTCCATTTTGTTTTAAAAGCAGCCAATCGTTTTTATGTAAGAAAATCAGCATCTCAACATTTTTTGGCTTTCAGACCGTTTGGGATCGTTGATCATCAATAATTTGACTAGCATATAAAAGGAATGACAACAAGAAAAACAACAAGAAATTATATCGCATAATAGCAAAACTCTCTTGTGCGCATAAAATATCAATATCGACCTATCCAATTAAGACCATGAACACGTCAGTTATCTTAGTTTTAAAGGAATACAATTTTTGGACTCTTCGATGTCGAATTCCTATGATGATAAAATCTTAAAGTATTATCTCTAAAATTGATAAGGTTATGACTGATTTTATATTCTTAAAATAATGCGTTTTTAACTAAACATCCAGTTAAAAGAATTCAAAATCACTTTATAATACTCTTCAGTATAAACGATACAATTAAAGTGATCCGCTTATTCCTAGCAGCGAAAAGAACTAATTAAACCTTTATACTGCTCACCTGAAAAACAGTATTTTTCACTTATCATATTCTTACTTGGATAGGTCGATATATCGATAGTATACAAAAAGTATCGATTGTTTTCGATAGTACGAAACTATCGATATATCGATAGTACTATCGATAGATTTCCACCACTATATATACCCAACTAAACATTTTAAATGTCATTCGAGTTTTATAAACAAATCAAAATAATGTAAAATTATAAATTGATGATATGATATTACCATTCATGTTATTTATGAATGTTCTATTGTTCTACAAATATCGTATAAATGAACGAAGTTTCAAATTTTCCGAGATCTCTGCGATAGCTATTGACAAGTCACATCAATGTAATCCATTTCCAGACATAAAACTCTAGAGGCGGTTTTTAAACCAATTAAAATATTTTTTTGGGTTTCTAGAGTTTTCTACAATTTTCCACGAGGAACTGCAGCCAGGTTTCGCCATAATATATGAATATTATCGAATGTATTCAATGATAAACACTACCGATCGATATCGACCTCACTTTGTATTTTCGGCTGGGATAACGCGATCTGCATTACCGACTTTCCACTTTCGACTGCCAACGTTCGGCTAACTTTAACAGTATAATCGTGTTCATCATCAAACAAACAGACCACCTCAAAATATCTACGTAAGAATAATTCAGCATTATCGTGGGATTGTTTCGATACTATCGGCGTGTGCCCCATCAATTAGGGCGAGTTCTTTGTTGGTTGTGTTTTCATCCAAGGGATCCCTTTTTACAAAATACATTTTGTTAAAATCCGTTTTTTTTTATAAAAATCGACTTTTGTTGAATGGTTGATTTTAGCATAACAATTATAAAATAAAAATATTTTTTTTCAATGTTAGCACTTAGATCGCGTTTCAAAATTAAAATTCTCCTGCACCGGAATTTGCCGCACAACTTGTTCTTAGAGTTTCTCAGAAAAAGTCAAAAGTGGATTATATCCTAAAAGATGGATTTTGTCAAAATAGATCGTGACATAACCTTTCATCATTTACCCTTTTGAAAGGTTTCATTAACCCTTTTGAAAAGGTTACACCTTTCAAAAAGGATTCTTTTATTTCATGAAATTTTCCGTCACAAATGTGTGTCATGAGTTTTTTTTAAACTAGCATGTCACATTGAGTAGCAAACGTGTTAAGTGACACGCTAGAATACTACAAATAAATACATACTGGGTGGCTTACCTAAATAATTCAGGCACCGTTTTAACCAGTTTTATTATATTTATTTGTTACATTTGGATATACATTTCACATCACTTCACATCAATTGATGTTCACTTCACCGTGGTGAATTTTTCTATTTTTGGTGAATAATATTTAAATTCTCTTTCACTTAGAAAAAATCACTTTCCACACCACCGTGGTTTAAGAGTGGTTCCAACTTCCAAGCCCAAAAGATCTGCAGTGATCCAACAGGTATATCATGCCGATGGTACGGCACCCTACCGGTGACAATTGGATAAATAAAGTGCCAGAACAAAATTGTTGGATTCTGCAAGGTCATTACATCGATACACGACTATTAAAATTTAAATTTTTCTGACTTTTCTAGATCAAAACGCTTGAAGAAGAGTAATCATGTTAGCTAGATGAGTGAAAGCGTTCAATTGGAAAGGACTGTTTTCCCCCTTCAAAAAGTTTTTGTCAAATGCTGAAGACACTTGCACATGAAAACTTAATTAATGGCACTTGGTCAGAGGAATTACATCGTTTAACCGTGAAATTTTCACAGATCAAAACAGACAAACATAAAAGATTATATTATAAGGATTAGGAAAATAAAATTTATTTTGTTTTGGATACCAAAAGGACGTAACTTTTAAATTTTGTAAATGTCACACCACATTCGGACAACTATTCCAGCTCGGTTGTTTCATCGAACGGTATAACGGAACAGTTTTGGTAACAAGCATATACACTCTACAATGAATAAATTGTATGAATAAAGTTTATTTGAATTAAATAATAGACAGCACGTCTGTTGGTAAAAAATTATATTTTTTGGGGGAATGACACATATTAGTAGTTAAATTACTTCTAACTGTAATAATCATCGCTAAAGTATTAAATATCCCGTCTGAAGCTGTTACATATAATACTACAATTAAACAACAATAAAACATTTCAGTAGATGAAAAATTACATTCTCAGAATGCCTTTAACATTAAATATTTTTATATAACAAAGACACTTTTCATGATTAAGAAGCGAAATAAATTTTATTCCAAAAAAAAACATTGTCTGTCTAGTTACGAAAACGTCTCTTCAAGTCAACAACCCTTTACAAAAGCACAACGTTTAAATATAAAAGAAACAACTCTTTTCGTCGCGAATTCACTATAGAATTCTGTCTGTGTAGATAAAACTAATTAATGTCATTAAGTTTTGTTCTCGCTTACATTTCTTCCCTGATTTTTATTTTATTTTAAATACAAAGTTAAGACAGAGTGTTGGGACGATCAATGTCTTAAAACTTTTCCCTCAACTTTTAAAAATTCGCTTAAATTTGTCTACTATATATTTGTACATTTAAATTAATTTTAAATTAAGTAGTAGTGTACAAATACAAAATAATTTAACTTGTTCAACATAATAAAAAGCATTACGCCAGCAAGATCCCAAATATTTAATCGTTAAAAACCTATATAAGGAATTGCATTCACCTGGAATTTAAATTTTGTACGCATGTAAAACACGTTACTTTCGATGAAAAAAAAAATGAAAACAAAAAGAAAATTTGTTTTGAGCACCACTTGTTATAAATTTGAACTTTTTTTTTTTTTTTTGTCGCTTCTTTCTCTGAAAATTAATTCCAACGAACCCAATTTGCTTAGCAAAATTTAATTCATTTTTTAATGTGTACGCCGAAGAAAAACAAGAGAAAAGGATTTTCCACTTTGTCAAAAAAAGGAGTTGGAATACGTATACACAAAATGTATATAAATATAATCTAAAATTAAAAAGGATACGTAATAATGTTAAAAGCTTTATTTAAGCTTTTTTCGTTTTAATTTTTTTTTTTTGTTGTTTCTTGAAGAAAACAATGTCATTGGTTTAGTGTGTTCTTCTTTTGTTCCGGTTCTTATAATATTATGTACACAAAAATATCAGGAACACACAGATTTAAGATAGAATTTCGGTGAAAAATATCTGTAGTCACTCACAAACGAGGGTAAAAAAAAAAGAACACGAGGAATAATCTCTGATTTAATGAATCAAAGAGGTTATTTTCTATTTGATTAATAAAATATTTAAAAAAACAAGCTGGAGATTGTTTATTTTAAAATTTCACTTGTATGTGCTCCAAATATTAAGAACCTCGGTGAGGATTTTGTTTTATGCTTTGTTGTTGTTGTTGTAAACAGGTTCGTGGTTAATTCTTGGTCGGTGTTTCATTTTTACGGGAAATGTCTATGCTCCGCTATAAATAATGAAAGTTTTATTATAAGGGCCCTTCTGAGATATACGAATGATTCTCTCTGTCTAATTTGATTTGTGATGTGGTGTCTTTATGGTCCATTTTTCCCACTGTTATAATTGATGCAAATATTCTGCTTGTAAAAATAAATGTTGCTGCTTATTTCTTTTATGTCACAACAGGGACGGCTTTCGTTGCCATACAATATACAAATCAATATTCTAATAGAAGTAACGATTTATTGCCTCTACTTTTTGATATACTGTGACATTAAACGGTCATTAATATGTATTAACAGTTGCATTTTTTAACGTTTCATCTGATCCAGATTAGATCATTTCGCATAACGACGCCAAAATGCGTGAAACAAACACACACCAAATTTTTATTTTCTGTCTATAGTTTCGTTTTGATTCTACCTGTTCAATTACATTTTAATAGCTGGACTAATTTTAAGATCACTGTTTGTGATCCAAAATCAATATTGGATCAATTAACGTGAAGTTTATGACAATTCACAAAATACATGAGTGTGTTAGTAAAAGTGTAACCCTACACCAAAAAAAAAGTTACAACAGTTAAATTAAACACGTAATGAAAATAACTGGGGGTTTGGCAACCATTGACAGGTATGTCACTATATTGTATTTAACTTCAGGGATATTTTGGGGCATACGAAATGTTTGCGTGACCCTTCAAACGGTTTTTATGAATTTTTCAAAGCTGATCTTCTAAAAAAGGTGAAAGTGTGCGTATGACCGCCATTGAAATAGACATTCGTAGAGATGATTACGCGTATCTGAGTATGCCATCGTATTATATGTACAGTTAGAGATTTGTTGGGTCATCCGAAATGTTTACGTGACACTTCAGCAATAAAATATTGTTTTATGCATGTGTAATAATTATAGGAACGACAATTGTCCCAGTTTCTGAACTGAAATCAAGCAAACACTACACTACGACTTTAATCCAATTCATACACACATTTTTTAAATTTTTTGAAAAACACTTGTTAACTATTTCGCAAAATTTCAAAAGGTTTAAAAAATTATTTCATCGATTTCGGCTTGTTAGGCCGTCATCACGAGTATCTACTAAACTTTAAAAATAAAAATGTATATATGTATGTAGTTGGAACAAGCAAAAAGTAAAACAAAAAGGTAAAAAAATAAAAAAATGTGAGAGTGGTAAACCATAAAAATCGTGAGAGCAATAAACATTAAAACGTTAAAAGGGGGTGAGTTAAACACTGGTATATGATTTTAGTCAACGGCCGAATAACAAAATTCCAGATGTTTTCCAGATGATTTTTTTATTTATTTTATTATAACCCGACGTATTAGTCATTTTATGGGATGGTATGAGTATGTGAATAAAACAGTGCGGGGTCTGTAATTGGTGCGAAATGAATTTTTCTCTGTTCGTTGAGGATATTTTGGTTAAGAAATATAGCTTTTCGGATTTCGTAAGATTCTAAGCTGTCTAAACGTCTGCTTTTTGGTTGTACATGTAATATTTTTAAATTGTTTAAACTGGATGTGTGATTTTCTAACGTTAAATGATTATAAAGGGATGATTCATAGCTACCAGATAAATGTTCTTTAACTCTAACTTCAAAATTGCGCCCAGTCTGTCCGATATAAGAGGAACTACAATCATTGCAATTGATCTTGTAAACGCCAGCTTGGAAAGGCGATCAATTCTTGGTTTGTTGTTAAAAATCATTTTCTTAATTGTATTATTGTTATAGAAAGCAAAGCTAATATCTGTATATTGTGTCACGATGTTACTAATCCGTTGGCTAGTTTTTCCTATATACTCTAAGCGGCGCCAATTTTGCGGCATTGGGATATCAGGTGGATAAATGTTAGCTAAAGCTTTATGTTTCAGTTTTCTGTTTAATAGCTTTAATATAGTCTTAGCTGCATAACCGTTATTCGCTGCTATTTCTAAAATTATATTAAGCTGTTTGTTATAATTGGATTTGGTCAAAGGAATGTTTATTAATCTATCTAAGAATGAGTAGAAAGCTGACATTTTAATATTATGGGGATAGTTTGAAAAGTTAGGTATAATGGCGTCTTTATACGTGGGTTTTCGATAAATTTTGAACTCTAATGAAGAATTAATTCTGGTTATTGTTATATCTAGAAAGTTAATAGATTTATTTTCTTATTTTTCTAACGTAAAATTAATGGTGGGATATTGAGAATTTAACCAAGTGAGAAAAAAGGTTAATAGCCTATTAGTCGCATTCGATAGACATAGTATGCCATCAACATATCTATACCAAAAGATTACATGACGGAAATAAGGATTGTTGCTTGATACAATCGTTTGTTCGAAGAAATTCATGGAAATTTCTGCTAGCAAAGGTGACAGAGGGGATCCCATCGGTAGACCATCAGTGAATCTGAAATACTTATTATCAAAGGAAAAATAATTTTGTTTAATACAAGTTTCAAATATCAGATCAATCTCCGATATCAATCTCCCATCTACAACATCCCTATCAAAGTAAGTATAAACTATTTGAGACAAAATGGTTATTGGAATAGAAGTGAAAAGACTAGCAACGTCAAACGAAACTAGTCAACTAACTAACTATCAACATCCTGAATTTTGCTATTCAATTCTACCAAGTTCTTAACCGAGAAAGCCGAAACGAAATTAGTATGACTGTTGAAAAAGTACCTTACAGAGCATAAAGAATTGTGGCGGATGGATTCATAACCGTGTACCTCCAACCAGTACGATCAAAACCTTTGGGAAGTGGTTAATACACTTACTGACCAAAGTCTTAAATGACCTAGTAGGATCTCTATTGATCTCTAATGCTTTGCTTTCTGTAATGAAATCAGAAATTTTGTTGTAGTAATCGACTCTTGTGAGAACAGTGATCGTATGGCCTTTATCCGCTTTATACGCTACCAGGTCATGATCCAATTCCTAATGATTTTGTAATCAGAAATGGCGCAGATTCCGAAATTGAATTACCCATTAACATATATCGTAGATTGGACTCGGGCGTATATTCAAGTCATTCTCCATACATTCAATAAAATGAGTGTATAGATTATATGAATTACATCTTGAATACATGAACGAGACTTCAGACTTAACGAAACGTGTAACATGCATAATTGTATATTCTAGAAGGCTTTGGTATAGTACAGTCATAAAAAAAATTTCACAATATTACATTTCACATTCTCGTGTTTGCGTAAATTGCGTAATTATTAAAAAAGTCACAACGGATAATGGCGGACGTAGTGAAACCCAAATTTGTTAAATTGAACGACAATAATTATGCGACTTTGGTGAAGGAACATTGGTAACTTTATTTGCGAAAATATTTTTACTCGGTAGTTTACTAGAAAGTTATGAAACAGAGAACACACTTGATGCGGTGAGAAAACATGTGATTGCTGAATACGAGAGGCGTGCACAAAGTAATGGAACTTCAAGTGATTCAGTTTGAAGACTGTATAGTAAAAGTTGGTGTTTGTTTATTTACAAGAAACCCAACCATCAAAAGAAACTTTGCCCAAAGTACAAGGAATGGCTTGAAAAAAGGAATATCACTGATGGCAAATTGGCTGATAAGCTGAATAAGATTCGCAAGATTCGGATATTTTGTTTTTCATTGGTAACAAACAAAAGTAGGGATGAATCATCGACTCAGGCGCAACGAAACATGTTCTCAGCAATAAAGTTTTTTTTTTACTAAAAGTTCAGTCGAGCTGGCAAATGGTAAATCAGTGAACATTCATGGAATTAGTACCGGCAATTTGACATTTTTAGACGAAAGTGAGCTCTAATGCTTTGTTGGGAATGTACTTCCTGTTCGACAGTTGGTGAACAATGGCCTTAAAGTCGAATTCAACGATCGAATTTGCGAAATCAGGGACAATGGTCAAGAAATCGGTGAGGCATCGAAAAATGGGAATTGTGCTCAAGCAGCAATTCGGAAAATGGCATCAGAAGATACATTTTTTTTTCTCTTGCGCTACATCCCATAGAGGGATTTGGCCGCTTCATTATGAAGTTTCGTAATAATTTTTTAACGGATAATGAGTGATTAATTCATTGATCCAACATTAACCAGCCGTAATTTTTTCATCACTCGCCTAACCACTGTGCCACCGGATCGGGGTGGTGAGTACTCTTCAAAAGAATATACAAACTATTTAAAGTAAAAGGGCGTTCAGGTCCAGTTAACGGCAGCCAACTGTCCACAACTAAATGGTAAAGCTGAACGGAAGAATCGCAATTTAATCGAAATGGCTCGTTGCATACTCATTGATGCGAAGTTATGAAACAGATTTTGGGGTGAGGCCATTGCAACGGCAAATTTCATTCAGAATCGTTTGATAACAAGAACAGCGAATATGACACCATATGAACGGTGGTACAGCATAAAACCAGATACAAACAATTTTCACATATTTGGTTCTAAATGCTTTGTTCAAGTATCATCAGCAAAAAGAGGAAAATTGGACCATGTGGCAGCTGAAATGACTTTTCTTGGACATGACGAGCATTCAAAAGCTTATCGTTGCTACAATCCTTCAACGAAGATAGTAGTAGTCAGTCAAGATGTTCGTTTTGGTACACCAAATATGAAAGGCAGCGAAATTTCAAATGATTTGGTTGAAAGACAAAAACGTGACAGTATCGGTGATTATGTAAACGCTGAGGAGGAGGTGAACCGAACTCCGAACTTCACAAAATACTCATCGGAGCTGGATTTCAACAGAGATATAATGACCCATGCTTGTATTCGAAGTCAGTTGACAATGAATTTTGCTATGTCTTGTGTACATGGATAACTTAATTGTGTCAGGTTCAACAAAGAAGCAAATTACAGATATTGAAAATATATTCAAGCCACATTTTGCGTTGCAAGATTTGGGACCAATCAATTATTATTTAGGCATGGAGGTTACAAAAGATATTGATGGGAATTTTGAATTGAATCAATCAACATACATTATGAAAATTGTTATACTGAAAAGAAATAAATTAGAATTGGGAGGTTCGTGGCTTTAACGGAACAGAAATCCGAGATTCTGGTAAATTCTACAGCGTTACCGATGCAGTGAGGCCAACACAAAAATCTTGGAAATTAGACAAATACAATTCGAATGAAGAGCCAGGCGGCCTAAAAAATTTTAAAAAGATACTCCGTAAGAGAGTTATTTAAGTAGTAGACTCATTAACTCACAAATAATTTCTACGTTTTTAGCAATATCATGATAAAAAATATATTCAACTAGAACTAGATATTTTAAAATCTAAAGCTTATTTATGTTTGATTGATACAGGAGCCGACATTAGCATACTTAAACGAAATTTTGTCAACAACGATACTTTGTGTTATCCTGACAATGTACTGTAAAGGGTCTTACGACCCTTAGCCCCGTTTAGCAAATTGTGATTCTATTATCAAAATTTCAAATTCTATAAATATTAAACATACATTTCAAATCGTTCCCAGTACCTTTCCTATTTCGTGTGCTGGTATTATTGGAAAAATATCTTGTCCAAGCACCAATGTAAAATCGATTTTTCAAATTTAGTTTTGAAATTTCATTTAACAATCAGTCAACCGTATTTAAGGTAACCACAAATTCTTGCGTTTCTATTCCTGCTCGTACCGAAATAATATTTTCTCTTTATCAACATATTCCAAATGACATAGATTACATTTATCAATCACGAGAAATTCAAAGTAGAGTATACTGCTAAATCACTTGTGAGATCTCAAAATAATTTAACGACTATAAGTCTTTTCAAACAAACGATTATGATGTACAAATACATAAATTAGATCTGCCTTTATAAAATTTAGATGAATTCAAAGTCCTTCAATTAAACTCGTGGTCCAATAACGTAATTAATCGACTATATACTATTCAAACTTTTCAAACTTCCCTGAAACTAGATCATCTTAATTTAGAAGAGAATAATTCCATTCTTAATATATGCAAGATATATAGTGATATATTTTATTTAACTGGAGATAAACTTAGTGCAACAGACGTAACACGGCATAAAATTAAGAGTGAAGATAATTCAAATCCGATATATATATATTAAACAATATCGATTGCCAGAGTCTACGAAATTGGAAATTAACAGAAAAATTTCTTAAATATTAGAGGACGAAATTATCGAGCTTAGTAAAAGTCCGTGGAACCTCCCTCTTATCGTCGTTCCAAAACAGTCTATACCAACGATAAAAGAAATGGCGAATTGTCGCAGATTTTCGTAAATTAAACAACATCACTATTAACGATGTATTTCCGTGGATCATCTAGGCAAGTCAAAGTATTTTACTACTATAGACCTCGCAAACGGATATAATCAGATCCGTTTAGACGATTCTGATAAAGAAAAGACGGCGTTTAGCACATATCTCGAACATTTTCATTTAAAAAAATGCCTTTCGGATTAAAGGGGGCACCATCAATATTCCAACGTATGATGAATTATATTCTAAGCGGACTTAGATGATATTATTGTTACTGGGCATAATCTAAAAGATCACACGTTAAAATTAGGGTTCGTTTTTGATTGTTTTAGATATTATAATTTGAAAGTGAATTTTGCGAAATGGTAATTCTTGTCGAAAGAAATTGTATATCCGAGGCACAAAGTAACAGTAGGTGGTATTAAGCTTGATCATTCAAAAATAAGTGCCATCCAAAATTATCCCCAACCAACAAATCAAAATCAAGTCAAATCATTCTTGGGATTAACCAGATGGGATTAAACGTTTCATAAACACATATTCAGAAATCGCGAAACCCTTAACAAATTTATTAAAGAAAGGGCAACCTTTTATATGGGACGCTTTTTGTGATTCATCATTTGCAAAATTAAAAAAATCTTTAGTTAGTCCACCCATTTTACAGTATTCAGATTTTTCTGAACCTTTTATAAAATACAACTGATGCAAGTGACATTACCATTGGTGCAGCCTTATCTCAGTCTAAAAATAATTTCGATTTACCAACAGCTTATGCAAGTCGTGCGCTGAATAAGGCAAAAATAAACTACCCAACAACTGAGAAGGAATTGCTGGCGATGGTATTTGTAATTTAACAAATACAGATTGACGATTTTGATTACAGAATCAATCATTAGCCTGGAAACAAAAATCTTAACGCAGATTCATTGAGCAGAATTAAATTAGAGACAAATAAGCCTTTGGGAACAGAAATAAACATTGTGACACGATCCCAGACCAAGCAATCAATACAAAATAATTTAGTCAACGAATCAAATTCTGAATATCCTAATATTATCAATTCAATACTAACTCGAAAATCATTCATTTAGCTGATAATACGGAAATCGCTAAAATTATCCAAGATTTTCATATGAGCCCTTCAGAAGGTCATCTAGGTGTATTTCGAAAAGCTGCAAGATTAAAAAGATAGATGCAAATAATATCTACAGCGTCGCAGCCATTTGAAAAATATTCTTGGATAAAGTCGGTCCCCTTCCTACATCATACCTACCAAATAAGTATATTTTGACAATACAAGACGACTTAACAACATTTTCTTTAGGATTTCTAATTAATAATCAAGAAGCTGATACAATAGCTTGCGTATTTGTCGAACCAAGGAGCAAATTTCATAAACGACCTATTTAGTGGAGTGTGTAAGCTATAAAAAATAAAAAAATTAAATTCATCAGCATACCATCCGGAAATAAACGGAGTATGGAGCGTTCTCATCGGACTTGGTCAGAATATTTAAGAATTTACACTCAGTCAGAAGAACAAAATTGGGATACGTGGTTCCCTTTTGCAATTTTTACATTCGACGGTACACCGCATACTGCGACAAAATTTATACCAATTTCTTTAATCGTGAACCCGAAATTATCTTAAATTATGACGATTATCAATTCGAATTAAATTAAAATCTCGCATGCAAAATTCTTTCAAAATAGTTAGAAATAATCTGATTACACAGGAACAAAAATCGAAGGATTGTTACGATATCAAGATACAAGCAAAAAAAAAATTAATATTGGAGAGTATGGGTACTAATTTTATTGTTTATTGATCTTCCACTTTGTTACAGTAAATTAATTGGCATATATTGCACCGATAAATGCCCAGATGAAGTTTTCTTCCACGCCTTTGAAAACTTATAGTCAATGATATTGGGATACTTTAATATTAATTTATTTATCTCAAATGAAAATAAGATGACTCGGATGATATTTGTAGTATCTAGTAATGGATAGGCGATACTCATCAACATTAATGACCTCGATACTTGATCATTACTGATCTAATTTAATCAACAATTAGCCTCAGCCTTATTGACTTCTCTGATTTCGATCATCGAATTATACTGGTAGATAAATCTGATAACATAGTCACGGCCTAATGTAAATCTCGCCAGCTTAGAGTCATGGACTACGATAAAGTTTTCGCTTACTTACCTTACATTTAAGACATAAACACATTTTAACAATTAGCTGACGAACTACTGCAACTCATTACATCTAATACGAAATCAATAAAGAAAGGTGGCACTAAAACCAGGGTAACTTTAGATTACTCATCTATTATAAAGACAAGAAATATACCGTACCATCTGCAGAACAAATACCCTAGTAACCTTAACTTTACAGAAAGATTTAAATAATTTCAGAACCCAGCAGTTTGCCAGAAGCGCAAGCTTATGTCAGCGATTAATGTTGGTGCACCGCAATAGTCTGTAGGTAACTCAATGGCGTCGAGAACAATAAAATACATATATATTTAGTAAACAATATAAGTTTTCTGGGAATCCAATCATTGCATTGACCAACGATACGTCGTCACAAGTTAAACATGATTCATACCACATTGCTAATATCTTTAATGACTACATTATAAACATTGGGAACTTAATAAAAGGATCAGCTTAAGCATAATACAGTACGACATTTTTACAGTTATTTAAAATATGAAAGGCTGCCTGCACATAATTTCTCAATTACTAATCATTTAGAAGTTGCTCTAATTATAGCACATCTTAATCTAACTTCATGACAAATTCGTTGATTTTTTAGGATTTAAAACTTGTTAAGGTGGCTCTTATCAAAATGGCACTAAGTGATTTGAATTTTGCAGTTATATTCTTCACAAACTTTATAGTCAATATATGAGTGAATTTCTCAGATTCGTGCTATTCGGTATAATAGAGAAAAATGTCCATCTTCCATGCGAAATTCATCGGTTTGTTAACTTTCAAAATTTTTTTGCAAGAGCCTATGGCTCATATCAAAGAAGAAGAATAGAATTTAAAAATAGGTATTGTAGCAAGAAAATTGGAAGTGAATATTAGAAGTTAATTGAGACTTATTTTAATTGAATAACTTTATTTTATTTAAAATCTTATTTTGAACAAAACTCATAAATTTTTTGTCCCAAAAAAAGTGTCCAAAATTTCACACAATAGTTGTAGGAATGTACCAAGAAATCGTAAAAAGATAAAATTAATACACTAGTGATACGACGTTTAGCGAACAGAATACTTAAATGTTCTTAAAAGAATGACCCTTTGTTCATCGCTTCGTAAACAATAAAATATCATTTACGACATAATATTATGAAACCTAATCATGTTTTGTGCAAGCGACTAGATAAAACAATTTTAAATTAAAACCAGATAAAATTTACGACCATACAAACGGGATACAGTTCCTTGAACCTACTCTGTTCACATATACTCTACACACACACACTCACCTTACACGAAATAATCTCTAAGTGTATATGAACAACGAAATAGTAAATACGAAGACAAAATATATTCCTGTCACATAAAGATTGGTGTGAGATGATATCAACAAGGTGAAAAACTCCGTGTTCTTCGTACATATATTTACACGAAACAGAAAAGCTTTCATGTACATAGCTTTATTCCATGAACGTTTGTTTTTTTTGTCTTATACTTTTCGTACACATTTTCTGTGTGAATTTAAATTTAATTTTTTGTCTTCAAAAGGAAAAAGTTTTTATTTTTATATAATTTGATAATAAAAAAAAAATGTACAGAGAGCAAAAAAAAAATGTTTCTTATCCTCCAAAGAATACAAAAAAAAAACACACACACAAAATACAACAAATTGAGTTTTTCGTGCTTTGCGTTCTGTGTGCGCGCTATGTTCAGACTTTCAGAGATCCCTAATGATTTAAAATTTTTTTTTTTTTTTTTGTTCAAAATTGAAAACGCGATGCTAAAAATTTGATTATCAACTCATATATCAATGTTTAATGTCTTACTTTTTGCTTGTGGAAAGGTATAAATTGCTTTCTTCGTTCGTCGTTCATTTATAATCAGACAACATACATATACGAGTATCTCTATTCTATATAATACCACAGAGTAACATAGAATGCAAAGATATAGTCGTGTGCGCCCTCACACAAAAGGCACGCAAAATGATTTTTAGGGAATTTTATGTACGTACACACTACACAGGTAAAGTATAAATTAGACGTGGAGTATTATGGCAGCTGGTAAAATATGTATTACACCATCGAGGTTTGGTTTAATGAGAACAAAATTGTGTTAGTGTTAAACCTTGAATGTTCTGTCAGGTTCACCTTGTGTAAACCAGATTCGTTTTTCACTTAAAATAATTAAAAACCTTCAGTACGTGACTGCGGGTGAACAAAATTTTGATTTGAAAATTTAAATAAATTTTTAGTACGAGTTGATATTTGCTTTCAATTTTGAGTGAGTATATTCACATCTCACACGTAAAATTACTTTGTAAATCTTTTAGGTTCAGATTTGACAGAAAACAATTTCAGAGTATGAATAAATAATAGTTTAGTATTACTTACTGATGGAAGCACATGTGTTTTTGTGCTGATGAAACTTCTTCATCGTCCAAATTTCCCCAACCGTTATAATTATATAAGACGAGCAAAATTATCTAGAATTTTGCAAGTTCAGTATCAATAATTATCTTGTTATGTATCAGAAGAACCTTATATTTCAAACAAAAATCGTATTTATGCGTTAAATAAAAGAAAATTGAAATTATTAAGAGTTTAATATGTGTTGTATATAATTCGCTAATACTTAACCACATGGTTGCTTTCTATATATATAGAAAGTAATCAAAAGTGCAATTAGCAATTCAGTCGCTATAGCCTGATGAGATTGACTAGAAAAAAAATTAAAGTTTTCGTAATTCTCATTCAGATCGAAACTGAACTTAAGTAAGATTATTGCTGCTGAGATCAGTACGGTCTCATCCATCTTTGCTTGTGTTGTACAAGACAATAAATAAGTAATTACCGGCAATATATGTCTTGTTTAGATATATCAATTGGCAATATTTACCTGCAACTGGTCGTAAGTCTTTCCAATCCCGCTTACTCGACAGAGGACGATTCCTTTTCTAACGAATTTAATTATTTTATTAAGGGCTGGAACTAATACCTATAACTTTAGCGGTCCACTAAATTTATAATTAGTTGGTTTCAACATGAGGAAGTTGGCCACAATTCGTTTTATTTTATGGAAGTTTTTATAGTATTTAATTTCAGTCAGGTCAGGATGTTCGCAACTTCATTTGATTCTACGTCGGTAGTTGTAATTTTCCTTGTCTCACACAATTTTTCGCATTCCTTCTTTGGGTTAGTCAAAATGATTTTTCTGGGCATAAGAATGCAGGACCCTGAAACCGGAGATCTGATTTAAAAAAACTTAGCAGGTATCAATCATCAGATGGTAGATTGGCTGAATTGCAATCGGTCGGTATATGTAGCCAACTTTTCAATGATGAAAGTTTTAGTACTCGATTTGAAACAAAGATATTCCATCTGGACGGACAAGACTTCATTCAGTGGGGTGCTGTTGTGGAATCCGACCAATGGAATACTTCATCAACATTATAATTCAGGTTCTTACGAGTTTTGTGAATTAATTTGGTAAGCAACATACATTGTTGTCTTCTGCAACGATACACCTCGAGATTTTGTGCACAGTCCTTAATGGAGGCATTTATTATTATCTACACTAAAAGCGTACAATTCAGCACCACATGTATTGTTTCGATCCTCTAGAAAATTTAAAGTACTTCGATACTTTTGATCAACAATTCAGTCCTTTCGAAAAATATTTATATTCAAAGTAGTTGTTTTTGGAGGAATCTGCGACAATCCCAATCCCGCCCCCCAAAAAAATCTCATTATTGTATTATCGTAGTCGTCTATGTCATCTTTTAAGGTCAAAGGTCAAAACTTCAAAGATTAAGATAAAAGGTAAAGAAAGCCAAAAAAGCCAAAACGGCCAAATTTCAAAAGTAAAAAGTAAAAAAAAAAAGTTGTTATCCAGTAGTATACGTGCTACTTTTAATCAAAATGGCGACCGTGTAGATGGTTTATGAACATGGTCCATGAACAATTTCAACATCGAACATCCCACGCCCCACATCCAATTTTTGATGGTTCATGAACAATTTCAATATCGGATATCCCACGTCCGATTTTAGATAGTTTATGAACATGGTGCATGAGCAATTCCAACATCGGACATCTGATTTTAGATGGTTCATGAACATGGTACATGACCAATTTCAACATCGGACATTCCACGTCCGACATCCGAATTTAGATGATTCATGAACATGGTTCATGTACAATTTCAACATCGGATATCCCACGTCCGATTTTAGATGGTTCATGAACAAGGTCCATGAACAATTTCGGCGGTGAGAAGACCCTGCTTCCATAGTCAAAGGTATTTAACTTCTAACTTAAACTTTTTCAGCCCAGTAACGCATGTAATCTGCATGTAATATGGTGGTCTTGAAATGGAAAAATTCGCCATCTTGAGCATTTTGCGTTAGATCACATTATCAATTTAAATACAATTCTTCGTTATAACATGCATCCAATTTCGAATGTGCAGTGCATGACTTTTTAACTTTTAACTTTAACTTTTTAACTGTAACTTTAACTTTTTAATTCTTTTAACTTTTCATCTTTAACTTTAACTTTAAATTTAACGGTTTAACTTTAACGTTTAAACTTTAACAGTTAACCAACTTTTTAACAAACTTATTAACTTAACTTTTTAAGCCCACTCCAGATGCCGAGAACATTGTCTTACCATCACAGATCCACCAGCATGTTCATTAAGTTCATTTTAGTGTCTGGTTTCTCTATACCAATTGTCGCCCGTCAGACCCAAAAATTCTAAATTTGGTTTCGTCTGTAAACAAAATTCGTTTTCAGCTTTCTTAATTAAGCAGAGATCGTACAGCTTCGGTTAACTGCGGTTATTGTTTCTTGGTATAGGTTCTCCACTAGATGCTCAATTCATTTTTTATGAAATACTTCACTGTAGAAAGACTGTTTTGAACCATTTAGTTTATTTGTGTTAATCTTTTCCTTATTTCGACTGAAGTTTCACATTCCTTCCGTCATTCTATATCCTTTTACCTTTAACTATTTAACTATAACTTTAGATTTAGCTTTTTTATGTTTTTTAAATATTTAAACTTTTTTAATTTTAACTTTTAACTTTAACTTTTTATATGGTAGACAATAAACGACGATTTAAAGGACATTGAATTCATATTAAATATTACTTCAGACAATACTACGTATGCCGACATATTGTTCGCAAAACCGGATAGAACGTAATCATGTTGAGGGATAACTAAAAATAGTACTAAAAATGTGCTATATTTTTGTTTTGTGTGAGCGCTGATCAGCATTTTATATAAACGTTGACCTTGACACATTGTTGCTTAAAATTGCTGGTTAAAAACTTTTATTAACCTATGGTTTCCACTTGGATCCTTTGCGAATATTCGCAAAGGGAAATTTTTGTTTCATGTCACTGTGTTAGAAAAATTTTGTTATTGTATTACCAAATAATTTTGTCAATTTTGACATTTCTAGACGTCAATAAAAAATCATAACAAAAACAATAAAGTATTCACATAGCAAAAATATTTCAGCTTGCTTTGTTTATCGCAGGATTGAAAATATTCCTAAACAAAATAAGGGAAATTTTCTTTTTTTTTTGTAAATGCAAAATTTGCAATGGAAAAAGATGTAGGCATGACTACTTTTGATTGCGAATTGTATTGTAAATTTGTCTATGGTTGGCGTATACTATCCGTGTGAACAAATTTAAAACAGATTGCGATTATTCGCAAAGGCATCCCAAGTGGAAACCCACAGTAAAGTTGAAAACTGGGGAACTTTCCGATTATCTCAATTAAATAATACCCAGTGTGCAGCGAGACGCTATCAGAGTTTGTAACATACCGCAAATTTGTGAATATGCATTGAAAATTCGGCGTTTGTTTATTTTAGTTTTAGTTTAGTATTTTAGTATTTTAGTTTTAGTTTTCTTGTTTAATTTAAAGTTGGAGTTAAAAAGTTAAAGTTAAAAAGCTAAAGTTGAACAGTTAAAATTAAAATGTTGTAGTTAAAAAGTTCAAGTTAAAGTTAAAAAGTTAAAATTTGAAACAGGTTAAAAGTTACAGTTAAATTTTAAAAAATTTTAAAAGCAAAAGTTAAAAAGTTAATTTAAAAAGTTGAAGTTAAAAGTTTGTTAAAAACTTAAAGTTAAAAAATTGAAAGAGGTTAAAAGTTAAAGTTAAAGTTAAAATTTAAAAAAATTAAAAAGCAAAGGTTAAAATGTTAATTGAAAAATTTGTAGTTAAAAGTCTGTTGAAAAGTTAAAGTTAAAAAGTTAAAGTTAGAATTTTAAAGTTTAAAGTTAAAAAATTTAAAATGTTTAAAAGAGTTAAAGTTAAAAGGTTCAAAAATTTAAAATGAAAGTTAAAAATTTAAAGTTAAAAACGTTAATAAACAATTTTTTAACTTCTTCTTTTTCAATTTCATTATCACTAAACGGATGTAATGTCTCGAGAAGCGTATTAAATAATTTTCGGCTATAAAATATCTTAGTGCTCATTCCCTTTCTTCCTAAATCAATTTAGGTAAGGTATTCCATCTACATCTATATTAATGCAATTAAATTTTTCTGAACGAACTCTTCGAAAGCCGGACAACTGCATACAAAGTGAATACAATTGTCCTCCTCTTCAAGACAGTCCTCGCATACACCGTTATATGCGCCAGTCCGAAGCGATGGAGATGATCCTTGAAACGACAATGGCCAGTAAGAATTCCGACCAGAGTCCTTAGCTGTTCTTTTTTAATATCAAACTAAGTTAACCTCAATTTTACAAGCCACTTCAATTTTAACTCTTTAAAAGCCAAGTTTTTATAGCCTTCTTACCATTGTTAAAAGATAAGGGTGTCGCTGGTTCGGGACCGACCAAGATCGAGAGATTGTGAGAGATTTTTGTTGAAGATTGTACGACATTATTTGAAATTTTCCAGATTATAACGGAATTTTTGAGACAAAATATTAATATTTACTCAGTGTTTACTTTAGTGTTCATTAGTAAAACTAATTATTTAGGTAAAATCCCCGTTATAATAAAAACTCCTTGGCAAATAGTGCTTTTAATAAGTAGATGAATCTTCAAAAGATGTAGCTAAATTCTAGTTTATTCCACATTTTTTTTAAATAATGTGATTGATGATTGACATGTCAGATATATTAACGATAAAATAGATTAGATGATGGATTCATTTATACACTGAAAAAAATAATTCAATGAATCCATTTCATTAAATTTTTCGGAAGGAAAATTCTTTGAATCAATGAATTTATTAATTGGTCATATTAATTCTAAAATAAACACGATTATAAATTAGTAACCGGGTCGTCAATTCAATGAATAGCCATTTATTGATAGATTTCTCATTGATATCCTGAAATCTACGGAAATTAATAAAAGTTTTAACAACTTTATAAAGTAAGTTAATAAAAAAAAACTATTAAAAATCAGTTTATTCCACATGATAATGGATTAAATATACGTATTTAAATGATTTTCTGAAAGAATAATTCGTTGAATCGATGAACTGTTTAATTGTTTTAAGATTGTTGTTATGTTAGAACTTATTATATAAAATATATTACATATTATTATATAAAAACATTGATTCAATCTAAATTGATATTGATATAAAATTTCCAAATAAATTGTCTGGTGGTAATGGTGTGATGTTCTTGACCTCAATTCAGAGTCAGAATTGGAATGAGGTTTTAGCCTGCTTTCGAACTTGTTAGTTGCCAATGTTTCAAAAATATGATCTATTTCGTTTTGTGATTACAGGAAAGGAAAATTGAAATTATGCAGTAGGCATTCGATTTCTCACTTCTTCTTATTTAGGTAATACCGTCTGTTATGTAAGCCAAGAAAAGTTGTTAAAAGTGGAAAGTATTTTTTGAATAATGGAACTTCATTTAATAAATAAAAAATATCTTGTATGCTGTTTTATTTTATAAAAACTTCAATCTCAATAGGAAATCTTTATTTTATAAAAGCAAGACATATAAATCCCGAATTATCTTAAATACAGTAAAACTGGTTTTTATGAGGTATTTTTTATGCATTTTTTTATGCGATTTTTTTTATGCGGCCTAATTCATATACCGCATAAAAAATCGTTCAAAAAAATCGCATAGAAAAAGACCGCACAAAAACAGGTTTGACTGTATTCAGAATCCACGGATTAAACCTGAAACGCACATATATAAAATATATTTCATCCTCCAGCAAGTAGGTACCAATTTCATATAAAATAAATAAAAATTGCACCAAAAACGCTATATGTTAAAATATTCTTGTTAAATTTTATAAAAAATGCACACGCTTATATACATAATAAAAAAAATTATAAATTAAATAAATTTTTTAATGGCATTAAAGGAAAAATTAATCAAATAATAACATTTTAAATAATTTTTAAACTATTTGTTGAATTTTATAAATTATTTAATGAATTCAATGAAGCTTATATAAGTTAATAAATATTTTCGTTAACAATATTAAAATTTTAATTGAAATAATGAATTTTAGTGTTAAAATTGTAAAGACTTTCTGCTTTTTCGCGTCTTTTTCTCCAAACCGTGCTCGTCATTGTCTTGTTGGTCTAATAACCGCGTTCGGCGCGGCGTTTCTCTTCATTTCGATTTTGAGTGTTTAATTGAAAAGGTGTTTTGTAAAAAAGTTAATATCTAAAATTTAATTATCCAGATAAATAGATATATATGTAATATACAATTTATATATGGAGATTTAATTATTAAGGTAAGTGTAAAATTGTTACAGTATTATAATATTAAAAGTGCTTGAAAATAAAATATAAATGCATGTTTCCTGATCTTTGAAAGGAGAAGCGACGCATATATGATGCCGTATTGGACGTTTTTTAACACGTTAAATCGATAGCCGAGTGGGATATTATCCCGAGTGGATAATATCTCTTTGCCCACGAGTGGCATACACCGTTTTGTCCAATTTTGTTGAAATAAATATAAATAATCGAAAATTAATAAGAAATAGTTCCATTTTGGGTTTTCACACTGTAGCATTGAATTTTGAAATACATTTTATCAAAGTGACCGTTCTTTAAATTTATGTGACGTAAATTACGAAATCTATGAATTATTTTCCAATGACTACTCAGTATTTTGTTATATAAAATATAACTCACGTTGCCCCTAGCAGTAGCAGCGTGGGTTATACAATAACAATGGGTTATTTTACATTTTCTTTATTTGAAATCAGTCTAGTTATCGGGCTATTATACATCAAAATTGGATAATAGTACATTGTGTCATTAGGATTAAAAGTGATACTTTGTTTGACGAGCAATTATATTTGCATGCGAGGCGAAGCACAGCGTAGCCGAGCAAAAGCAAAGATTGCGAGTCAAACAAAGTCACTTTTAATCCGAATAACACATACTATTTTTTCTCCAACGAAGAGTTCATGTCGTGTCGGTTGTATATTACTAATTATACGAGTACGTACAAATTATGTAATTAAAACTTCAAAATTTAAACTAATTTTGTTAAAATATTTTTTGAAACTAAGGAGACCATGAGTTTTGTTTGGTTTGACTATATTGCATTATATTTGACGCGTACAATAGTCAAACCAAACAAAAGGCATGATCTCCTTAGTTTCACAAAATATTTTAACAAAATTAGTTTAAATTTTGAAGTTTTAATTACATAATTTGTACTTACTCGTATAATTAGTAATATACAACCGACACGACATGAACTCTTCGTTGGAGAAAAAATAGTATGTGTTATTCGAATTAAAAGTGACTTTGGTTGACTCGCAATCTTTGCTTTTGCTCGGCTACGCATACTATTTTTCTCCTAGTATTAAAAGTACCTACTTTTACTCCAAGGATTAAAAGTGTAGCTTAGCAACACACACATTTTTTAAAATAGTAAGAAAAAGGCCAACTTTAATACCCAAAAACAGTATTAAAACAAGAGGCTTTTAAGACGTTGGGAGAAAAAGGTATTTTATTGTTTCATATGTTAGATGGTACTCGAACAATAATTATAAATCCACAAATTGCTATTAAATTTAGGCTTGGACTTTTGAGAACTGAGTAAATTTGAGTAAATTTGGGCACCTTATAGTTTTTTAATTATAACTAAAAAACTATGCATTTTTAGTAGATACATGTAATAAGATTTTTTGTAGAGAATCAAATTTCCTATCGAAATGGCACTTTAAAAAGTCAAAAATCTTTTTTTTTTGAACAAAATAAGTCAAAAAAACTAAACAAAAAAAGTCAAGAAAACCGAAAAATTTCAAATTTTTGTTTTTTTTAAGTTTTTGTGTAGAACTTTTTTCTGAGTGGGTTTAGGTATAGGCATTGGTTCACAAAAGAGAATTTTTTTTATTCAACACAAAAATTATTTTCGGTTCATTAATGATAATGATAAAGGTATTTCATTGATAAACCGAAAATAATTTTTGTATTGAATAAAAAAAAATTTTGCGTGAAAAAATTAAAATCACATGGGATAAATGTGGTAGTTGCTAACTTCGAACGACTGTATCTCAGCCAATGTTTATTAAAAATTCTTTTGATAGTCAACGTTTTGACGGTAATTACGTCAGCTTTCTTTTCTATAAACCAATGCCTATACCTAAAGTTAGACGGTACTCGAACAATAAACCCACTCAGAAAAAAGTTCTACACAAAAACTTAAAAAACAACAAAAATTTGAAATTTTTCGGTTTTTTTGACTTTTTTTGTTTCAGTTTTTTTGACTTATTTTGTTCAAAATAAATAGATTTTTGACTTTTTAAAGTGCCATTTCGATAGGAAATTTGATTCTCTACAAAAAATCTTATTACATGTATCTACTAAAAATGCATAGTTTTTTAGTTATAATTAAAAAACTATAAGGTGCCCAAATTTACTCAAATTTACTCAGTTCTCAAAAGTCCAAGCCTAAATTTAATAGCACTTTGTGGATTTATAATTGTTCGAGTACCGTCTAACATATGAAGCAATAAAATACCTTTAACGAATTAGTTCCTTATTGAATGACATAGACAATAGCCTATAGTGTATTTTGAAGCCAAAATGTAAACTATAACTGTTTTTATTATTTTTTTTAATTTTAATGATAAAGTTTATTATTAACTATCGAGTGGCATTAATAACTCAATTTTGCCAAAACTGTAACTATTAGTAAAGAAAGTGTCTACAGTTTGTTTACTTATTTATATTTTAGATGAAAGTTGGAAGAAAACAATTTTATTCGAATAAATAGCCTATATTATCTCTGGGCTAAATTAAAAATAGTTTTCTTCCAACTTTCATTAAATATCACTAACCAGAATTACTTTAAGAGCATATTTTAATAATAGTATTATAAAAATCAAATGAATATTTGGATATAGTTAGTTGTTAGACTGCCGTTCAAATTGTTTTTTTGTGATATCTTTAAAACTTTTCGTATAAGCTAAATACTTTATTTCTTTATCTTCTAATTGATATTAGTACCTGAAACAGACGCAGAGTACTATGAAAGATCATTAAAATATGATAAATTGTCCGCCGAAGGATTTGACTGTGTTTGGCAAGCTTGTTTCTATTACAGGCTCACTGATATGCAGAAGTAAGGTAGCACCACTGAAGTATTTGGGAAATGGCCATTCTACAAACAGCCTTCGGGAATCGTTTAGTAAGTTTTTAAATTGCAGAAGATTAAAATAATAATAAACAAAACGTTTCTTTATTTCCAGTTTGACAAGGGTTTCAAGGTTCTATTTGCAGAGACGAGTGATATTTTAATAAAATGGCCGGAATATAAAATATCAGTTAAAAACTTTCTTACCAAACCAGAAAATGTAAAAGATAGGGATATTGTTCCGTATTTACATAAATTAAGAGAAAATGATATTTCGGGAAGTAAGTGAAATATTACATTAAAATTTAAATGTATTTACATATATCGAGTTTTTTGGGACCAAAAAAACATAAAATGTAGATGATGTAAATAAAAAGCCGGAACATAGTAGAAATTGATTTAGTACAGTTTTCTGGTCCCAAATTACTCGATATACTTATATACAATAATAACATTAACGTAATGTGATGTTTGTTTATATATTTACAGATAATTTGGATTCGTTGATGCTATGGGCATTACATGGATGTTTAGTGCCAACACAGGAAATCGTAACAGAAACCAACACGGGCCAAAAGGCGGTTACCAAATTCACTATTAAAGACTCACCAGAGTGTTTTATATATGTATGCAAGATAATCCAGGAGATTGAGATCATCTCCGATTTTTAAGTGATAAATAAACGCCTATTCAGCGTTTAATTTTACGTGTGGGAAATTCTCCTGAATAAATTACTGAAACCTTTGTGTATTTCGATGATGTTCGATTGGAATTTAATAATATTTTGCGGGCAACGGACATTATGTTTCAAAATAGAGCATGTTTATAATTTGGAGTATCCTGTCGCTGCTACGAATTTCTATTGTTTTGTACAGGATCTATTTTATGGGATAAAAACATCTAAAAATACCAAAGTAAATGTTTTATTGGACGGAATACTTCGTAAATAAACTTGAATTAGTTACTTAATTTATTATATACATATATGTATATGTATTAAATTTTAGAAAATGGAGAATTTTTTTATATTATTATACAATTTTACAATTTATTATTTAAATATTGAAGTTTAATTGTTTTTTTTATTGTTTTATTTTGTGAATTGAAGAATATTGAATATTTTATTAAAAATTGTTAATAAGTGAAAATATCGAAGAATAAAAAAAAATTATGTTGAACATTAAAACCAAGCGTTTTAAGCTTTACCCTTCAAAACCATATATCCCTGATTTATATATATATATATATATATATATATATATATATATATATATATATATATTATATATATATATATATATATATATATATATATATTCCCCCTCCCCACCCCGCCCGTTCATTATTGTGGTAATTTTGATTAATTAATTCGTTGATTAAACAAAAAGTTTAACATCGTGAAAAAGGTTACTAATTCAATATTATCTATTACATTGTGTCAATGAATTAGTTATTAAAATTAATAAATATAGGTGTTGTCTCAATTAACTTGTATCATAAATATTAATAAGATTAATTAATTAATTCATCAATAATATAAACCACGTCGTGAAACTTCTATTAAATTAGTACATTGATTCAATAAATATTTGTAAAGATCAATCAAAATAGTTACAAAATGATAATTTTGTGTTGCGTTGTATTAATTAAAAAGTTTATTGTTTTTTTTGACAAAAAAAATATGAATAGTTACATTGTTTATATTAATTTGTTAGCTTTTAATAAATGCTATTCTAATCTAATAACATTGAGTTTGTTCAATCAATCAACAAAGTTTAAGGATCCAAGTTATTAAAAAAATCATTGCCACAATAATTTTTTTTATTGTATATGCGTATGTTTTTTTTCAGTGTAGAATAAACAATGGTTTAAAAATTGGGAAGATAGCGTTTAATCGTATAAGGTTAATCTACAAGATTTATAAAAAAATAATTTTTATAGCCAAGTAATGCCGAGTATGTCAGTTAGCATAATACTAGTAGTTTATAGTAATTTCCACCAAAAACAAAACATCCATACAAATTGTCATAACAGAAATTTGAAGTTGTGTTTCATTCAAAATGAAATTCAGCCAAAATGACACTTCAATATTTGAGTTGCAGTTTCATATTTTGTGTGTTACGTGTGTGTACGAAAAAAAGCAAACATATATTTTGAAATCTCAACCATTGTAAACGAGGATTTATCCAATAAATCAGGCTATTGAAAAACCAGAATAGAAATACTAAAACAAATATAAAATATCTACTAAACGTATTGTGGTTGACACTTCCGTTTTTAATAACAGAAATTTGTAACATTTATATAAACTTCCTTTGTGTAGAGGATAATATAGAAAATTTATATTTCCTTGATTTTCTTTTTAATTTGTAATATAACATGCAAAGTATATATGTACGTATGTTTGTACATACATAGCTAGAAATGTTACAGAAAATTTGTATTTTTGGAAAAACTAATTTCATCATCATTATATACACATCGTCTTTCTACCTAGATATGTATATAAAATGTTGACATGAACCAAATGAGTTTTTCTGAATTAAAGTGGTGGTATAATATACATGTACATACGTTCATTTTAGCACCCTATATAAATAAATAGTGTATACATACTATACATATTCTATTTAGGTAGATATGTTACTAGATACAAACAAAGAGGTAAACAAAAAATTAAATAAATTCAGAAACAAACTTAATAATAAAGAAGTATAAAAGTTGGATTATCCTTTTCAATTCATTTACATTACATCCATAAAGGAGTAGTTTTATGTAGTAATATATCTTTGTGTATGGTAGAGAAGCTAAATTCACCGTAAGACGAGAAAAATGAAGAAACTACGACGAAAAAGGATTTATGTTTTCAACTTGTACTTATATGTACGTACATAGTTTTCCTAGTTTTCATTTTGTTTTTGCTTTCATTTGGAGATTCACTTTAATTCTATAACCCCACAACAATTTTGTTTTTGATATTTAATCAACATTTTGAATAAGACTTTCCCGTTCTTACTAAAATATACTGTAAAAACTGAAATGTATTATATAGCATCAACAATCTTAAAATAATACCTGTACGGATTATAAATTGAAGATTAACTGTTTCCCAGGATACAATTGAAATAAGGCGGTTTCTATCTCAATCTACCATAGGGTACTATGTATATTTCAATTAACTGAAGAAACATGCTAGAACCAATAAAAAATTATTTTCAAACAATGTAAAGAATAGATAAAAATAAAGATTAATAATTCTAATTGCAATCTAAAGTCTCATATTTCCATTCAATACCCACCACCTAATTTCCGACATAATATGTCTCCAAGAGTACCATTTGTTGCGATGAGGCACAATCCGAACACGAAACAACATTGAGTGTTCAATATTTACCTGCGGAAAAATGAAAACATTGTTAAATTTAAATAGTTATATCAAAATTAATTCTACTTATCTTTTATTATATGTGATTAACTGATTATAATTTCCCTCGTAGTAACTAAAAGTAAATTTAATTAGTATATTTATTGTTATTAAAATCTCCTAATTTTATACTTACATTATTTATAAATATTTTAGCTGTCAAATGTTTCATATTTGTTTTGACATTTTCACAGCACGATTCTAGTATTTAATTTAGTACCAGAATTATAATTTATTTGTTTAGCACATAGGGAAGCTTTGATCTGCATTATCGGTATACAAGTTCTTGTTGTTGTTATACAGATGGCAGTCAGATTAAAGCTTGCTTACGTAAAATTTATTTTTATATTTTGTTTTTTGTTCAGTGCAATAATTTAATTGCATTTTTTGTCTTGTATCGAGTAAAGTCGTGAATCATACAGTCCACTTTTATAAATATCTAAAATTAAAAAAAATAAAATAATAAGTTTGTTGTATAGTGAATATTTATTGCTAATTATTATTTATTGCGTTGTTTATCACCCGGGACATCTCTAATTGCCTGCTTCAAACTTATTATCACTGCGTATTTGCCTGGAGGTATTTTATATGGACATTTTCCTGGCACACGGCTGTATCTGTAATTATTGAATTGAGCTGTCGAAACATTGGTCCTTCGAGCCGGATGTGCCGGTGTATCAAATTTACTAAAGCGGTAATATAAATATTGGGACAGTTATATAGCATACGGGTTGATGTGATAGAAGTCGTACAAATTTCGACGGGATTTCCTCAACAAAATACTCAGAGAAGTAGAAACATTTTATAGTATCTTTGTTCATCAAATTATTATCATTTATTTCCGCCATTTTCGTGTTGATATTTATTGTGGCAAAAAAGGCGAACTATACAAATTATTGAATTTAATCAAAATAGTGGTCAAAAATACTGGTCTACTTAGCGTGGCGTCGGTTACGGTGTGGTTGAAGGTCAAAGCAAACGTTATAACGGGACCATTTGCTTAAAAATCATTTTGAGAAGCCGAAGATGTACATTACATGCGGTTAACAATTTATCCGCCATTTCGATGAAAATTTAACATTGCGGTAAATTGTATTTCAATTACATATAGTCCAAAGTTATTTAAAATATTCAAGCGGCTCTAAATAATATCGTGTGCAGAGAATTTGTTATTAACTTAAATTAACGAATAAATTTACAAGCTGTAATTAGAGTGTTGGTGTAAAGTGAATTTAAAGTCGAAAGTGAAGGTAATTGAATCAATCTACATAATGAGTGCTGCAGAAGCTGAAGCTTATAAAACAACAATGAATACATTATTGAAATCACTTGAAAAAATTCGAAAATATGCTAGTGATTGTCTCACCTCAAGCGCAGTGAATTTAGACGACGTAAACGTGCGAATGAAACGCGCTGAAGACTTACTGTCACAATATCTAGAAGTTGAAACCAAATTATTCATCCACAACAGTGATGAAGTATCTAAATTCTTTGAAGCGGAAGACATATATTACGCTGCGATCGGCGACTTTAATACAGTAATATAAAAAAAAAGGCAATCAATGAGATCTGAGAGTTTGGAACATGAAACACTTGGAAATGCTGCACTCCCTAACATTGGTTTAGTAAGCGAACGAGACTCGCGGGACATCAAGTTACCGAAATTGGAAATTCCTAAGTTTTCTGGAAATTACACCGATTGGCAAGCATTTTACGAAATGTTCACACAGCAAATAGATGAATGTAAACGGCTATCCGACATCCAAAAATTTCATTATTTGAAGGGTTATCTAACAGATGAAGCAGCCAATTTAATTAAGCATATGAATGTCACTTCTGCGAACTATTCTGAAGCACTAGACAAACTACGAAAAAGATATGACCGTAAACGATATGCCGTAAACTCGTTTGTTAGAAGGTTTATAGAGCAGCCAGCTATACAACAAGCTACGTCCAATAACATGCGCAAGATTCATGATGTATGCGACGAAGTTATTCGAGGCTTAAAGAGCGTCGGCACCGATGCTGAAAGCAGAGATCCATGGCTTATTTACTTGATAATTAACAAGCTAGACAACGAGACAAGATGTGAATGGGCCGAGCAATCTGCAAAAGATGAATTCCCAAGTTTTAAGCAATTTCTAGAATTCCTATCAAATCGAATCGATGCATTGGAGAGTTACGGCGCATCGGCTAAATCAACAAACATAAGGCCAGATCGAAATCTAAAAACGTTTGCAACAGTGACGTCTAGCTGTGAATTATGTAATGCTGAAAATCACAAATTATACGAATGTACAAAATTTAAGGAACTGTCCGTAACTGAACGCCGATCTTTCATTGCTGATAAAAAAAGATGCTTCAATTGTTTAAATGTGGGGCACAACGTCTATAACTGTCGAGGAAGAGCAAGATGCCAAAAATGTTATCGGAAGCATAACAGCTTATTACACGAAGATGTGCAGCAGATTGAAGGAGAGATTAAAGAAATGACTGATCCAGCAAAGGAAAACGAGGTATCCAGTATGCACTGCACAAAAGCTGATAGTGTGTGCATTCTACCCACAGCAATGGTGAAGGTACAAAATTCAAAGGGGTCTTTTCATTCATGTAAAGCATTATTAGACTCAGCATCCGAAGTCAGTTTCATTTCCGAAAGGGCTTTCAAAGCTCTCAATCTGCCAAAAGAAGCCCGGGCTATTTCAATCAAGGGTTTGGGCTCTACTCACATGGGTAAAACGAAAGGAATTGCCAAAATAAATTTAATGAATGACGACGCTAGCTACAAAACAATTTTTAGCGCATACGTAGTACCACACATAGCCATAATGCAGCCGGTAACACTAACGGATAATAACGTACTACAAGATTTTAAATCTTTAAAACTAGCTGATCGCGATTGTTTAAACGGTGGCGATATTGATTTGTTGCTTGGGTCCGACATTTTCTTTGATACGATGAGTGATGGCAAGGTTCAAGGTAGTCAAATGTCAGCGTTCAACACAAAATTTGGATGGATTTTAGTCGGAAAATTAGTCGATGATTTCAACGTTATATCCAGTGTTAGCTTAAACGTAATGACGGAAGTCGATTCGACGCTAAAAAGGTTTTGGGAAGTCGAAAATATTCCAAGAATTACTGAGTACTCCAACGATGATATATGTGAACAACTATTTTCGAAAACCACGAAAATTTCTTCCGATAATAAATTTACTGTACGTCTTCCCTTTAAGATTCAACCTGAAGAGCTAGGATCAACATACAATATTGCATACAAGAGACTGCTGTCAATGGAGCGCCGTTTTCAGCGAGATAAAATATTCAAATCACTATATCATGATTTTTTGTCAGAATACGAAGCTCTTGGCCACATGAAATTGCTAGGCCAGCCAAATCCAAACTCATACTATTTACCGCATCATGGGTGCTAAAACAAAGCACCACCACTCGTTTAAGGGTAGTATTTGATGGCTCGACAAAGTCAACAACAAATTTGTCATTAAATGATACGCTAGAAATTGGCCCTACCATTCAGTCATCATTAGTTGAAATTATGCTGCGATTTAGGCAGCACAAGTACGTATTAAGCGGGGACATTGAGAAAATGTACAGAATGATTTGGTGAACCCGATCGATGATGCCAAATATCAACAAATACTTTGGCGAACAAATCCAGATTCAACACCGCAAGCATATCAGTTACGTACGGTAACCTATGGCACAACTTCTGCATCATTTTTATCAACCAGATGTATCAAGGAGATTGCTAATCGAATAGAATCAAAATATCCACATGTTGCCAATATTTTGTCCAATAATGTTTATGTCGACGATCTAATGTGTGGCTATGAAACAATTGAAGGTCTGATTAAACTAAAAAATTTGTTAACATCATCTTTAAATGAATTCGGATTCAATTTAAGAAAGTTAAGATCAAATAATTTGTCTGCGGTTGCAGGATCAAACATAGCTAATGAAACGAGTAGTGAAAAGGAGCTTTCCAACGAAGGTGAATCATCAAAAATTCTTGGCTTAAGCTGGGATTCTTACCAGGATGAGTTCACATTCAAATGTGATCTGCCAAAATCAGTTTGTTTAACGAAGCGAGGATTGCTGTCCGATGCTAGTAAAATATTTGATCCCCTAGGCTGGTTATCACCTTTAACCGTTAAAATCAAAATTTTATTTCAACGGCTTTGGCTAGAACCAATTACATGGGACGATTTACTACCATCGCAAACTAAGCAAGATTGGCTTAAATTGAGAAACAGTTTATCGCATATAAACAAAATCAGAATTCCAAGATGGTTAAACACTACAGACACAATAGAGCTATGCGGATTTTGTGATGCTAGTGAATTAGCTTATTCGGCGGTAATTTACGCAATATCAGGGAAAGGGGCTAACAGACGATCGACCATAGTAATTTCGAAAACAAAAGTAGCCCCAATTGAACAAATAACATTGGCACGACTCGAACTCCAAGCTGCGCATATGTTGACACAGCTGATGTCATTTGTTGAGCAAACCTTGACACTTAAAATTGATAACATTACAATGTGGACTGATTCTAAGTTAGTTCTCGACTGGTTATCATCGTTTCCAAAGCGATGGAAAACATTCGTCGCAAATAGAACATCCTACATATTATCTAAATATAAGCGTGTTTATTGGAATCACATTAATTCTGAAGAGAACCCCGCGGACTGCGCTACAAGAGGGCTCAGTATAGATGAATTGATGGCACATAAACTATGGTGGGCCGGCCCCGTTTGGCTGTGTGACGAGACTGTGAAATATCCTAATTATACTACGGATAATATAAATAACGTCGAAGTTCATGAAGAACGCAGTCAGATAAACGCATATGTGGTTGTTCAGGACATTTTTCTGGAACAGCTGTTATCCAGGTATTCAAGTTTCTACAGAATGTGTTACAATCTAGTCATCGCTAATAAATGTATAGCACATCTAAAAAATAAGTACATAATTAAGCTGAACAACATTTGTCGCACACGAACTCAAATTAATAATATGTTAAGACCATCTCCAGATGAAATCACCGACGCATCTCATCGCCTTTGTTTATATGAACAGAAAAGGGGCTTCGCTGAAGAATATAAGTTGTTATCCGATGGAAAACCAGTATCCAATAAAAGCCGTTTGAAGACACTCAACCCGTTTATACACAGCGACAAACTAATTCGACTAGGTGGTAGAATATCAAACTCTACCTGCCAATTCAATAAGAAACATCCGATAATTCTACCCAATGACTCAATTATCTGCAAGCCAATAATAAAAGATTATCACGAATTTCATAATCATGCTGGCATTGGATTGTGTATATCGTTGCTACGCCAAAAATACTGGATACTAAGATGCAAAACCATTGTCCGGTTAGTAATACACAAATGTGTCAAATGTTTTCGAGCTCATCCTCAAGTTCAAACTCAACTAATGGGTGATCTTCCCGAATGCAGAGTTCAATATTCGCATGCATTTGCAAACACAGGGGTCGATTATTGTGGACCATTCGATGCGCGAGTTACGAATCGGCGAAACCAACCAACAACAAAAGTCTACTTATGTTTATTTATATGCCTAGCCACCAAGGCGGTACATGTTGAAGTCGTTACAACATTATCATCAGAAGGATTCATCGCAGCTTTACATCGATTCATTGCCCGGCGTGGGCTATGCAAAAACATCTACAGCGATAACGGCGCCAACTTTGTCGGTGCCAACAATCATTTAATGGAGCTGTATAAGTTCTTAAGAAATCACACTGAAACAATTTATTCTTATTTGTTAAAATTTGAAATTAAATGGCATTTTATTCCACCAGGTGCTCCAAATATGGGAGGCATTTGGGAAGCCTCAATCAAGCTGATAAAATCAAATCTGAAGAAAGTTACAAGTGGACATATCCTGTCGTTTGAAGAATTTATGACGCTCGTAACCAGAATCGAGGCATCCATCAACTCCCGCCCATTATATGTGGAATCAGACGACGATTTGGAAACCATCACTCCAGCGCACTTTCTAATAGGAAGAGCATTGACCGATATCCCTGATGACAATTGCGTTGAATTCTCAGGACACTCCAGATGGAAAATGGTGAAGCAAATGTACAACGAATTCTGGCAACGCTGGCACCGCGATTATTTGTCGACGTTACAACGACGTACTAAATGGCATAAACAATCCCAAAATTTAAAGATCGATGATATAGTGCTATTGGTCGACGGAAACACCCCATCATGTAATTGGCCATTGGCGCGTGTATTAAAAACTCATCCAGGACGAGATGGCTTAGTCAGAGTTGTAACACTAAAAATTCCCCGTTTAGGAACTATTTTACAGCGTCCGATAAGCAAAGTATGCAAGCTGCCCATTTATGAAGATGACTTACATCTGAACGAAATTGATTCAGGGGGGGCGGGATGTTGCGATGAGGCACAATCCGAACACGAAACAACATTGAGTGTTCAATATTTACCTGCGGAAAAATGAAAACATTGTTAAATTTAAATAGTTATATCAAAATTAATTCTACTTATCTTTTATTATATGTGATTAACTGATTATAATTTCCCTCGTAGTAACTAAAAGTAAATTTAATTAGTATATTTATTGTTATTAAAATCTCCTAATTTTATACTTACATTATTTATAAATATTTTAGCTGTCAAATGTTTCATATTTGTTTTGACATTTTCACAGCACGATTCTAGTATTTAATTTAGTACCAGAATTATAATTTATTTGTTTAGCACATAGGGAAGCTTTGATCTGCATTATCGGTATACAAGTTCTTGTTGTTGTTATACAGATGGCAGTCAGATTAAAGCTTGCTTACGTAAAATTTATTTTTATATTTTGTTTTTTGTTCAGTGCAATAATTTAATTGCATTTTTTGTCTTGTATCGAGTAAAGTCGTGAATCATACAGTCCACTTTTATAAATATCTAAAATTAAAAAAAATAAAATAATAAGTTTGTTGTATAGTGAATATTTATTGCTAATTATTATTTATTGCGTTGTTTATCACCCGGGGACATCTCTAATTGCCTGCTTCAAACTTATTATCACTGCGTATTTGCCTGGAGGTATTTTATATGGACATTTTCCTGGCACACGGCTGTATCTGTAATTATTGAATTGAGCTGTCGAAACACCATTAACACACCGAAACTACTTAACTAAATACCCAACCTGCATTAAACACGTCTTCGTTTTATATTAAAATGTACTACAGGCACCAATATTAAATAAATAAACAGTTCCAAAAAATTATCGAATATTGCTCTGACGCAAATTATAAATTAATAAATTAAATTAAAAGGTAATTTATAAATTAACTTCTGAAAACTAATCTCTGATTGATTGATTGATTGATTTTAAATGTACGACCATTAAGCAGGATCTCCCGGTAATTCTAAGAATTTTTGACGCCGGACCCATCGTTTCCCCACTTTACATTTACTTGGAAGGATTGGATAGGATTGTTAGTATATGATTGAGATCGGCCCGGTTACAAACACCTGGGCGGTCAATTGTTAAGTTACATTTTTTTTCTAATAATTACTTTACCATATTTTTTCTAAAAAAATATTTTCCATCCCTGGCATCCTAAAGTCAATATTACTTAGTTATCAATTACATCAACCAATTAAAAACACATACACACATGTTATGACTGCTTCAGATTCCCGAATCCGCCTCACGTATTTTGCTGTTACAGTATGATTGAGAGTCTAAATCTAATTTGGTTGTTTATTAGACTAACAACAGCATTCTGAAATAACGTTCATTAGTTTGCTGGGCCAGATTTCTGTGCAGTTCTGAAAATCGTAATCATTGTTAATTTATATTTCACTTAAATTTATAAAATAGTAGCTCAGTCAGAGACGACCTAACGTAATAAATATAATTAATATCAGCTACTTATTCAAATAATTTTCGCTATACTGATTCTCTTACAATTCAAAATACAATTTAGCATAACTGCTATTATAAATGGTTGGACTGCGGCTATTATTGATATTTTTTAAAAGTTGAATCAGGTAAATTTTGGCCAACATATTTGCTCATATGCAGAATCCTGTCTGTTACACACCCACCCACCTAAATCTTGCGGACGGTAATTCTCTCAATCATCAGGATTCATACAACTTTGATTTAAAAGATTGTATGTGAGATGGTTTTCTTACATTGCAATTTTGTAAATTATAGGAAGCAAACTAAGAAAACCAAAGTGATCGAAAAATTTGTAGACGCGGTCACTGCATAAAACACGCCAAATGCCCAGAAAACGGTCCAAATGAAAATAATATAGTATTCATGCTTTATCCACCTGTTCAAAAGCGAAACTCTGTCGCCAAAAATTTACATATAAGCCCCGCCCATAGACTTGTTGAAAGAACAACTACACCTTGCTGTCTTCACTTACCGATTCCCCGCGACAACGTTTAGTCAATCCCATGAAATCAGCAAATTGTCCCAATAATTCAAACATTTTTGGACACACTAGAATAACATCGCAAAGAAATTACAAATATGTCTATATTTCGAATTTGATAAATATATATATAATTATTTTAAATTCATCAAAAGCGGGTTTTTTTTTTTAATTTTAGTACGGATAGGTGCTATAACTTATTTTCGTTGAAATTAAACCGGTTTTCTATATATTCTATTATGGTCTCCACAAAGGCTTTAGCTTTTTTGGAAAATAAACCTTTCTCTATCGCATTATCGGTCTTATCCAATAATTGCATTGAAATGAGGCCATAGAAATTTTCTTCCACACAAGCTTTAAGGTTATTTCTAAGATTTTTCATAAGGTCAAATAATTCAATTAAAACAGGTCTGTTCTGTTCCAATTTTAAAATTACATTTTGAATTTTTGTACACGTGTGAAACTAAACCTAAATATGCTTCTGCAAAATCATTATTTAAGAAATCTAGTACTACAACAGGAGCATTTGATTTAGAATTAAAATATGATTTAATAGGTTGAATATTCTTATACAATCGATCCAAAGCCGGCACAAGTGACAACCATCTCGTTGGAATATGACAAAGCATTTCAGAGTATTCCAAATCACAAAATTTACAAAACTCCAATAATGTCTGTTTTCGTTTAGTGTGACAACTAAATTCGTTAAAAATTTTGGGGATGATAACTTCAAAATCATATTTAATACGCGTGGATGCTTTTTTCACAGAATTGTTTAGCATATGGCAGAGACAGCCCATTTGAATTATATCGCAGTTAATTTTTTTGAAGTTCGACAAAAATACTTTGCTTGTGCCCGAAGTTTACGTTGGCATTATCCCCACAAAAACAGATACTATTTTTAGGATTTAAACCTGCGACTTCTAATTTTGAAATCAAACACGAGGCTATTTGATTTGAAGTTCCAGATGGACTATCGAATAAATATAGCAACTTTGATTGAATGCCGGCATCTTTTAAAAAATAACGAACTACGAGGGGAAACATTTTTATGTTTCCTTTGTTCGATGCATCAGTAACAACTGAGTAAGGAAGGTTGTTCTTTAAAATATCTAAAATAGTTGTTTTGGGCTTCGTTTCCTAGCACGTTTCTTATTATTTTTGAACACTTCGTTCGCCCGCAGAAAAAATCTGATGCAATTTTCGAATCAGAAAATATCGTACCAAGTAATGTTCTAGTGCAATTTGCAGAATTTAAGCTTTGGGCGTGTTGAACTGTGTGAAACACAAAAGTAGCTACTGCGGCAGCTGGCTTTAAATTTGCTGCAGGGAGGGTCGACAACGATTGAAAAAACGTATCTAGATTTTATTATTTGAGCACTGTCTCGTATGTTCATATTCATATGTTTTTCATATTTCATATTCATATTCGTATGTTCGTGTTCATATGTTTTTTTATACTTGAAATTCCCGCTCGCTCGATACTGAATTCAGTACAACAACAAACACATTTTGCCAAATAGACTCCTTTTCCCGCCACCACCCACGGATATTGTTGGCTCCAAATTTTATTAAATTGGTTTTTACCTCTTAGCTTTCGTTTAACTTGATTTGTGGAATATTGTGATATTTCCTCTTCAGTATTGTATTCATCTGATGAGTTGTTACTTGTATTTTTGCACGCCATTGTTCATTTCTAAAATAAAATAATTACAGTTAGAATAATTTATCCTTTAAAAATTAAAGAAAAAATATATTTACACTAATGCTGGAAACACATGAGCAGAATTTCTGCTAGCAGCACTGCCGGCAGAAATTTGGTTGAATTACATGAGCGTCTTTTTTCGCAAGCAGAATTTTAATTTGTCGTATTTATTTGATACATATTTAATTTTAATGTGCAATTTTTTTAAATGAATGATGCATTATTTTGTCACAAATTAATTAATTTGTATCCTCCATTCTGGCACTTGTCACACAAAACTTATTTTCTGTCAACAAATTTAAAAAAATTCTTGAAAAAAAAAAAAGTATACAAATTGTACTAGATTTATTATCTTTTACGTAATGTAGCCTACTGATTCGCAGCAAAATTAGAAATAGAGACATGAAGCAGAATTCTACATGACAAGCAGAATACATGTATTTCAATTCATTTAAACTTGTGTATTCTAATTTTGCTGCTTACAGAATTCTGCTCATGTGTTTCCAGCATTACATGAGCGTCTTTTTTGACAAGCAGAATTTTAATTTGTGGTATTTATTTGATACATACTTAATTTTAATGTACAATTTTTTTAAATGAATGATGGCTTATTTTGTCACAAATTATTTAATTTTTATCCTCCAATTTGGCACTTGCCACAAAAAACTTATTTTCTGTCAACAAATTAAAAAAATTCATTGAACAAAATAAAAAGTATACAAATTGTACTAGATTTTTTATCTTTTACGTAATGTAGCCTACTAATTCGCAGCAAAATTAGAAATACAGACACAAAGCAGAATTCTGCTCGGAAAGCAGAATTCATGTATTTCATGCCGTATAACAAAGCAACCTTGATTATACAAGCCATAATCTAAAAAACGAAGCTTTTATAAGGGAATTAGAAACGACGAAAAAACCAAAATTTCCATAGTAAAACACATAAAACATATGGGAAATCACACTTTTTCCTAAGACAAATTTGTAACTAAAAACGTTGCAAATTCTTAATTATGATTTCTGAAATATTTTCATAAATGTTTGAATTTCAACATATATGAATATCGTTTAAGTAAATCGTTTTCATTTTCTTGTAATAATTGATTTATTTAAACCAAAATATAAAAAAAAGTTCATAACAACAGCTTTCTGGTCAAATTAAAAAGAAAAGCTTACTACAAATCGTGTGCATTAAGTCAATATACATAGATGGCAGTGGGCAGTAAACATTTTGAAAAATCGTACCAAAAATTGTTACTTGGAGAAATTTGAGTTCAAAAGTTGTAGGAAAAGCAAAACAAATTCACGAAATATTTAAGAACGTGTCATAATTTTGTGATTAAACAATCTTTTTCGTATTTTTCTGTATAAATCTGAGACATCTAACGTACACTAGTAAAACTAAATATAAATTTAGCAAGTATTATTTTAATTCGTCAGAGCCAACTTTGATGTATTTTTCAAAATGAAAATTCGAAAAATATATTTTAGAAATAGTTTAATTTTAATATTTCTGCAATAAATATTTACTTAATACCAATATACCCTTCTTGTATATTGCTGCTAAATATATGTAGAACACTTTTGTATAAAATTTTTGTAACATTTTGCTTTTTTCATTGAAAAACTTGAAGCTAAAAAACACCATTTTTACTATGGATTGCTATGGAAATCAGTGAAAAGTTATACCACTAAAAAAGCTTCCAAAAAATACGTCATAATGATTATGGCTCTATACTCTAGAAGGCTCTGCGTATAAACGTGTGTATTCTAATTTTTCTGCTTGCAGAATTCTGCTCATCTGTTTTCAGCATAAGAAACAGATTTTACAGTTTATATGGAATCTTTTCAAACACTCTCACAAATTAATCACAGCTATCACTATACTTAAATAATAATTTTGGCATTATTATAATTTTACGGTTTAAAAAATTACAATAATAAATTATTGGACGCGCACAAATTTTTTTGTATTTTGACAACCGAATGTTTCCTAAAGAAAAAAACTTTCCAGTAAGCAGCAAATCATAAATAAAGCAAATACCAAAAAGCAAAATTGCTCAAAATTATTGCCGTAAAGCAAAATATAAGCAAAAAAAGGAAATTTGAGTACAGAAATATTTGAATTTGTATATAAAATGCTCGCATATTCAAATTTTTTTATGAAGATTAATTTAATAACCAAAAGAAGTACATTTGTGTACTTTTTTACAAATTCTAGAAAAAAAATTCACTTGATATTTGATAACAATAAAGAAGTACTGTACTTCCTAAAGAAGTACAACTGGCAACCCTATAAAATAATACAGCAGACCTCAAGTTGACCGCACATTCCTCACTAAATCCATTCGAAGACTTTAAGCAACATTGTTTCAATCAGACTACGAATTAAAAACCTGCACAACTGTGTGAATATTATTATAAATGTGAATAAAGAACGATACGATGTATGTTGGAGATTGAGTGCACCTACAACAAGCTAAACTAAAATAAAATTTAATTCATCTCAAATTGCATAATAAGTATCCTATGTACTATTGTACGCTTACCATTATATTTGGTCCAATTAAATTCAAATAATATTTGCTAGATTAAGCCTAAATATTAATTATTTTATAAATTTAAGTAAACAAATTACAATGTTTTGACAGACAAAAAAATTTACAATTTTTGACAACATTGTTTTGATCGTAATTTTGTTAATACCAACGTAAAAATATTGAATTAAATCGAAACTTAAGTAGTACATTAGATACTATAAAATATTCAACAGGCTTATTAAAAATACTGGTTTGGGTATTGAATAAGCTTTTGTAAATGTAAAAGAATTTATTTCTCCATTTTCCATGTCGGCAGCAGTGTTGTGCGTCTACACGTAATTTAAGATTGTCTACATTTAAGTGTCGACAATAGCGTAGACAATAGTTTTTGACGTAGACAATGTAGACAATGTGTAGACAATGTAGACAATATGTAGACAATGTAGAAAATTCGTAGACAATCAAATTTTTCTTGTTGTTTTTTCCTATGTATAGATTTAATTACTTCTGCGAACTACGCTTATATTTGAAGTTCCTAACTCAACCATATAGCCAGAATTGATAACCTAGAGCAAGGAGACCAAAAATAAAACATTCTAGGTTTAACGAAGAACTATATGCTATAATTTCGCAGGGATACAAAAAAAACGCTAAGAATAATTGTTTAGATTCAAATTCAGTAGTTGCAAAATAATTTGACAAATTAAGTGTAAAAGAAGAGATGGAGTTGAATGAGGAATTAGCCAAATTAGTATTCATATGAAACCGGCCCTTAAGATTGGTGGAATCGAAACATATTAAGTCATTTATTAAATAGTTAAGACCAGCTTACGCTACTAAACTTCCAGGAAGAAAAGCACTATCAACGACTTTATTAGACAATGCGTATCCAAAATGCATTCCATTTGCTAAAGCCATATTAATAGATGGTTGGAAAAACAGTTCTATAGCAACACATCTATGCTGTATCATGTCATTGACGAGCAAGCCTTCTTACAAGCTTGGTAACTAACAGGTGAAAGCGAAACAGGAGCAAGATTAGCCGAAATTTTGCTGCAATCGGTAGACATTGCTAAGCAGCTATACAACACTAAAGTATATACGGTTGTTTCCGATAATGCAATTAGGTACTATGGTCAAAATGGGAAAACTTACCAACCACGTTTTATTGCATAGTACTTGCAATAGCCATACCGCCAACTTGTTGGCAAAGAACGTATTGAATATAATAAGCAATAACAGAGAAGGTGACTACATACTGTATTCAAAGAATACAAGCACGATGGTGCTCATACAGAGATGCTTACCGCTCCCTAATCAAGAACAAGGAGCAGATGAAGATCGTAGCAGCTGAGTCTAAAATTAAAAAAGTTAAACAAGACGTTGTTAAACTCATTTTTGACGATCAGTTCATTGAACGGGTGAAGGAAAGTTTATAGATGTTCGAACCAATATACAATATCATTAAAATGTGCCAATCGTCTTCATTTTCAATTGCCGATGCGGATTATTTGTGGTTAGATCTTAAATTGCCAATTAACTTTAAATTGAATTTGAATATTCGGAAGGAAATGGCTCTGAACGAATATGCCTTGGCAGCATTTTATTTGCATCCTCATATGGATATTGGCAAACTTACAAAGGATCATTTAGAAAAAATACACAATATTTCTTTAAAAAATTAAGCGGAGTGGGGATCGAAGAATGGGATGAATTTAGATATCAAAGCACATATTTCAAAATGCTCTATGAGAAAGACATAAAAAACCGATAGTTTTTTGGACCATGGCTGAAATAAAGCATCTCATTTTATCGCAAATGGCAAAGCTATTCCTTAAAATTCCGGCATCATCAGCATCAGCACAAATTGAAGAAATCTTATTTTCTGGCTGGGCATACGTGCATTCGCCAATAAGGAATCGTCTAAGTAATCGTCAAAGTTTTTCAGAAAACTTGCCAAACCAAAGAAACAAACCAAAACTTTTCGGTTAAAATTGATTGAGTAATACTATTGACGAATATGGTACGATCGACGATGTACTCCAGCGGACAGAAGTGAACTACAACATAAATTTGCTTTATGAAGTTACACGGAAATAGTGTCCGAGTAATTTTTATTTTTATTTGTTAAAATTGTAATTATTGGGGAATCTATTTAATCCAATACGTTATTTAAAATGAAAGTTTTGTATATTTGATTCATTTGGTACAGTTTTACCATTTTAAATAACAGGATCCTGTACTTAAACTTTGCATAAATTTAATATAAAATTCACTATAAATAAATCTTTGGGGCACTAAACGTTTTTGAAATTAAATTAGTTCATAAATTTACTACGTTTCAATTGATAAATACATACAATTTAAACTTTAACATTTTTAAAACACTTTTAGTAACACAAGACACTTAATATGAAATTTTTGTACTTTTTAAGCACAGTATTCTCGTATTTAAAATGATAAGACTGCGCCAAATGAATCAAATATATAAATATGTATCACACTTTAAACTATGCACGTGCATATTGAATTAATTCCACTTAAATGTGAAGTTATCAAAAAATTTTGTTTCTGTGGATTGTCGCCGCATTGTCTACATTGTCGACATTGTCTACATTGTCGACGTCATTTTTTGAATTGTCTACATACATTGTCTACACGTGTAGACAATTGTGTAATTACGCCATGTAGATTACGCGGCACAACACTGGTCGGCAGCAGTGTTGTGCCACGTAATCTACTTGGCGTAATTACACGATTGTCTACACGTGTAGACAATGTATGTAGACAATTAAAATAACTATGTCGACAATGTCGACAATGTAGACAATTTAGACAATCGGTTAATATACGAAATTATGAACTGATATACTGATTTAATTAGAACAAAGAAACAACATATCTTCTTGTAATTAAATATGTATGGTATTGTGAAATTGTAAAACATTGCGTAGCCATGAACGCGACAATTAAATTGAGAAAAAAAAGAAAATTAATATGACGGAAAATATTTAATAAAGAAGAGCCATCTATTGATAGAAGTTTGCAACAATACAAATCAGATGCACATATTTGGTATTTTTTAGCGCTTTCAATAGTTTTATTAATATTTAGTACGTTTAGGTTTGAATTTACCAATTATTTACAAACAATAACTCTCATCGCTAAAAAAATTATTCACTAATAGTTTTTTTCAGCGCTGACAAAAGTACTGACAAATTCTAATTGTATTCGCTTTTTAACGCAAAGTGGCGGACATCTGGTGGACGATATCGAAACTAGTGTTAAAGGTGAACAGCAATCAAAAAAATATATATTTGGACAATTTTGTTGTTGATTTCGGTTAAAATAATCTTTTATTGCACATAAAAGATATATTTCTTTATTCAGCGGCATAATAATTCAAAAATAACACACGTAAAAATAAACGCTGAATTACTGTTCACCTTTAACTAGTGGCGATCGTAGCACATCTTGCGTTGCTTAACCGCTTACATATCGTATGGATGCGGCTTTAACAATAATGACATCTCAAAACGAATACAATTGTTGTGTGGTTGCTTGTGGTTACTAGATGTAAATATATACGAAATATTTGAACGTAAAAGCCAGAGGTAGAGCGATTTTTCGGTTTGAAAATATTTGCTTGGTGTGTATAATACGTAAATTTATTCATTTCGAGTCGAGGTAAACCTCAATCGGGCGAGTGCTGCTTGTACAGAATGCAAGCCTGATTTTTATATTAAATGTAAAAAACCTGTAAGTATTGCTTAAAATTTACCCTTTATTTATTCTTTTTAATTATTGTTTTGCTTATTGTTATGTTTGTTTGTAGTGGCAAGCCCAGCTTGAAGAAATTTCTTGCAAAGCATTTAAAAACTGGAGGAATAAAACTGGTCCCAAAAATCAATCTAAAAGTGTCGTGAACTACCTAGGGAAAAATGCATTTACTCCCCAGCACCCACATGTAAATTCAAATATTGTTTGGGTAAGTAAGCAGCATTAATGGACTTCAAAAAATTTGTGTGCTGATATCTTAAAAAATTTGTTTTTTAGGGATGGTTGTCTTCATTTTACGTAATGCTCTTATCTTACCAGTTTTGCTTTGGTTGTAGATAATCAATTTTAACCGGAGCTTGCGCCACGAAAGTACTTCATGCGCACCATCCACGTAATTGTTGCAGTCGTATCAGATGGTTTTTTAAAAACTTGCGGTGCACATTTCACAGAAATACCACAAATTGGTGCAGTATGTTAAATACCGATATACAAAAAGAAGGAAAATGATCGATTGCTTGTACTGAAAATTTGAACATTGAAATTTGAACAATGAGTAGGGAGTTGCTCAAGGAACAAAATTTGTATAGTGCCAATCTCTGGTGATATCTCAATTAATATTCATTCTATAAAAATAAAAAAAAACGAATTATTTTGCGAACAACCTAAATTTTTTTTATTTTGCATTTTGTACTTGTCTTCTTTGTTTTTCAGATATTGTAACAAAAAAATTGTTTAATCAGTAATCGCGCAGGATTAATGTATTACGGCCGTGAGTGAATATGTTAAAAATATTTAGTTAAAAATTTGATGAAAATCAAATTATCGTGGTGAAATATTTTTAACAACAAAAATAGAATTTGCTGTGTGAATTCGTTAAAATTTTGACAGTTGAAATTCATTCAAAATGCATCACATTTAATCATTAGCGTTTTATTCATAATAAAATTATAACTATGTACATAATATGCTTATACTTTTTTCCCATACAGTTTTACAGGAAAAAGGCCAAGTAGGATGGAACTTGTCTATTTCTTAAACGATTTTAGTGAAATTGCTCATGCGTAATGGAAATGGGATTCTAAAATAATTTGTGAATATAGTTCTGGAATATGGCCAAGTACGATGGAACTTGACTATTCCTTAACCGATTTTAGTGAAAGTTGGCTTGCGCAATGGAAATGGGATTCTAAAATAATTTTTGAATATAGTTCTGGAATATGGCCAAGTATGATGGAACTTGACTATTCCTTAACATTTTTTAATGAAATTTGACAAGTGCGTTGGAACTGGATTCTAAACAATTTTTAGATAAAGTTCTGGCATATGGCAATCTAAGATGAAAATTGGCTATTGCTTTACCGATTTCCGATCTACCTCACAGCACAAAGCTCAAAAGCTCTCTGGTTTACAAAAAATTCAACAGACAATAATTTTTATCATATTTTTGTAAATCTAGCAGCAAATAGGATTGCATTTGACTTAAAAATGCTATTGATCGATAAACTTCTACACGAGATATTCAAATTTTCTACATTCGGATCTTGGACAAACGAAAATAAGAGACATGCTAATCCCCAATTAGTGTCTAAAACCAAGTTTTACTGTAATATATTATTCCTATGCCGTTAAGCCATTATAGAGTTAAAATAGTATATAAGAAATACAAATTCAAAAACCAGGAAAATTAGGCAAACCCTGGGTTTTCACATTCACGCTTTTGAGACAAAAGCGGGATCTCGGGATACCGTTTTGTGAAACCCTTCTACTATCCCCTGTATTGTTTTGAGTTCTTTCTCGAAATCATTACATTTCTGAGTAATGTGCACTAATCGATGAAAAATGCTATTAAATGCCGCTGTTTTGTGTTGCACCGAATGATACGATTCGTTTGAAATATGTATATACTTTGATGTTTCATTGAATGATTGGAAGAAGTTAAATCTGTTTTAGGTTTTCCAACACAACCGTAATGGTTTTTGTAAAACCAAGTTATTGGAATGATTTTCTGATTAGCCAGTGTCAGTAGGGACGATATACAAACAAATACAGAAAAGAGAGAAATAATAACTCGCAAGCAACCAAGTTGATTTTCTTTCCAGAATAACTACAACCACATTTCAAACAATAAACCCTTACATTACCATTCACATTTTTTTGCCATTATAATATTATGTGCTACATATAAATATACGATTCTTAAAAGCAAAAGACAGTGCAAAATCTTGAACCAAATGAATGGTGTTCCACAATCAGCCATTGTTTCGACGAAAAATATAAAACTTGGGAGAGTTCAGAGGTCAAGATATACATTATGTGAATAAAACTAACAGGTCATCATACTAACCTTATTGATCCATATTGTTACTTATCAATTCCGGATCAACCGCATGATTCCCAATTTAAAGGAAAACTGTTCTTTATTAGATTTGAAATTCATTTTATATTTATTATAATTATAATACACATACTTATACATGATATTTATTATTCGTTGTCGTCTTCTAAAGTTAGTTCGTCATTTATTCTTAGCGAATAATAAACATGTAACAACTTTTTAGAACGCTCGAAAGTAAGTCGATTTCTTATTGGGGAATGAGCATGAGCCCAACTTGAAAACAACCTTTCAATTTGGGCGGACGATGCCGGCATCTTCAGAAGTCTGATGGCCAGTTTAGACAACAGTTCATGCTTCATTCCTGCCATATTCCAAAACACAAGTGGATTTTTAATTTTCTTCTCAAAAAGTGATTTAAAAAATAAAGTTTGAGATCTATAACTGTCCCAATCCTCTAACCCATCACCAGATAGGTTTTTAAATAGAAAATTGTTAATTTGATCTTTGTGATTGTCAGCTAGCTTGGCATGATCCATATGAGGATGTAAATAAAAAGCAGTCAAGGCATATACATTTAACGCCATATTCCTTCGCGTTTCTAGAAATGTTTTGAATTCGTCCAGTAAATTCAAATCAAGCCATAAGTTAGCTGCATCTGCAATCGAGCAGGATGTTGACTGTGCAATATTAATGAGTTGACAAATTGGGTCTAACATTTTTATGTTTTGCTTCGCTAGCTCTAACAGTTCATCATCAAAAATCAACTTAGCTACATTTTGTTTCACCTTTTTTAATTTGGGATCAGCGGTGATTTGTTTCATTTGCTCTAAATTTTTTATAAAGCACGTATATGAATCTCTAAACGAGCACCAACGCGTTTCGCAAGGTAATTTTATTTTCATATTTTCAACGATGCGCCGTTCGAAATCTGGCTGCTTGAACTCCCTTAACACTGTTGTAATGTTTTCTGTTAAACGATTATTTAACACATCTTTAGCTAATAAATTTGCTGTATGACTGCTACACGTACTATGCCAAATCACGTGGCTGGTCAGTTTTCCCATTTTCATCATCGCACTGGCATTGTCGGATACTGTAGCATATATTTTCGTATTATAAATTGTTTTTGCAATGTCCATTGAATCAAAAACAATATCCGCTAATTTTTCACCAGTTTCACTAATACCAGTTAAATCCCAAGCTTGAAGAAATGCCTGCTCTTCGTTGGCATTGTGGATCATTGCAACTACGAGCTTACTATTACTCGAACTATTTTTCCAGCCATCAATTATCAAAACGGACTCTTTTCCAATAAAACATTTGGCGTTCGAAATACATTTGTCGTATGCCTTGTCAAGTATTGTTGTTGATAAAGCTTTTCGTCCAGGTAATTTTGTTGCATACGCTGGTCTTATTTTGTGTATAAATTTTTTAAATATTTGGATTCAATGACTCTTAAAGGTAAATTACAGCCGAATACCAAATTTGCCAAAGCCTCGTTTAATTCTGTTTCTTCTTTATTTGATAACTTATCTATATAGTTTGAAACGGAATTAGGTTTCTTGGTAGTCATTCGTTTATGGTTAATTTTAGCTATTGCAGCAGATGATGGAGATATAGAGGTTAACAAATTTGAAGCACTATGAATGCTTACAGACGTAGATGGTCTCATATTATAGTCTCCAATCGAAGATGTTGGCCTAACTCTGGATGATAAAGAAAATGAGCTACCGATGGAAGAGGGTTGTGAAGAAAAAGTACAATGCGAGCAATAATTTCACAAAAACAAGAGTACAACGCGTATCGAATGTAATACTGAAGAAAATATTCTATTCGAATTAACTTTACAGCTGCGTAATTTCCCGTTAGGCGCGCTGATAAAAGCGTTTTTGCTGATTAGCACTTTTACTCAGCGCTGTGATTGTAGATGGTAAATCCCCTATATATGCAAAGCCGTAATTATGAGATAAGCTTTAATCCTATATTTTCGTTGATTGTTAATTTTATTATTATTATTATTATTATTATTACTATCTTTATTTCAATAAAATAAATACAAAATTAAAATCTAGTTGAAACAACATTATAAAATATGAAATAAAGTACAGCTCCTATAGACATTATGTCTGTAGTGGAGCAATTTAAAACAAATTTTAATTAAAATTTATATAATATTCTTTGTTTACATAATTAACAATAATCTTCAACAAAATACAAGCTCAGTTATTAAAATAGATATATTTAGCTACACGACGGCACATTAGAACATAATGTATGATAATTTAACATTTATACTAAAAATATTGCTCGATATCATCGATGTCAAGTAACCAAGTCCGAATTTCCCTGTTAAATTTATGTTTCTGCGCAGATGGAAGCATTTTGACATTTTTAGGTAAAAGATGGAACCAATAAGGTGCCATATATAAATAAAATCTTCTAAACCTTTCACTATTACAACGAAGACCGACAAAATTGTTTGGATTTCTCATATTATACACGTGGTATATTCGACTATGATAACTATTGCTACGAACAAAAAACATTTTCAATACTTTAAAAACATACAAATACCTTAGAGGCAACAAGTTTAACTCGCGAAAAAGCGGAATAGTGGGTGTATTCCTTGGACAAGCATAAATTAATTTGATAATTCTTTTTTGCGCTACAAAAAGATCTGCAATATTAGCAAAGTAAATTCCACCCCAACTAGTTATACCATACATTAAGATAGATTCAACAAGAGCATGATATAACCTTCTTAAAATAAAAGAAGGGCACAAAGGTCGAAGATTATAAAATTTATGCACTGCAGTAATAACAATTTTCCTGATATTAGTTAGGTGGGAGGTCCAATTTAGCTGTGAGTCAATTGTTACACCTAAGTATTTAAACTCATTTACGCAGGGCAAATCAAAACATTGCCCAAAACATGGATTCTTATCACACGGGTATACGTGATACTTGAAAAAGTTTTGATCAACTGTTATGTCGGGCCGTCTAAAATGCATAATTCTAGATTTTTCACTAGCAACAAGCCGATGATAAAAAAACCATTTACTTAGAGTGCATAAATCAATATAGATAAACCGTTGAATATCAACGTAATCATTAGACGCATATGTCAAAGCCAAATCATCTGCAAACGCTGTAGCACACCCTCTAAGATTAATTTCAAAGATAGAATTGAAATAAATTAAAAACAATAAGGGCCCCAAAACTGAGCCCTGAGGAACACCACATTTTAGAAGACCTGGAGGACTATTCACATTATTAATTTTTACAATTTGACTACGCTTACGAAGGTAACTTATAAACCAATCTAATATTTTGCCTCTAACACCAATACTTGACAATTTCATTATGAGTATGTCATGGTTAACAGTATCAAATGCTTTTGAAATGTCCAAAAATACTGCTGAGCATTTCTGAGAGTTGTTAATTGCTAAATAAATATTGCTCAGAAAATTTAAAAGAGCTTCTTCCGTAGATTTTCCTTCTATGAATCCAAATTGGTGATCACTAAAAAATTTTATTTTACCAAGGTAAGAGACTAATCGTCGTTTAATTAATTTCTCAAATAATTTGGAAAAAGTACTCAATAGTGAGATCGGTCGGTAATTGTTTAATTGCAGAGCATCACCCTTTTTAAAAACTGGAATAACAACAGCTATTTTTAAGGCGTCTGGAAAAATTCCGCTCTTTAGACTTAAATTAAATAAAAATTTTAATACATCAACCAAATACCAGGCACAATTTTTAACAATGATATTATCTACTCCATCAAATCCTTTAGAATGTTTGTTTTTTAACTTCTGAATTTCAGAAATAATCTCCAAAGAATTAATTTCATCGAAATAACAAGAAGTACAGTAACTATCTCGGTTTCCAAAAATAAATTGTTTCTGCTCTCCACTGTTAGTACTATTAGGAAAAATATTGGAAGTTATATCGGATGAAACATTTATAAAAAATTTATTAAATTCATTACATATATTCTGATCATCAGTAAGAAGAACATTTGATTGATATTCATAAATTTGTGTTATTTGGTTTTTGTTTTGGGACGTATTTCTACCCAAAATATCATCAATTTCCTTCCACATAAGCTTAGGATTATTCCCTATTAAACCAAATTTATCTTTGTAATATACTCTTTTGACCCGTTTAACAGTCATATTTACATGCTTAGAGAGTTTTCTTACATAATTTTCTAACCGAGTGTTATTTGGATACCTTCTTAATTTTTTAGAAAATTTTTTAAGTTTATTAATTTTACACAAAAGATAATAATTCATCCAGGGCTTTAACTTCTTGCTACTGCGATAAGTAATTGTTTCTTTTGAAAGTTCAATATGGGAAATTAATTTATTTAAGAAAATATCGAATGCTGTATTACAATTTTTTTCATGGTAAACAAGATCCCAGTTTTCAACTAGAAGACGATCTCTAAGTTTGTCATAATTAACTTTTGAACTCTTTCCACTATAACATATCACAGGTCTATTCGATTCTGCCCAAATATTGAGGGTAATTAAATTATGATCGGAAAAATGTATTGGTAAATTATCAATACTAAAAGTATATGTACTACTGGATTTAACAAAAACATGGTCTAAACATGATAGATTCCTAGTTGGATTGTTAGATACACTGAGGAATCCATATGATGCAAGCATTGCTTGGTAGTTAAAACAGCTTACGTTATTCAATAGATTTATATTAATATCACCTAAGATCACTATGTTATTATTGTTAATTGTTCCCAGCAAATTATCTAAATTATTGCAAAAATCATTAAGATCACTATTACAAAAACGGTAAAAACACAGAAAAATCCAAACATTTTTACCTAGTTGAATGTCCAATCTAAGAACATCAGCTGAAATCCAATTACAAGTACAGCATGATATAACTGTTAGATTTTTATGTATAAAGACACCAACTCCACCGGCGCGGTAATTATCGTTACAGCAAGCTTTAAAGCTGTAATTAGGCAAATTGAATTCTGTTGTTTCGTTCGAATAAATCCAAATTTCAGAAACAAAAATTAAATCAGGTAGAGTATTCAGAGACTGGCTACAAACGTACTAAACATATCAAAATTTGCTCTTAAACTTCGAATATTTTGGTGCAGTATACTATATTTACTACTCATAAAAGATGCAAATCAAAATAACTTACAAACAATGATAATAATAAATTGAGCAAAAATATAATATAGAGCAATAATCATAGAATATCGCGTTGAATTTAAAATTCGCTTAATGATAAGAAAAAATATGTTTACGTAAAAATTAAAAATATTAGAAAAAACAAAAAACGAGTAAAACGACCAAAAATAACTTATATCGTGCTTTACATTCATAGCATTAATATTCAATAGTGCCAACGTAAAAGAAATTAAACACAAAAAAATTTGAATAATTAAATCTGTTAAGGAAATGTAAATAGACAAAACAATTGATAGTGGCGATGAAATCGACATAAAATAAAATAAAAACACAAGAAAAAATAAAAACTGAGCTAGTACAGGTAAATAAATCACAATACTTAACAATCTATAAATTTCCAGGTTCCAGATAGTTCAATCAGATGTATTGCCTTCAATTTTCTTGTGAATGTTTTTAATCCGAAAAATATCGTTGACCGAAGCAATTCGATGAACATCAGACCCTGCAGATTTCCGTAAATATATTTGTCCAGCTTTGCACCATAAATAATTATACTTATATAATGTTTTTATATTTTTAGCCTCACGGTATAAATTTGACTGGAACGCTGTTAAGTGATGCATAATGTAGATACGCTGGACTGGATGGTTTACTGGTAGAAATACATCCAAATCTTGAGTAGACAGTGATTTGTGTTTTCGCATTTGCATTAAAATATTGTTTTTAAGTTCAGTTGAGTTTAGTTTCACAATAAAGAAATCTCTTAACAATGGCTTGAAGTGGTTTCTATTTGCAGCAGCGTTGACAGTAATTTTTTTATCGATCTTCTCAACTGAGACTATTTGATCACCATTTATGTTCACCCCTATTTTTTTGATAACACAAGTTATTAAACTACGAATGTCTTCATGGTTAGATGGTAAGCCACTGATAATAATGTTGGATACATTTTGCTGTTGATTTGGTTTATCGATTTCAGCTTCCAAATGACGTAATTTGTTGTCTTGCACAAGCAATTTTTCCTCTAAAACACAAACTTTCGACTTGATTTCCTCATATTCAAATTTTAACGATGTAACAATGGTTTTTAAATCTTCAAGTGCTGATAGCTTACTTTCCATGCGTTTAAGCTGGGTCATAACATCGGATAAACTAACGTTCATATTTGCCGAGTCCGACGCAACCTGATCATCATCCATAATTGATTGGTTTGACGTTGCACGACAGTCTTCACATAACCAATTCACAGATCGATTTTTGATGCCTTGTAGAAGATCATCAGATATGCGAGCGCATTTGATATGGAATGGTTTCATACAAGGTCCACCACATTTGACACCAGGAAATCTTCCCTTTGTAATATTGGAAGAGCAAGTGTTACATTTATGCACAAGCAATCGACCAATTTCTTCTTTTTGGATCGGTATTTAACATACTGCACCAATTTGTTGTATTTCTGTGAAATGTATACCAGAAAATTTAAAAAAAACCTTCTATTGATACGACTGCACAATCCCGTGGAATTTTTAAACAATTACGTGGATGGTGTGCATGAAGTACTTTCGTGACACAAGCTCCGATTAAAATTGGTTGTCTACAATCAAAGCAAAATTGGAAGGAGCATTGGGAGAAATGGGAGTCTACATAAGTTGAGTTTTAGATAATGTTCTGAGATATGACCAACTAGGATGAAACTTAGCTACTCTACTCCTTAACCGATATAAGTCAAATTTCCATGCACGATGGCAATACGATTCTAAAATGATTTTTCTCTTTTCGGGACTATGGTCCCGGAAAGAGAAAAATCATTTTAGAATCCCATTGATGCAATCCCAGTGTAGGCACTACAAGTAGAAGTTTCACTCATGCTGCGCGCATGCTTTCAGATATAAAATAAATATGTCAATAAGAGAAACATCAACAGCTGCCAGATTTACAAAAATATCCTAAATATTGTCTGTTGAAGTTTCTGTAAACAAGAGAGCTTTTGAGCTTTATGCTGTGAGGCAGATCGAAAACCGGTAAAGAAATAGCCAAATTTTCATCTTTGATGGTCATATTCCAGAACTATATTCAAAAATTATTTTAGAATCCCATTTCCATTACGCATGAGAAATTTCACTAAAATCGTTTAAGAAATAGACAAGTTCCATCCTACTTGGCCTTTTTCCTGTAAAACTGTATGGGAAAAAAGTATAAGCATATTATGTACATAGTTATAATTTTATTATGAATAAAACGCTAATGATTAAATGTGATGCATTTTGAATGAATTTCAACTGTCAAAATTTTAACGAATTCAAACAGCAAATTCTATTTTTGTTGTTAAAAATATTTCACCACGATAATTTGATTTTCATCAAATTTTTAACTAAATATTTTTAACATATTCACTCACGGCCGTAATACATTAATCCTGCGCGATTACCGAGTAAACAATTTTTTTGTTACAATATCTGAAAAACAAAGAAGACAAGTACAAAATGCAAAATAAAAAAAATTTAGGTTGTTCGCAAAATAATTCGTTTTTTTTTATTTTTATAGAATGAATATTAATTGAGATATCACCAGAGATTGGCACTATACAAATTTTGTTCCTTGAGCAACTCCCTACTCATTGTTCAAATTTCAATGTTCAAATTTTCAGCACAAGCAATCGATCATTTTCCTTCTTTTTGTATATCGGTATTTAACATACTGCACCAATTTGTGGTATTTCTGTGAAATGTGCACCGCAAGTTTTTAAAAAACCATCTGATACGACTGCAACAATTACGTGGATGGTGCGCATGAAGTACTTTCGTGGCGCAAGCTCCGGTTAAAATTGATTATCTACAACCAAAGCAAAACTGGTAAGATAAGAGCATTACGTAAAATGAAGACAACCATCCCTAAAAAACAAATTTTTTAAGATATCAGCACACAAATTTTTTGAAGTCCATTAATGCTGCTTACTTACCCAAACAATATTTGAATTTACATGTGGGTGCTGGGGAGTAAATGCATTTTTCCCTAGGTAGTTCACGACACTTTTAGATTGATTTTTGGGACCAGTTTTATTCCTCCAGTTTTTAAATGCTTTGCAAGAAATTTCTTCAAGCTGGGCTTGCCACTACAAACAAACATAACAATAAGCAAAACAATAATTAAAAAGAATAAATAAAGGGTAAATTTTAAGCAATACTTACAGTTTTATTACATTAATATAAAAATCAGGCTTGCATTCTGTACAAGCAGCACTCGCCCGATTGAGGTTTACCTCGACTCGAAATGAATAAATTTACGTATTATACCAAAGCAACCTTGATTATACAAGCCATAATCTAAAAAACGAAGCTTTTATAAGGGAATTAGAAACGATGAAAAAACCAAAATTTTCATAGTAAAATACATAAAACATATGGGAAATCACTTTTTTTCCTAAGACAAATTTGTAAATGAAAACGTTGCAAATTCTAATTTATAATTCCTGAAATATTTTCATAAATGTTTGAATTTCAACATATATGAATATCGTTTAAGTAAATCGTTTTCATTTTCTTGTAATAATTAATTTATTTAATACAAAATATAAAAAAAAGTTCATAACAACAGCGTTCTGGTCAAATTAAAAAGAAAAGCTTACTACAAATCGTGTGCATTAAATCAATATACATAGATGGCAGTGGGCAGTAAACATTTTGAAAAATCGTACAAAAAATTGCCACTTGGGGAAATTTGAGTTCAAAAGTTGTAGGAAAAGCAAAACAAATTCACAAAATATTTAAGAACGTGTCATAATTTTGTGATTAAACAATCTTTTTCGTATTTTTCTGTATAAATCTGAGACATCTAACGTACACTAGTAAAACTAAAGATAAATGTAGCAAGTATTATTTTAATTCGTCAAAGCCAACTTTGATGTATTTTTCAAAATGAAAGTTCGAAAAATATATTTTAGAAATAATTTAATTTTAATATTTCTGCAATTAATATTTACGTAATACCAATATACCCTTCCTGTATATTGCTGCTAAAGATATGTAGAACACTTTTGTATGAAATTTTTGTAACATTTTTGCTTTTTTCAATGAAAAATTTGAAGCTAAAAAACACCATTTTTACTATGGATTCCTATGGAAATCAGTGAAAACTTATACCACTAAAAAAGCTTCTAAAAAATACGTCATAATGATTATGGCTCTATACTCTAGAAGGCTCTGATTATACACACCAAGCAAATATTTTCAAACCGAAAAATCGCTCTACCTCGGGCTTTTACGTTCAAATATTTCGTATATATTTACATCTAGTAACCACAAGCAACCACACAACAATTGTATTCGTTTTGAAATGTCATTATTGTTAAAGCCGCATCCACACGATATGTAAGCGGTTAAGCAACGCAAGATGTGCTACGATCGCCACTAGTTAAAGGTGAACAGTAATTCAGCGTTTATTTTTACGTGTGTTATTTTTGAATTATTATGCCGCTGAATAAAGAAATATATCTTTTATGTGCAATAAAAGATTATTTTAACCGAAATCAACAACAAAATTGTCCAAATATATATTTTTTTGATTGCTGTTCACCTTTAATACCAGTTTCGATATCGTCCACCAGATGTCCGCCACTTTGCGTTAAAAAGCGAATACAATTAGAATTTGTCAGTACTTTTGTCAGCGCTGAAAAAAACTATTAGTGAATAATTTTTTTAGCGATGAGAGTTATTGTTTGTAAATAATTGGTAAATTCAAACCTAAACGTATTAAATATTAATAAAACTATTGAAAGCGCTAAAAAATACCAAATATGTGCATCTGATTTGTATTGTTGCAAACTTCTATCAATAGATGGCTCTTCTTTATTAAATATTTTCCGTCATATTAATTTTCTTTTTTTTCTCAATTTAATTGTCGCGTTCATGGTTAAATAAAATTATCCGTACAGATAAAAAGAAAATAATTGAATCATATTAAAAATAAAATATGTATTATTCAATTAGTATTAGCTAGGTCTACCTTGTCTACAGCCTTTTAGATATTGTCTACATTGTCTACAACTATTGTCGACATTGTCTACATTGTCTACACCAATTTTGATTGTCTACGTAATTGTCTACACTAACGTGTAGACAATTAAAGTCTACGCGTAGAGGAACAACACTGGTCGGCAGTTGGATAATTTAAACAACCATCAACCAATCTTACTGCCTATCAAAACAGCGAACAATTCGGAAATGTAATGTGAATAAAAATTATATTTTGTAAACTAGGGCTGCGGTCGAATTCTCAGGTAAATCATTTACTACGGTAAATGTAGATTATTAATGTTCGTTTTTTGATAAATTACGCATTTTTTCTATTTTATACTCGTTCAATTCTTATAACATTAAAGAATAAAGTATTTAAACGTGAACCATTTTCTTTTTTTTATTTCGTTTACCCTCCATAAAAAAAAGTAAATGCATTTACCGAATTTAGCGAATTTAATCGAGAATTCGACCGCAGCCTAAATATACGAATTTAATTTAGACATAAAAAAATTGAGTTTATTAATAAGTGGAACCGTTGTGAGTAAGAAAAAGTTTCTAGTGTTAAGGAATCCATTGAACACGACTAAAACCAGTCTGCTCATTAAATTATTCAGTTTTATTCAATGTACACTCAAAAAGAAAAATTAGATCCTTTAAGCACTGTTTTGTTTGGTATTGATTTCTCTAAATTCTTCGTAACCCAAGCTGCAATTTCGTCTGGATATTCCTTAAAGCCATACAGCAGGAGTTTCAATATAAAAAAAAAGAAAAAAAATCGTTCAACGGACGAGAAAGTTAGCCAACCTCCCGCTTCTCAAAACTAATCTCTGAAAACTAACTAAAAATTTAAATAATTTTATAATTACATCTACACTAAGTAAATAATTTGGCCCAGAACCAAATGTCCCCAAAATCAAAAGTTAAAAATAGTCCAAAAATTTGATCAACAATTTTTAGACAATTTTTGTTTTTAGATTTATTGTAAATATGGGCGATTGTTCATTTATATAAACTGCCCAAAACTGAATCATAACGTAACATATAGGCCCCACTAATAATGTGCATCTTTTATAAGGGGACATATTCTCCAGAAAAAATAGTAATAATATCGATTTAGGAAAAAGTCACGGAAATTACAGAAAATATGGCAATGTAATTTAATTTTAAAATATTCTGGAAAAGGGCATTTCCAGTTATTCATATACTCGTAAATTGAATATTCTTAAAGAAGAGTTCCTTTCCATATACATTTTGAACAAAAATTTTATTAATTTATTACACTATAAGGCTATAAGGCTGCGTACCAATAGTCGGGTAAATTTTTCTTTTACCTACTTTTTAACAGTGTACAGGGTAAATTGAAATACTGTACTAAAAAGTTGGGTAAAATAGGAGAAACAAATAAATGACGTTGTTGTTAACTTTTTGATGTTTCAGTGATTTTTGTTAAAATTACCGTGTTTTTCATTATAAATAATATACGTAATCAAAGCTAATAAATAAATTTTATTTTTATTTTACGAAATAAGGATATTAAAAAATATTTGACGTTTCTTCTTGCACCTAGCAACCAACGATTTTAACGCTCCGAACCATAATTTATGTCCATCAAACCATTTTTACTTCTAGAGAATTGGTACGCCAATTGAGGTAAATATGTACTAAAATTGAAATTTACTGTACTAAATGATTTACCCGACTATTGGTACGTAGCCTAAGTTTCTAGGCATTTACCAGAAAGGATTTTGATTTGTTTATTGATTCTTAATTTTACTTTTCGTTGCCAAACCAACATTGGAATATAAGACGATTGGAAAATTTTAAAAAAGTTTAAAGTTGTTTCTTGACCGATTATGATGAAATTCAACATGGTCGGTGAAAATGGGATTTTAAAATGATTTTAGGATAAAGTTCTGGACTGTGGCCAATAAAGGTGGAACTTCGCTGTTTCTTAATCTTTTGACAAAGCTCTGGAATATGGCCAATTAAGGTAGAACTTCGCTGTTTCTTGATCGATTATGATGAAATTTGACATGGGCGATGGTAATGGGATTCTAAAATGATTTTTGCATTAAGTTCTAGAATATGGCCAATTAAGGTGGAACTTCGCTGTCTTGCTATACAAAATCTTGCATTTGAAAATTTTGCAGTTTTAGTATCTGTACCTATCTTTAGTATCTAACATAATATTGCTTATTCATAAAATTTCATTTCTCAATTGAAAATTTAAATAAGTCAGTTTTGAGTTTAGATTAAATAATTGCAATTTTATTCACAAAAAACATAAGAAAATATTTTAGTTAATGGAGATCTAATATTAAAGTCAGAATGGAAATCTTCATTTTCTAGAATATTTCAACAAAAAATTCTGGATAAGGGAGATTTAATCTTCATTTTGCAGAATTTAAATTTTCATTTCTGGTTAATGCAGATTTAATATTAGAATTAGAATGGAAATCTCCTTTTTCCAGAATATTACAACAAACTATTCTGGATAAGTGACATTTTATCTTCATTTTCCAGAATTAAATTTTCATTTCTGGTTAATGCGTGTAACTGTTAACCGTGAACTGGCCATATTCCAGAACTTTATCCAAAAATCATTTAAGAATCCCATTTACAACGCACTTGTCAAATTTCATCATAATCAAGTAAGGAATAACCAAGCTTCATCCTACTTGGCCATATTCCAGAACTTTGTCAAAAAATCATTTTAGAATCCCATTACCGTCGCCCATGTTAAATTTCAGCATAATCGGTCAAGAACCAGCAAAATTAAATCTTAATTGTCCATATTCCAGAACTTGAATTGTCCATACGATCAATTGTCCATACGATTAATTGTCCATACGATCAATTGTCCATACGATTAATTGTCCACACGATCAATTGTCCAAACAATCAATTGTATCCACGATCAATTGTTCATACGATCAATTGCATCCACGATCATTTGTTCATACGATCAATTGTGTCTACGATCGATTGTTCATGTTCAATTGTAACACGATAAATTGTTTACGATCAACTGAGCGGAACCCCATTTAAAGCGCTCCTAGCGGTGGGAAATAGAAGGAATGTTAACAAGTCTTCTGGTTGTCTTGAAAATTTCTTTCTTTCTTGAAAACGCACAAAAAGCATAATATTTCGCCATTTGTTTGTAATTTTTATTATTATTTTTGTGCGGATAGTGCGATGTGTTCAATTTTTTTTATAGGTTTAAAAGAAAGAAATATTATTTAATTTAAATATAAAAAATATTTTTCTTATAAAATATTTTAAATTCAATACAATATTTATTTGTGAAAAAATAAAACAAATAGTGTTAACACACCAGCAAACGTGTCTTAAGTAACACATGTAAGACAAACTCAAGACTTGGTGTGGTAACAAATCCAAGACAGTCAAAAGACTCTATGTATTTGGGACGCAGAGTCTTCAAAGAAATCTCTGGTGGTCGTTATTGGTAATATGTCTGGATGATATCTTTTGTATTATGTTTGGTGTTCGTATTAATTACTTTTCATACCAAACTTTTTATACAAAATGCATTTATAAAATAATAAATAATATGTTATCGAAAACATTTTTTCATATTAAATCAGAAATTTTTTTAACTTCGTAATTATTCGTGTGGGCATGATACACCACACACAAATGAGATTTCTGCTTAGGTTTTTTGATTTTGAGTTAGTGAATATAATTCGCTAAGTCAATACACTCTGGTTATATACAATGTATTTAGCGAGAGTTGGATTTTTGTAGTTCGGTTGTAGCTACCTGAGGAGTAGACTTAACACCTTACTTTTCAGTACGAAACCGAATTAGCGACACAAAAATCTCAAAGATTATGATATTTATGAGAGTCGATACATTTTGTATTGACTTGGGGTAAAAAAAGGGGGAGGGGAATAATATTTTCTATTTTTGCTGTGTAGATATATTAGGATAGGAGTGTGATTGCTTCAAACATGTTACCTAAGACAGTCGTCATACATCTTGCTAAAGACAAACTCAAAACATATTATCAATGAAGAACGCAAGACACAAGATACAAAAGTCAACATCCAAACGTGTTACCAATAACGACCACCAGACGTGTTGCTTATGAAGACGTTGAGATGTTGAGTTGTCTTTTGACTGACTTGGGTTTGTTACCATACCAAATCTTGAGTTTGTCTTGCATGTGTTACTTAAGAGGATGTTTTACCTAAACAATAATTCAAAAAGAACCATTCGTACATCAACGATTAAATACCAATAATAAATATATTTTAAATAAACAATATTTATTTTCATATTTTTTGGTTTCATTTTATTTGCTGCATCTGATAATATGCATCATACATATTATATGTTTGTTTCATTTTCTGTATGCTAACCGTCCTACCATATTGTTTATTGTGTTTATTATTGTGAATGTCATGCCTTTTCATATATATGTCTGTCTCTTTTTTACATGTTTGTACTCTATTTTTAAGCTTTTTCAGATTCAAAAATATCGTATTTTGTGATCATTATTATCGTAAATTGGAAAACCTCACGGAAAAATCCTCCAAGTCAGGTGGAAATGAAAGTTTATAGATTCAATTGAATTAAAATAAAATTAATTTCGAGTCAATTTTCATTAATATATTTTGAATAAACTGAGATCATGTCTCTCCATACAAAAACTATGAAATAAACATTTTTTTTTGGATTTTTTGATACCATAAATAAAGGTTTGAAAACATATCGCTATCATGGAGGCTTTATAGTAGGCTTTGGAATTGACCTCATTATTTTATTGAGGCCTGCATCCGCTAGAAATAAAAAGAAACGTTTAAATTCAATTTTATACATATGGTCGTTTTGAGTATTAAACAATTATGTCACTAAGCCAAAATTTATGTTTTGTGTAAAAGGGCCCTATGGCCGGCCGAAAAGGCACTTTCGATTCAACGGAAGTTAGCCTTATAGTTAAAAAGTGTTGAGAGTCAACTCTGTTGCGTTGAATAGTGAAGGGTTTTATTCCCCAAATTTGGTGCCTGCTTTTTGTCAACTTCATGATAAATTAATATGATTAACGGAATCTCTTTAGAGATTTGCAAATCAGTCAAAAGATTTTTAGTCTGAAAAATGGAAAGGCACCAATGACGAATATGACCTTTTTGTGTGTAAAACCAAAGTAAACGTTTCGACAAATTTATAAAACTTATTAATAATTTGTGTTTTATACATTTACTAATATTTCGGTAGTCAATCGTTTTATTAGAATCTTGAAATTTACGATTTGAAGTTCTCAACACTAAATTGATATACCACTTAACCAAATTGAAATTGTTGAAGCCGAATTAGAGTAACTTGTTAAAAGTACATATTAAATACATTTTCAATATCCAATGTCGTAAATATTCATAGACCTATGTTCCTATAGTTTTTAGTTTAAATGTAGATCTTAAATTTCCGAGAATTTACTTCGGATATCGAGCTCTGATTTAAAAATGTTACTTCATAAAATGACTTAATTTTAACCATGAATTTTTTGGCCCGCAGATCAAGGTTTGCGACTGAAACTCCGGTTCATGTTCATTGTAGAATAATTTATTTATTTATGTATTTATTGTACTTTAACAATAATTTAGTATTAAAAGGAAAAGCACAGATGGAAACAGAGTAAACGGAACAAAAGAACAAAAATAAAATGATGAAGCTGCTTCCATTAGGCAGAAAAACCTTTTAAATTTTTTCAAACAATTTCCATCTCATGCATACACATTCTATTTTGAGCAATAGCTCATTTACAATAAAATGTACAGCAAGAGGTGAAATAATATTAAAAATTAACAATAATAATAATAACAATAATATTAAAAATAAATTTAGAAAACTACGTATTGCCCATCAATCACGCCACTCCAAAAATTTTGACTTAAATAATTTGACCGATCCTAAACTCTTAATTTCCAATGGAATTGAATTCCAAAGAGAAACTCCCCAAACGTAAAAGGATTTGTTTAGCGACCTACAACTATTTTTGGCCGGAATCAGGCGGAAGTTTGAGGAATGAGACCTGCTAAAAAGTAACTTCCTATAAAGATAACAAGGCTTCTTAGCTTTGAGAAGTTTAAAAATAAAAAGACAAACGCGAAATTCGTAAAAGGTAGATAAACTACATCCTAAAACAAAGCTAGAGTAGGCAGAAATATGATCGAATTTTCTAATACCAAAAATAAACCTAGTACATGCATTGAAACATCTTTGGAGAACGTTCATATTTTCCTGAAGCATACCGAATAAAACTACGTCACCATAAATAAAATGAGGAAGAAGATAAGACAAAAACATTTTTTTCCTAAACTGACTATCAGAAAATCCTACTACTTTATACAAACAACTAAGCATACCAAAGACCCTCTTACTAATACTAACTAAACGGTCACCCCAAGAAAGAGTTTTATTAATAACTAAGCCTAAATCTCTAACAGTTTTTGAATACCTAATTAGCGAACCCTGCAGAAAAATACCAGGAAAGGACGAGGTGTCTAACGATTTTTTTTAAATTATGATCGACTGAGATTTATTCGCATTTAAAACGAGCCTATTAGAGACCGACCAACTAGCGATATTACTTAAGTCTTCATTTATCAGAGAAATATTCCTATCAATAGAACCCTGATCTAAACGACTATTTTTATAAATTTGGACGTCATCAGCGAAAATGTGAAATGAACAATGGTGAATAGAGGATTCTATGTCATTAATGTACATAGAAAACAATAGAGGACCCAGCACTGAACCCTGAGGAACGCCGGAAATTACAGGAAGGAAATCAGACAAAGAATTGTCGAAAAAAACTGCCTGAAAACGATTAGAAAGATAGTTAAAAATTAGTCTGGCAGCGGAAACCGAAAATCTAAACTGAGATAAGAGTTTGTTAAAAAGAATTCTGTGATTAATAGAATCAAAGGCCTTAGAAAAATCTAACAAAGTTAAAGAAGTCAATTCCCTATTATTCATATTACGCCTAATATCATCACATACATTTAATAACGCAGTAGAAGTGCTATGAAATTTTCTAAACCCAGATTGGAAGAAGCTAATTAAACTATTGCTATTTAGATGCGATTGAATTTGAGTTTTAACAACTATCTCGAAAGCTTTAGAGAGAGAACTTAAAATACTTGTCTACAAGTACTTGTCTACCAAAATCCTCATGATTGTGAAATTGGTATTATATACATCTCATATCTTACAAAAACCATTAACAGCACAGAAGACTGTGGCGGTCATTGATAATAGGTAGATTCAGAAATTTGGCTGCGAGAAAATTTTGCGGTTTATTAGAGATATTAAGGCGAGGTTTTAAGGCTTCCTGGAAATAGCTTCACGGCTCCCTAGAGGGCTATGGCCCACAGTTTGAGAAGCACTGTTTTAAGAGTCAGAACATAATCTTAAACAAAATTACCTCTCCATTCCAAGTTTCATTAAAAGCTAAAGGACAATCATCTTTACAACGAAAATCTACTATGGATCCATTAATATCATTAACGGGAAACGAAGATCGACACTTGAAGGTAAATCGGGGCACTTCTTCAAGAGTTCAAGACAAGTAGAGTGTACTCAAAACAATTTAAATAATACTCAAAAGATTAATTCTTGTATAAATGATCCCATCTTCGATGATATCGTCACCTTAACAAACACCACTTCAAATAATGAGTGTAAATACTTATTCTTAAATATTGATAATATGTGTAAATTCAAAAATATTTCTTTCTTGATAGATACAGGTGCCGATGTGTATATAATAAAAAAAAATCTTTTAAAGCACGACATGGGCTGGTTATATAGACGGAAACGAAACGATATGAAACGGACTTAAACGAACGACGTCCGAATCCATTTTGTATTGATATATATTGTAGTTTTGATAGCAAAATAAAATAAAACCGATAGTGTATAACCGCAAAGACGAAACGAAAGCAAATTGAATTGAATCAATTCGTCCGTTCATTTTCATTTCGCTTCTTCTGTATAATTGGTCTAGTAGGTTTTCATACAATGAATTCGTCCGTTTCATTTCATTCCGTTTCGGTTTCGGCTATATAACTGGCCTATAGAAATAGACCTAGAATTTCATTGCAACTTTTAGAAACATTTGCCGAATGTGATATCAAAATAATACTTCTTAATTCTAGAGAAATTGATTACGTTTTCCAAATAGTAGAAGACTCTTTTCCCATGTCATACTCTGGAATCAAAACTTCTTTAACCATTATAAGTGTAACATTGATTTTCTAAGACATGCGGCAAATATTCCTTTTCCGGACGAACAATCGTATGGAAAGATGGAAACACAGTTCAAAAATTAGAATTTGAATTGAATAAGATAACGAAAATGAGATGGAGTAAATATCACAAAATATAATTTAGTGTTAAATTATATTTGTATCCATACTATTTTTGCTAGATAGCAAATGAAAATGTGTCACGCAAAGAGATATCTTATGCGTAAACTCATTGTGTATGTGGTGACGAACGTATATCAATTTATATAAATAAATTAATAATTTATATAAATTAATGCGTGAGCCGCTATAGGACTCCGCCGCAACACAAAATCGCAGTTGGCAAGAGCCTTTGGAACAAAAATTTCAACTTGCTTAGCTTGCCGAGTTGATTTTGGAGTAAGGTTTTTAATTGTGTTGCGTAGTTGGTCGATGACTGTGTCGTTGGTTGGTAAATATAAAAGAGGATTTTCGACGAAGAAGTCACCTGGTAGCTTGATGGTTTGTCCATAAAACTTTTCAGATGGTGAGCACTTCAGATCTTCTTTTACTGTAGCTCGGATTCCCAGTAATACGATGGGTATTTCCGAACTCCAATTGATTGTGTTTCCTCTGGCCCATTGATTGTGTTTCCTCATACCATTAGCTTGAGGGTGATTATTATTATTACTTGAGGGCCATGTGGGGGCTCAAGCCACCCCGCACTGCGACCTAAAAGATCTTTTGTGCATTAAGCCCTACTTAATTATCCGTCCAGTCAATATTCAAGCTCTTAATGAACCTGATAATACTGCCTAACGGTACGTGATACATACTATCTGGGCTCATTGCTCTCCCTCCTAGATGTTTTAATTATCCGTCCAGCCAATATTCAGGCTCTTAATGAACCTGATAATACTGCCGACCGGTGTGTGATACATACTATCTGGGCTCATTGCTCTCCCTCCTAGATGTAATAACATTTACTTCTGCTAGAAGAGCGGTAGCATCGAGACTCAAGGACTTCGAGAGGGCAGACCCACTCCCGTATATTCCTATCCATGCCTCGTCTACCGTTTTGATTTTACTCTTACGAGTTGCTGGGACATACTATCTGGGCTCATTGCTCTCCCTCCTAGATGTTTACTGTTGGAAGTACTTCTACACGCGATACATATTATCTGGGCTCATTGCTCTCCCTCCTAAATGTCTACTGTTGGAAGTACTTCTACACGCGTTACATACTATCTGGGCTCATTGCTCTCCCTCCTAGATGTAATAACATTTACTTCTGCTAGAAAAGCGGTAGCATTGGGACTCAAGGACTTTGAGAGGGCAGACCCACTCCCGTGTATTCCTTCCCGTGCCTCGTCTACCGTTTTGATTTAACTCTTGCGAGTTGCTGGGAATAAAAAAGTCGCCTGTAGGTCACCCAGGTTTACTACAGAAAGGCTAAATAAAACTGGAGGGTGCCTGGTATCCAGAGTCCGCATATATAGACTGATTAACCTATCAGCCATTCATCCATCGGCATATGCTGTTCCACCTTAGATTAGGGATTTTTTGTCAAGGTTTTCTCCTTTAGCGTCGTACTTTAGCCTGTCACCAAAGGCCACATTCAGCCTAATGGTTACAGTTACCGGTGGTTGCCACGAGGAGGCAGTACGTACACGTGCGCCTACTGGAAGTTTACGGAGCCCCTTCCAATAGACGCCAAGCTTGAGGGTGATAAGCCGTTGTACGAATATGATGCGAGCCAAGGAGTTTTGTTAACTCGATGAAAAGCTTGGACTCAAACTGCGTTCCTTGATCAGTAGTGACATTAAGGGGCACGCCGAATCGTGAAACTTAATTGTTGGCAAAAGTCAAGGCAATGGTTGCAGCTGACATATTAGTAATGCAGTGTGATGCCACAAGAATACCGTCAATGAAGACGAAAACAAAGGCTAAACTACGAACGACTTCGTTCATAAAACGCTGAAACGTTTGCGCGGCTTTTCGTAATCCAAACGACATTCGAATAAATTCGAACAGGCCAAAACGAGTTTTTATTGCCGTTTTGAAAACGTTTTCATGTTTGATGGGAACCAAATGACAAGCTCTGGCCAATCTTAGAGAAAATTTTGCATCCATGCAAGTCCGTGCAATTTTGAATGTGAGGTGTCGGGTAGCGATCCAATGTTGTTACAGTGTTTAAGCGCCGGTAACCCCCATGGTCTCCATGGTCTGATCTTTCTTCTTAAATGAATGGACTAGAGACAGGAGCGACTTAATTCCACCATTCGTTGAAATTCAATAAACGCGGCTTTATGGCGGACTAGATCTATACTTCTCGGTCTTGACATAGGGAGATGTCCTACTGCGACAATGTGATGGACCACATTGTGTCGGACTGGCAATTTATAATTTGGCTCTGTTGTAAGTTGAGGAAACTTTTCAAGCAGAATGCCGTAGCCGTTGGCGATCGAATAATGGATCGGAGTCGTTGTGTTGACGTGACTCATTGTGGCATCGATCGACAGCTTAGTCGTTGAATCAACCAGCGTTGATCACGAAGAATCACTTTAGGCCTTATCTCTATGAAAATAAATTTGTGTTAGCAGAGCTTTTCAAATGTTCTTACAATGAGAATTTTTGTTACCTTGCTTGATGTGTTTTATACAGTCTCTATCGTCAGGATGAAGGTAGCGTTTCCTCCCTCCCCGGTTTATATGTTAAATCCTTATATTATTATTAAAAGGTTTGTCAAACCTTAAAAGTGTTAAACAACTGCTAAATTATACAGTGTTCCAATAACACAATTCCAAAGAGACTTTAAAATCAAATCTTATATTTGATATTGCCAATATGCCAATCTCATTAAAATATTTCAAATTCGAAAAAAAAAATCCATTTCCTTGTTCAAGATACTTTTCTATTCAATGCCACCGCATAAAGTGTGGATGATTTATACAATCAATTCCATTTCACATATGTTTTTACACACCCACACGTGCACGCACACACACAAAATATACACAAACAACCAATCGATGAAAATATGAAAATTCTATAAAATGTAAACCATTATAAACATATTTAAATTACAATTTTCACTCGAACAGAAAATACAACAACAATAACAACAGCCACCGCAAAACATGTATGTATAAAAGCTCAATAAAAAAAAGCTTCTCTTTATATAAAAATCAATCAATGCTTTTCTATGCTTTTTTTTTATTCAATTTTGAGAAAAGTTTTGAATATTTTAGGTTGTTTTCGATATCTGTCTGTGTTTAGTATGTGGGTTACTTCTTATCAGTTTATCATTTTTATGTCTGTTTGATTTATTTCGTTTTTTTTTCGAATACTATTATGGTATGCAAAATCGACTCTATAGTAGAACGACAAGAGACACTTTATTGAAAGACAATAAAAATCATAAATAATTTTTTTTTTTTTTTTTTTTGAAAATACACTTCTGAGATCGGTTACACAACAACAAAAAATGCTGTGTTTTACTCCTCGACAGTTGTTTTATTATAGGCATATATATGTATGTATGCTGTGAGAATGATTTATCTTGATAGGCATCTGGTGATGGTGGTGATGTTGCGTGATAATACAATATAAAAGCGAGTAATTTTATTAGTATACACGCAACAATCGCAAATAAGCTTAAATGTAATAAGATGAAAATGGAAATTTGTGAAGTGTGCCCGGGGTACCGGAATTTTATAGAATATACCGTAAATTAAAAATGTTGAACCCAGTAAAAATGAATTTGGACGGATGTAACACAATAAGGAAAAAGTAATTTTAATAAAATCCAACAAGCAGAAGAAACTGTATCATTTGTCATATACGCTGGTATACATAGTAAACACACAAAAAAAAAACACTGAGAAAGTGGATATTTTGTCATATAGCAAAAACATTCGACTGCTATCTCAAATTACTTGTTATTCATCATTCGTTGTTTCGTTTAAGGCGCGATTTGCATAGATTAATGCTCGTTGTTGGTATATATAAGTACTCTGTGTGTTTTATTATTTTCTTTATTCACGCTGGATCATTGATCAGAATTTTAATTAGATTTAATAAAGAGAAACTGGAAAAATCCACAATGAAAATCTGTTACAAATTATTGCCGAATTAATAACGTATTATTAACGTAGCGTGTGCCGAGGATTATCCATTACACCATCTCTACTCTTCAGTCAAGGTTAGTTTATCAATTTATTTAAATTTGCTTGAGTTTTTCTCCTGGTTATGTGTACACAGGCAACGACAACATATTCTAATTTATTTGAAATGGATTTTAAACATCAAGCACAGATAATAAAACTCTAAAAAATGTATTCTTCCAACTTATGACATAAAGAAAAAGGAAAAAACAAAAATTGTTGTTACATAAATATTAAGATATAGCTAAGATTGAATACGTTCTAAGTTTTGTCTGTTGTATAAAATTTCATCCATGTATATTTTATGTATATTCGGTTAAAATGTGGGTTGATTTTATAATAGATGAAGGTAAAATGGATGGTGTATACATATATGTACATCTCGTGGAAGACATCAGAAAGATTTTTATTTTTTGCTACAAAGCAAAGTATGATGGTAACGATAACAGAGTTGGTCTTTCGTATCAAAGGTGTGCAAAAATAAACTCTCACGAATATAGGATTACATTCCATTTAGTTTATGTGAAATATAGCGTTATAGTTTATACATTGAAAAATTTATAGTTTTTCCGATAATTGAACCGGCTTACATACCAAATTGACAGTTTTACCCTTTGCGCTGGATACAATGTTTGTTAGTTTAAATTACATTCAAATAATAATTTCAACAATACTTTCATTAGAATGCTTGTTTATTTAGTTTAAACACTTCCGAAATATGAATAATAGGAAGAGTCTTGATCTGATCTTAAATTAAGAAAATGGTGAAACTTAGTACAACTTCAACAGTAGCATTAAAAAAGAGAGAAAAATTCACCAATTTCTAAGATAATATGGAGGGCGCACCAATCTAAATCCTTCTCCACTTTTTACCAAGGGATTGATAACAGGAGTTGAGCTTGGCCTTGGATCACCTGAAATGAAGGGTATCAAAAATACAGACTACAAGATAGTTAATTAACTGTTTACCAGAAAAAGGCTGGAATTACTTTGGTCCAAAATGACCAAAGTATTGAAATCCTTCCAAAAATGACTTTGGCCAAAATATTGTTTCAAAACCACTTTTCTCGATGTATCAAAAGTTCCGCAGTCTGAAAAAGCAACAAAAACAAAAAAATGTCCGTCGGTCTGTCTGGACGTCTGGATGCCTGTTTGTACGCATGTTATTGCGGAAAATTGGAAAGCTTTCGGAAGCTGTACGTCAAGAGGATCGGGTATCCGGCAGACGAATTGACCCAAAACCATGAGGTGATATTATGACGTTGATCAATTTTTATTTATTTGCATTTGAGGATTATTGGGTTCCGTTAGCGGCTTGGACTGGGGTTCAGTGAGAGTTGAGATGATTTTGAGTTGGGATTGAATTGAGTAGGAGTCAGCGGTTAAGTTGGAGTTTATTTGGAGTCGTGTTTAGGTTGAGTCGGAAGTGAGTGTTTTGAGTTGAGTTCATGAACGAATACAGTTTTTGAGAATGCGCTGATTTGAGAATTGAGTTGGAAGTTTAGTTAGGATTGAGTTGAGTTCACTGACCGTGTTGGTTTAATGATTAAGTTTAGGCTTGAGTTGAAGGTTGAGTTGGCAGTTGAGTTGGGTTTGAGTTGAGGTTTAGTAAGAGGTTGAGTCGCGGATTTATTTGGGGAGAGTTGTGGGTTGAGTTGGAAGTTAGCTTGAGTTGAGTTGATGTACGTTTGTATTTTTTCGGACCTCGGGATTGTATAGGGTGGTGAGTTTGAGGTTGAGGTATGGCCTGGATAGGAGATAGAGCTGGTGCTGATTAGAGTTGGGTTGGGATTAATTTGGGGTTCATTCAGCCGCAATAAACGAATTTAATGATTCACAAAGTTATCGATGAAAATCGAAGATGATTCGAGTTAATCGATTTACTTTCTGCCTCTGCTTATAACTGATATTTCATCTACATATATCAATATAAAGATACCTTTTCCTTCCTGAATCTGTTTTGCTTTACGAAAGCAAGTATGAGACACACCAAATTTCTGTTGAATCTTCCGAGTAGGCCAACTTTTTGGTAGTGACATTAAAATCAGGTACTTTTCTTTGTTTTTGATATTTTTCTAGTAATTGTTGAATCATTTCAATACTGTCGCCTACATGTTACTATTAACATGCTCGGAACTCCATGGCAGTTGAAATGTTTTTCTCAGGAAATTTTGCTGCAATTTCTCGAAATTATTGTACTTTACAACATTCAATCTCATTTTCTTATCTACAATAGAAGAACTGTTAATTAATGTTAAAATATCGTTAAATGATGTAATACAGGTTCAGGATGAATATATTGCTTATCATTTCAACTGTTTAATCAAGCTGATGAAGATGCAGGTGAATATTCTCGTTTAAAATAAATACCAGAGGGTCCTTTATTAACTCCACTTGATTCAGTTTTATAAATCTGCATGTAGCAATATTTGCAAATTGTTACTCCTGGTCTCGAGATTACCTGCCAATACTACAACACCGCTAGATAGAGATACCAATCATCGAAATTGGAGCAAAATAGTAGATTTCGATTTTTAAAGCTTTGAATTTGTGGGCTATTGTCCAGTTGATTTTCAATAAAATTAAATTTTCCACAAAATGTGTAGAAATATTCGAGCAATCTAAATATCCATTTGCATCAACCCTAGAGGTCTCAACACCTATTGATAGACGTATCAATCATCGAAATCGGAGCATAATTGCAGATTTTCGATTTTTAAAGCTCTTAATTTGTGGGCTATTGTCCAGTTGATTTTCAATAAAATTAAATTTTCCACAAAATGTGTAGAAATATTCGAGCAATCTAAATATCCGTTTGCATCACAACTAGAGGTCTCAACACCTATTGATAGAGGTATCAATCATCGAAATCGGAGCATAATTGCAGATTTTCGATTTTTAAAGCTCTGAATTTGTGGACAATTGTTCAGTTGATTTTCAATAAAATTAAATTTTCCACAAAATGTGTAGAAATATTCGAGCAATCTAAATATCCGTTTGCATCACAATTAGAGGTCTCAACACCTATTGATAGAGGTATCAATCATCGAAATCGGAGCATAATTGCAGATTTTCGATTTTTAAAGCTCTTAATTTGTGGGCTATTGTCCAGTTGATTTTCAATAAAATTAAATTTTCCACAAAATGTGTAGAAATATTCGAGCAATCTAAATATCCGTTTGCATCACAACTAGAGGTCTCAACACCTATTGATAGATGTATTAATCATCGAAATCGGAGCATAATTGCAGATTTTCGATTTTTAAAGCTCTGAATTTGTGGGCTATTGTTCAGTTGATTTTCAATAAAATTAAAATTCCACAAAATGTGTAGAAATATTCGAACAATCTAAATATCCGTTTGCATCACAATTAGAGGTCTCAACACCTATTGATAGAGGTATCAATCATCGAAATCGGAGCATAATTGCAGATTTTCGATTTTTAAAGCTCTGAATTTGTGGGCTATTGTTCAGTTGATTTTCAATAAAATTAAATTTTCCACAAAATATGTAGAAATATTCGAACGATCTAAATACCCGTTGGCATCACAATTACAAGTCTCAACACCTATTGATAGAGGTATCAATCATCGAAATCGGAGCATAATCGCAGATTTTCGATTTTTAAAGCTCTGAATTTGTGGGCTATTGTTCAGTGGATTTTCAATAAAATTAAATTTTCCACAAAATGTGTAGAAATATTCGAGCAATCTAAATATCCGTTGGCATCACAATTAGAGGTCTCAACACCTATCGATAGAGGTATCCATTATCGAATCGGAGCATAATTGCAGATTTTCGATTTTTAAAGCTCTGAATTTGTGGGCTATTGTTCAGTTGATTTTCAATAAAATTAAATTTTCCACAAAATGTGTAGAAATATTCTAGCAATCTAAATATCCGTTTGCATCACAACTAGAGGTCTCAACACCTATTGATAGAGGTATCAATCATCGAAATCGGAGCATAATCGCAGATTTTCGATTTTTAAAGCTCTGAATTTGTGGGCTATTGTTCAGTTGATTTTCAATAAAATTAAATTTTCCACAAAATATGTAGAAATATTCGAACGATCTAAATACCCGTTGGCATCACAATTACAGGTCTCAACACCGATTGATAGAGGTATCCATTATCGAAATCGGAGCATAATTGCAGATTTTCGATTTTTAAAGCTCTGAATTTGTGGGCTATTGTTCAGTTGATTTTCAATAAAATTAAATTTTCCACAAAATGTGTAGAAATATTCGAACGATCTAAATATCCGTTTGCATCACAATTAGAGGTCTCAACACCTATTGATAGAGGTATCACTCATCGAAATCGGAGCATAATTGCAGATTTTCGATTTTTAAAGCTCTGAATTTGTGGGCTATTGTTCAGTTGATTTTCAATAAAATTAAATTTTCCACAAAATGTGTAGAAATATTCGAGCAATCTAAATATCCGTTGGCATCACAATTAGAGGTCTCAACACCTATCGATAGAGGTATCCATTATCGAAATCGGAGCATAATTGCAGATTTTCGATTTTTAAAGCTCTGAATTTGTGGGCTATTGTTCAGTTGATTTTCAATAAAATTAAATTTTCCACAAAATGTGTAGAAATATTCTAGCAATCTAAATATCCGTTTGCATCACAACTAGAGGTCTCAACACCTATTGATAGAGGTATCAATCATCGAAATCGGAGCATAATCGCAGATTTTCGATTTTTAAAGCTCTGAATTTGTGGGCTATTGTTCAGTTGATTTTCAATAAAATTAAATTTTCCACAAAATATGTAGAAATATTCGAACGATCTAAATACCCGTTGGCATCACAATTACAGGTCTCAACACCTATTGATAGAGGTATCCATTATCGAAATCGGAGCATAATTGCAGATTTTCGATTTTTAAAGCTCTGAATTTGTGGGCTATTGTTCAGTTGATTTTCAATAAAATTAAATTTTCCACAAAATGTGTAGAAATATTCGAACGATCTAAATATCCGTTTGCATCACAACTAGAGGTCTCAACACCTATTGATAGAGGTATCAATCATCGAAATCGGAGCATAATTGCAGATTTTCGATTTTTAAAGCTCTTAATTTGTGGGCTATTGTCCAGTTGATTTTCAATAAAATTAAATTTTCCACAAAATGTGTAGAAATAATCGAGCAATCTAAATATCCGTTGGCATCACAATTAGAGGTCTCAACACCTATTGATAGAGGTATCCATTATCGAAATCAGAGCATAATTGCAGATTTTCGATTTTTAAAGCTCTGAATTTGTGGGCTATTGTTCAGATGATTTTCAATAAAATTAAATTTTCCACAAAATGTGTAGACATATTCGAGCAATTTAAATACCGTTGGCATCACAATTAAAGTGCTCAACACCTATTGATAGAGGTATCAATCATCGAAATCGGAGCATAATTGCAGATTTTCGATTTTTAAAGCTCTTAATTTGTGGGCTATTGTCCAGTTGATTTTCAATAAAATTAAATTTTCCACAAAATATGTAGAAATATTCGAACGATCTAAATACCCGTTGGCATCACAACTAGAGGTCTCAACACCTATTGATAGAGGTATCAATCATCGAAATCGGAGCATAATTGCAGATTTTCGATTTTTAAAGCTCTGCATTTGTGGACTATTGTTCAGTTGATTTTCAATAAAATTAAATTTTCCACAAAATGTGTAGACATATTCGAGCAATTTAAATACCCGTTGGCATCACAATTAAAGTGCTCAACACCTATTGATAGAAGGTATCAATCATCGAAATCGGAGCATAATTGCAGATTTTCGATTTTTAAAGCTCTTAATTTGTGGGCTATTGTCCAGTTGATTTTCAATAAAATTAAATTTTCCACAAAATATGTAGAAATATTCGAACGATCTAAATACCCGTTGGCATCACAACTAGAGGTCTCAGCACCTATTGATAGAGGTATCAATCATCGAAATCGGAGCATAATCGCAGATTTTCGATTTTTAAAGCTACGAATTTGTCGGCTATTGATTTGTCGAAATATTCGAGCAATTTAAATACCCGTTGGCATCACAATTACAGGTCTCAACACCTATTGATAGACGTGTCACTCATCGAAATCGGAGCATAATTGCAGATTTTCGATTTTTAAAGCTCTGAATTTGTGGGCTATTGTTCAGTTGATTTTCAATAAAATTAAATTTTCCACAAAATATGTAGAAATATTCGAGCAAATTAAACAGCCGTTGGCATCACAATTACAGGGCTTAACACCTATTGATAGAGGTATCAATCATCGAAATCAGAGCATAATTGCATAAATTTTTGGGTGCAGAAGCTCTGACAGTTACAAGGAGCTAGGACCGTTAATAATTCCGCTCTGCACCCAATTAAAAAAATTGATACAAAAAAAAAAAAAAAAAAAAAAAAAAAAAAAAATTGCAGATTTTCGATTTTTAAAACTCTGCATTTGTGGGCATTTGTCTGCATTTGTCCAGTTGATTTTCAATAAAATTAAATTTTCCACAAAATGTGTAGAAATATTCGAGCAATCTAAATATCCGTTTGCATCACAACTAGAGGTCTCAACACCTATTGATAGAGGTATCAATCATCGAAATCGGAGCATAATTGCAGATTTTCGATTTTTTAAAGCTCTGAATTTGTGGACAATTGTTCAGTTGATTTTCAATAAAATTAAATTTTCCACAAAATGTGTAGAAATATTCGAGCAATCTAAATATCCGTTTGCATCACAATTAGAGGTCTCAACACCTATTGATAGAGGTATCAATCATCGAAATCGGAGCATAATTGCAGATTTTCGATTTTTAAAGCTCTTAATTTGTGGGCTATTGTCCAGTTGATTTTCAATAAAATTAAATTTTCCACAAAATGTGTAGAAATATTCGAGCAATCTAAATATCCGTTTGCATCACAACTAGAGGTCTCAACACCTATTGATAGATGTATTAATCATCGAAATCGGAGCATAATTGCAGATTTTCGATTTTTAAAGCTCTGAATTTGTGGGCTATTGTTCAGTTGATTTTCAATAAAATTAAAATTCCACAAAATGTGTAGAAATATTCGAACAATCTAAATATCCGTTTGCATCACAATTAGAGGTCTCAACACCTATTGATAGAGGTATCAATCATCGAAATCGGAGCATAATTGCAGATTTTCGATTTTTAAAGCTCTGAATTTGTGGGCTATTGTTCAGTTGATTTTCAATAAAATTAAATTTTCCACAAAATATGTAGAAATATTCGAACGATCTAAATACCCGTTGGCATCACAATTACAAGTCTCAACACCTATTGATAGAGGTATCAATCATCGAAATCGGAGCATAATCGCAGATTTTCGATTTTTAAAGCTCTGAATTTGTGGGCTATTGTTCAGTGGATTTTCAATAAAATTAAATTTTCCACAAAATGTGTAGAAATATTCGAGCAATCTAAATATCCGTTGGCATCACAATTAGAGGTCTCAACACCTATCGATAGAGGTATCCATTATCGAAATCGGAGCATAATTGCAGATTTTCGATTTTTAAAGCTCTGAATTTGTGGGCTATTGTTCAGTTGATTTTCAATAAAATTAAATTTTCCACAAAATGTGTAGAAATATTCTAGCAATCTAAATATCCGTTTGCATCACAACTAGAGGTCTCAACACCTATTGATAGAGGTATCAATCATCGAAATCGGAGCATAATCGCAGATTTTCGATTTTTAAAGCTCTGAATTTGTGGGCTATTGTTCAGTTGATTTTCAATAAAATTAAATTTTCCACAAAATATGTAGAAATATTCGAACGATCTAAATACCCGTTGGCATCACAATTACAGGTCTCAACACCGATTGATAGAGGTATCCATTATCGAAATCGGAGCATAATTGCAGATTTTTCGATTTTTAAAGCTCTGAATTTGTGGCTATTGTTCAGTTGATTTTCAATAAAATTAAATTTTCCACAAAATGTGTAGAAATATTCGAACGATCTAAATATCCGTTTGCATCACAATTAGAGGTCTCAACACCTATTGATAGAGGTATCACTCATCGAAATCGGAGCATAATTGCAGATTTTCGATTTTTAAAGCTCTGAATTTGTGGGCTATTGTTCAGTTGATTTTCAATAAAATTAAATTTTCCACAAAATGTGTAGAAATATTCGAGCAATCTAAATATCCGTTGGCATCACAATTAGAGGTCTCAACACCTATCGATAGAGGTATCCATTATCGAAATCGGAGCATAATTGCAGATTTTCGATTTTTAAAGCTCTGAATTTGTGGGCTATTGTTCAGTTGATTTTCAATAAAATTAAATTTTCCACAAAATGTGTAGAAATATTCTAGCAATCTAAATATCCGTTTGCATCACAACTAGAGGTCTCAACACCTATTGATAGAGGTATCAATCATCGAAATCGGAGCATAATCGCAGATTTTCGATTTTTAAAGCTCTGAATTTGTGGGCTATTGTTCAGTTGATTTTCAATAAAATTAAATTTTCCACAAAATATGTAGAAATATTCGAACGATCTAAATACCCGTTGGCATCACAATTACAGGTCTCAACACCTATTGATAGAGGTATCCATTATCGAAATCGGAGCATAATTGCAGATTTTCGATTTTTAAAGCTCTGAATTTGTGGGCTATTGTTCAGTTGATTTTCAATAAAATTGTGTAGAAATATTCGAACGATCTAAATATCCGTTTGCATCACAACTAGAGGTCTCAACACCTATTGATAGAGGTATCAATCATCGAAATCGGAGCATAATTGCAGATTTTCGATTTTTAAAGCTCTTAATTTGTGGGCTATTGTCCAGTTGATTTTCAATAAAATTAAATTTTCCACAAAATGTGTAGAAATAATCGAGCAATCTAAATATCCGTTGGCATCACAATTAGAGGTCTCAACACCTATTGATAGAGGTATCCATTATCGAAATCAGAGCATAATTGCAGATTTTCGATTTTTAAAGCTCTGAATTTGTGGGCTATTGTTCAGATGATTTTCAATAAAATTAAATTTTCCACAAAATGTGTAGACATATTCGAGCAATTTAAATACCCGTTGGCATCACAATTAAAGTGCTCAACACCTATTGATAGAGGTATCAATCATCGAAATCGGAGCATAATTGCAGATTTTCGATTTTTAAAGCTCTTAATTTGTGGGCTATTGTCCAGTTGATTTTCAATAAAATTAAATTTTCCACAAAATATGTAGAAATATTCGAACGATCTAAATACCCGTTGGCATCACAACTAGAGGTCTCAACACCTATTGATAGAGGTATCAATCATCGAAATCGGAGCATAATTGCAGATTTTCGATTTTTAAAGCTCTGCATTTGTGGACTATTGTTCAGTTGATTTTCAATAAAATTAAATTTTCCACAAAATGTGTAGACATATTCGAGCAATTTAAATACCCGTTGGCATCACAATTAAAGTGCTCAACACCTATTGATAGAGGTATCAATCATCGAAATCGGAGCATAATTGCAGATTTTCGATTTTTAAAGCTCTTAATTTGTGGGCTATTGTCCAGTTGATTTTCAATAAAATTAAATTTTCCACAAAATATGTAGAAATATTCGAACGATCTAAATACCCGTTGGCATCACAACTAGAGGTCTCAGCACCTATTGATAGAGGTATCAATCATCGAAATCGGAGCATAATCGCAGATTTTCGATTTTTAAAGCTACGAATTTGTCGGCTATTGATTTGTCGAAATATTCGAGCAATTTAAATACCCGTTGGCATCACAATTACAGGTCTCAACACCTATTGATAGACGTGTCACTCATCGAAATCGGAGCATAATTGCAGATTTTCGATTTTTAAAGCTCTGAATTTGTGGGCTATTGTTCAGTTGATTTTCAATAAAATTAAATTTTCCACAAAATATGTAGAAATATTCGAGCAAATTAAACAGCCGTTGGCATCACAATTACAGGGCTTAACACCTATTGATAGAGGTATCAATCATCGAAATCAGAGCATAATTGCATAAATTTTTGGGTGCAGAAGCTCTGACAGTTACAAGGAGCTAGGACCGTTAATAATTCCGCTCTGCACCCAATTAAAAAAATTGATACAAAAAAAAAAAAAAAAAAAAAAAAAAAAAAAATTGCAGATTTTCGATTTTTAAAACTCTGCATTTGTGGGCATTTGTCTGCATTTGTCCAGTTGATTTTCAATAAAATTAAATTTTCCACAAAATGTGTAGAAATATTCGAGCAATCTAAATATCCGTTTGCATCACAACTAGAGGTCTCAACACCTATTGATAGAGGTATCAATCATCGAAATCGGAGCATAATAGCAGATTTTCGATTTTTAAAGCTACGAATTTTTCGGCTATTGATTTGTCGAAATATTCGAGCAATTTAAATACCCGTTGGCATCACAATTACAGGTCTCAACACCTATTGATAGAGGTATCAATCATCGAAATCGGAGCATAATTGCAGATTTTCGATTTTTAAAGCTCTGCATTTGTGGGCTATTGTTCAGTTGATTTTCAATAAAATTAAATTTTCCACAAAATGTGTAGAAATATTCGAGCAATCTAAATATCCGTTTGCATCACAACTAGAGGTCTCAACACCTATTGATAGAGGTATCAATCATCGAAATCGGAGCATAATTGCAGATTTTCGATTTTTAAAGCTCTGAATTTGTGGGCTATTGTTCAGTGGGTTTTCAATAAAATTAAATTTTCCACAAAATGTGTAGAAATATTCGAGCAATCTAAATATCTGTTTGCATCACAACTAGAGGTCTCAACACCTATTGATAGAGGTATCAATCATCGAAATCGGAGCATAATTGCAGATTTTCGATTTTTAAAGCTCTGAATTTGTGGGCTATTGTTCAGTGGGTTTTCAATAAAATTAAATTTTCCACAAAATGTGTAGAAATATTCGAGCAATCTAAATATCCGTTTGCATCACAATTAGAGGTCTCAACACCTATTGATAGAGGTATCAATTATCGAAATCGGAGCATAATTGCAGATTTTCGATTTTTAAAGCTCTGAATTTGTGGGCTATTGTTCAGTTGATTTTCAATAAAATTAAATTTTTCACAAAATGTGTAGAAATATTCGAGCAATCTAAATATCCGTTTGCATCACAACTAGAGGTCTCAACACCTATTGATAGAGGTATCAATCATCGAAATCGGAGCATAATTGCAGATTTTCGATTTTTAAAGCTCTGAATTTGTGGGCTATTGTTCAGTTGATTTTCAATAAAATTAAATTTTCCACAAAATGTGTAGAAATATTCGAGCAATCTAAATATCCGTTTGCATCACAACTAGAGGTCTCAACACCTATTGATAGAGGCAGGGCCTTTCAGAGCTAGCAGGGGGCCTGGGCCAAATTATTAAAATGGGGCCCCATAAAAATAAAATAAAACAATCTTATGTTTATATCACATGAATTCATTTTAGTATTTATTAGGATTTATTAGATTGAAGCTTTTCTCGCTTTATTATTAGAAAATTCTCTAATGATTTGCTCAAAATTAATTTTTCTTGCGATGTCGTGGTTAATGTTTAACATTGTCAATCCAAGACAATGATAAGATTCGGAAATAAACCCGCTGAATTTTTACTGAGAATATTTTCTAATAAATTTGTTGATGTCGGATCTGCATTGAAATTAGTTACATACATTTTTTTAAGGAATTTTACCTCATCTAGTATCTCGTTTGATAACTCACTCGTGTATTTTGAATGCAAACGGTTTACTGCAGCTTCAATTTTTTCATCAGTCAAATTTGGAAATGACCAAAGAAATCCGAAAAGATTGCAGATTTTTTGTAAAAATTGAAATCGCCTTTGTAAGCCAGCTATTACGAATTAACTATTACGTTAAACACATTTATCCTGTAGTATTTTTCAGCATCCGATTGTGTCCGTATCGTTCTATTAATGGCAAAATCACATGTAACTCCATATTCACGTGCTTTAGCTTTTGCTTTCGCAAATATTTCATTCCACATTCCGCTTAAATTGCGAAATCTCATTACTAGACTTTCAATATTATTTTGCTCAATATCAAGTGTAGCATTTCGAGCTTCAATTACCAAATTTGTCTGATGCAAATCTGTCAAAATATCGAGCCATATGATAGAGAGCAAAACACATTCAAATTTATTTAAATATTTCTCAATTAAGTGTAATTCAACGATTGCGTGTGGTGGTAAATTAAAGGAATGCATTTCATTTAAAGCATCTCGAATAGATAATAGACATTTGGCTATTGGTTTTACTGCATCTATTCTAGCAGACCATCTAGTTTTGGAAATCGAGTGAAGAGACATACGGATATGTTTCTTTAATACCTCCAATCTCCGCGGACTACTGCTAAAAAAATTATACATTTGTTGTATAACTCCAAAAAATTGTACAGCTTCTTTACACGATTCAGCTGAATCAACTCCAATAAGATTTAATGTGTGGTTCCCACAGCTGGAAAAAATACAATTAGCATTACGCTTCGTAAGAATGGCTTGCACACCGTTTAGCTTGCCAGCCATATTTGCACCATTATCATATGCTTGGGCAATACATAAATTAAAATTTAATTCCATATCCGACAAAATTTCAAGAATTCTGGCACACCATTTCTTCTCCGGTTTTTCCAGAGAATGAATCGAAGCAAATAAAACGCTCTTCAATGTCAAATTTTAAATTGTCACACATCTTGTTCTTGTTACAAAGACAAAATACTATCGAAGAGCAAGCGCAAATGAGAAATCTATAGTAACAAAAAATTCGGGGGCCCCTAAAAATCGGGGGCCCGTGCCATATGGCCCGGCTGGCCCACCCTCTGATTGGCCCTGGATAGAGGTATCAATCATCGAAATCGGAGCATAATTGCAGATTTTCGATTTTTAAAGCTCTGAATTTGTGGGCTATTGTTCAGTTGATTTTCAATAAAATTAAATTTTCCACAAAATGTGTAGAAATATTCGAGCAATCTAAATATCTGTTTGCATCACAACTAGAGGTCTCAACACCTATTGATAGAGGTATCAATCATCGAAATCGGAGCATAATTGCAGATTTTCGATTTTTAAAGCTCTGAATTTGTGGGCTATTGTTCAGTGGATTTTCAATAAAATTTAATTTCCCACAAACCTTCACTTTTAATTAAACAAATTTCTTCTTATTGAATTGGCTATTATTATAACAATTTTATTCAGATTATACAGATTTAAAAATATTTATCTTTACTTAAGAAAAGTTACACCCCTATTCCCATAGTCGCATCACTTCATGTGATGTGATAACTATCACATCACTTCAATTTTGGTATTCTCTTAGTCGATTGAAGTGACGTTTATCGTTTAGTGTGATAACTATCACTTGAAGCCCATATTCTCTTAGTCGTATAAAAAGTTAAATAGCACTTGAAATGATACATTCATCACCTGAAAATTGTAAGTGACAGATCAAAATGGAAAAAAAACGTAAGATTTTAATTTTCAGTTACATTAATATTGAAAATAGGTAGCTAGTTTAGTTAGTTTCTGTCATTTGTCGTATCACATCATATGAATCGACTAACAGAATACCAATTTATACTTGAAGTGATGTGATAGTTGTCACATCACATGAAGTGATGCGACTATGGGAATAGGGGTGTTATTGTTACACATGTCAACAAAAAAAATTATCTTCCAATATGTTTTTGTTGTTAATATTTTTTTTTATTTCAACAATTTTTTTACAATAAACTCTAAGGCACTAGCACAAAAAATTATGGCCACTCAACATTTTTTTTTTTTTATATCAATGATTTATATTTTGTTTCTCTTTGTTTTACAAAAAAAATATTCTTCTTCTTCTTCCGCTGGCGCTACATCCCATGAAGGGATTTGGCCGCCTCAACGATGCTCCTCCAAATAATTCGATCCGCCACAAGAGAACGCCAGATACGGTGACCGAGTGTGTATAGGTCCCTCTCGACGTCGTCCATCCATCGGGTAGGTGGTCTCCCACGAGGTCCTACTTTCGCTGGTGCCGACTCCAAGACCTGTTTAGTGGTCCGATTTTGTGAACGTAGTACACGTACTACACGTGCCCAAGCCATCTCAGCTTGACGATTTTATGAATCCTATGATGCCGACTTTATCGAGATCATTTCTGATCTCGTGATTCATTCGCATTCTGTACGTGGCTCCCTCTTTAAAGGGACCGAGAATTCTTCTTATCATCTTACGCTCAGTTACAGCGATTTTCTGGATGTTTTGCGCTGTTAGTGTCCAAGACTCGCGACCAAAGGTGACAACTGGTCTTATCAGCGCCTTGTAAATGTCCAATTGTATTTTGCGCGATATGTGATGAGACTTGAACATTTTAATATTGACGTAAAATGCTCGGTAGCCTGCTGCGATCCTCGATGAAATATCTACAGAAACGGAGTTTTGCTCAGTGGTCAGTGATCCTAGGTATTTAAACTCATTCACCTTTTCATATTGAGTATCTCCTGAAGTGAAGTCCCCACGAGTCTGCCTTCTCGCGGTCACCATGTATTTGGTCTTCGCTTCATTGATCTGAAGGCCTATTTGTTGGGCTTTATTTTTTTTTATAAAAAATTTATGCTTAACTCAATAATTGTTAATTAGATTCGTGGAAAAATTCCATCCGAACACTTCATTCCGGCATCCGCGTCATCACATATACAGACACCATAGACAATAAAAATACAAATATTTACTATGAAAATGAACATTCCAGAAAGAACATTATATAAACTGAATTCATAATCGCACGCACTATACATACAAACGAAATACACGAATGGTTAATTTATGGTGTTATATACTCGTCAGTTTTTCTTATGCCAAAAAAAAAAAATTAAAAGTTTACAACAAAACAAACTTGACAAAATGTGAAATACACAAGAACATACATACATATATTGAGCATAAAAAAATACAGTACAGCTACCACAAGCGCGTTGGATATTTTATCTTTTTTTTATTAAAATCCGTCGTTACAGGCAAATGTTTACGACAACAAGGGCGGTCGTAACAATATAATACAAGAAGGACTCTTTTCCAAAATAATTTTAAAGAATTTCTCTCAATTTTTTCCAGAATATAATACTAGAAGGAGCAGTAAATTCACTGTTTTCCAAAATATTTTGAATAAATGACCCGGCTGTTTACCAGAATATATTAGTAGAAAGAGCAGTATCCATCATCCATTTCCAATAATTCCTCTCAGCCATTACTTCGCATTGTGTTATGATTGTATGCTTAGAACAATACGCATCTAAAGGCTGATTTGCATTCAATCTTTCCGTTCTTTTCCAAAAGATAAAAGTGGTACAATAAAAAATGTGTTTTAGTATGATTTCCTTGTATTAAAATCAGAAGGAATACTCAAAAAGTATTATTCAATACTATATATCGCAACAATCAATTTTTCTTGGTAAAAAAGAACGGAAAAACCTGAAAAAGTGAACTGGTTTGTCTTTTTTCGTAAAAGTTGCTCAACATTTATTTTAGTAAATACACAAACCAAAATAAGTATGTATAACCCAAGACTCGAACCATAATACGGTGTTTGCTGTCAAATACTCCGTTTTTTTAGCCAAAACTCAATCCAAAATGTACTTTACCCTTATTCCGCATTTCAAAAATGGCGTTTTCAAATGGTATGCTCTTCTAAAGCTGTTCCAAAATTAATAATTAATTTTTTTATAGTTTCGATGCTATGAACAATTGCAATTTTTAAATATATTTTCTTGTTGCTCAATTTAAAAACCACGTATACAATTTTTAACGATTAAATATCTAGCAAATTCCAATTTTGACTACTTTTATTTTAATTTTCTTGTACCGATACATAAAAACGTAAACTTTAATTTTGTCACTTGATGGAACATTTTTGTAAATACGATTGCTACGAAAACAAAAAAAAATCACAGTATCTCGATTGATTTATATATTAATTGGGCAATCATTTTGAGTCGTTTCAACGTCCTTACGCAATTCCAAATTTAATATAAACCGACACGAATCGACGCAAAAACTACAGTAGTGGTGATTACTTCAACACTATACATATATGTACATATCATATGTATATGCATTAATCAAATTTACCTAGAATAATTTTTGCTGAATAAGTTTCCTGAAGATTTAGTTTAATTATAAAACGCATACAAATAATATTTTTTTACTGTCTAATAATTGAATTATCTTACGAAAATTTTAAAATTTTTCTTGACCAAAATTCTAAAAGCTGTACAGTGTACAATTAGGATATCATCAAAAAAATCGAAATATTCCACTAACAAATGATCAAAATTCCAAAACATTTTTATTTTGTGCCTCATTTACATAAACCATTTATAACGCGACATTTAAATGAATTATTAAGCCAGCGCATAATAAACGAGTACAAATAAATAAATAAAAAGTGTTACTACAAATAAACTAAATTTTAAACAATAAATAATAAATTATTATTTTTTTTTATTTAGTTCTAAATTATTTAATTGAATTTATCACGAATTCACCAAGTAAACTATTACATAAACAGAATTGTAATTTTACAAAAAAAACGAAAAAAAAAATTTCACTTTGGTACATGAATTTGGTTTACACTTTATTGCGAGTACATTTACGGTCCACAGATATAGATTTTCCTGTATATAAACGACTATATATAGTTTTTGTCACTATGTGCGAGAGCTAAAAACTAATAAATTTATTAGAATTTTTTATTTTATTTTAAAATATATTTATTCCTGCGATGCTGTTGTTGTTGCTGTTGCTGCTATAGTTGAATTTAATGAGTTTATAGCTGGATGAAAATAATTTAACAATTTGTTTTTAGATAAAACCAAAACATAAAATAAAATAAAAAATCGCTGGGAAAATAAATAAATAAACGTAAAAAAGCTTTCTCTGACAAAAAAGGTGGGTGGTTGTGTCATGAACAGAGATAAAATTTGTACGACGAGAGCAAATATAACAAACAGATTTTTTTTTTTTTTTTTGCAAATCGTTGTGATGATAGTCATAATTCACTGGTATTTGATTTGAATTTTTTAATTTGTACAAAAGAAAGATAAAAGTACATGTGTAGAGGAGGAAAAGCTTTTTTGTGTTATATTTTGAACATAAATTTAAAGTGAAATGATGATAATTTTAAAATATAATTGAAATTTGTATAATTGACCTCAACAACAACTGTTTATGATATTAACATGTTCATTTTTATTTGTTTGTGTCGGTGTTATGTTGAAGTCACATAATATATAATTATGTTAACGATACATTCGCGTTTTATAATTCGCATATAAATCACAATTTTAATTAAAATAATTATGGTGATGTATTATATGGAAGACAGCACACATATAGGCATTCATTTGTACATAGTTTGGTGGATTTTAATTATATGCGATTTAAGTTAACTAGAACCATCTTATTACATGGAATTTTGAAAAAATATCCTATAGGAAATAATTTGTCGCTTTATTGTTTACAAGTACGATAGCAAACAGTTGATTCAAAGCAACCATCAATTCATATGTTCAACAATAAGCTTTTATTTCAGCAGGCAGACCCTGAAACCAAAGTTTTCTAAAGAGATCTTCATTTTGAATATTAAATTGGGTAAGTCCTGTGTTATTTCAAGCATTTGTCCATTTTTAATTAGTTAGCGTTTATAAAAATTGATATTGACGTGACACAAGGCTGTTTGCCGATGATGTAATAATTTCGGTCGCAAAATATCTTTTTTATCGATTATTAAGTCAATGATTAACTGAAACTGACGACGTTTTGGTTCAGAGAATTTTTAGACTGACGATGCTTAATAATGCTTAAAAGTGCGTCTGAAAAACCCGCAATAGTTTAGAAAATATTAAGTACGAGAAAATTATGTATGTACAATTGTACAGTTATTTTTACTATTCACCACTTAATTAATTAATCTTGTGGCATCTATTAAGGAATGAGCCATACATAAAACCAAATAACAATATAACAATATATAGATATGTAATGTACATTGTACACAAATCTATGTTACTATATATGATAGTGTTATCCTTTTTAAATTAAAATTCATTTTAGCATATTAATTACGTTTGACCGTAAAATTAATTAAAAACAAAAAAATTTTCGGGGTCGTGTGTGCTGTTTATTAGATATTTTTTCTTCGAATTATACCGAATATAAATTTTAATAAAAAAATTATAATAATTTGAGGGCCCATTGGACAATATCCAAATAGTTATTAAGCTTAAGTTTAGGTAATTTTGGCATCAACACGCACCCAAACAGTGATAATTTTGTTTAGCATTTGGTGAGAAATGCCATCGTTAAGGTATACAAACAATTTTAATCCTTATTGATCTCTAAATACGACTAATCTGGTCGACTATATGTAAGCTTATGTATATAACGTTATAAAATATTCATGAAATTTAGAAAATTAGACAACGCAACACAGCCGTAACATAAAAAAAAAATTATCTTCCAAATCACGAATCGCAACTATTTGCCTAACATACATATGTAATACATATGTAATATGTACGTTTAGATGAAAATAATCATATTATGCTAGGTACCGATAAAAATTCATTGTGTTCCTCCTAATTTTGTTTTCCACTTTGCTAATGATTTAAAGTAATTACCAAATAAATAAATAAACAAATAAATAAATAAAATTAAATTGTGGCAACAACAACGAAATATTTTTTTCAAAATATTTCATGTGAACAAACAATTTTGTGAATCATTCCACATAACTGTGTATGTTCTTTGTATGTGTTTATAATAACGAAAGTACAGCATGAAAAACTAGACAAGGTTGGTTTGGAAATAGTTTATCACAGTACGTACATACATAGTATAAAATACTATTCGTATAGGAAGAGAGAAAGATAATAATGTTAAAAATGTTTCGAATAAAATACACAAGCATTTTTAATTAAAAACCAAAAAAAAAAAAACATTTCTCGACAAAAATTTTCTCAACTCAATTAACAATTATTTAAATTTTTCATCGCTTTGTATACTAAATTCATTTTCGGGTTTTTTTTCCGAGAACAACACCAATAACAATAACAATAAAACCATATTACGATAGAGAACAGCAACTGTGAAATTTTTATTGATTTACGACAAATAGTTGGTTTTTATTTAAAATTCTTAGCAGTTTATTTAATTAGTGTTACAGCGGTGAAATCATATATGTATAAACTGATGCGATAAGGGTTCTATTATATCAATATAGCTCGATCTACGAGATAGCAAGTGTTATCAAACTAAATGCACCGGCTCACTAGAAGCACTCTTAGTTTTGACATTTGACGAACATAATTTAAATTTCACGTGTGATTTGTTGATTTTAAGATTCATAGGAAGGAAATCTCAGCGAACATTACATAATAAACTGATTTTATATCGGCAGACATTGAAACTTTTATACACTTATGGTATACATTAATGGGGGTCTACCAAGAAAACTAATGTAAAAGTAATTCAAACCTTTAAAATACAGTCTTGCTTAGCATGGTGAACGCACCATGGCGAAGAAACACGTGGAGCGCACTAGTCAATATCAAAATGCGGATTTGGGTATGCTGATCAACACATTATGCGTTTTCGATGAACAAGGCCTTAGAACAAGGGCAGCTAAATTAATGAGGTAACCAACTTGGAGCTAACCAATGGTTATACTCCACAAACAGTTTTTTTTTCTTTATTATATTACAATATTTGCTACCAGGTTACTATTATTTTTTAATTGCACTAATTTTATTTAAATTATTTTGCAACGTAATTTATTAAATTATATTATTGCTGTAGATCATGAAGTTCCTCAAACAGAACCCCAGCCTTTATTTAAAAAATTTCGAACCTAATTCAAATAAATGAGTTAATTTGGGGCAAATTATTAATTAAGATATTTACATTTTTATCCATATTTGGTGCTATCAAGTAATGTGAAATATGTCTAGTCTCGTGATTACGACGACTTCGTCTTTGTTGAAAATCCAAATCGTATATTACTAAATTATTGGTCAGTTTAAATATTAATATTAATTTTCCAATTTCAATTAACAAATTCAAACTTCTAAAATTGTGAAATAGTAACACACTAGGATATTTAAAAGGAAAATGACACATGTACTACAATCCTCTTTTCTCAAAAATAAAAAATTCATTAAGTTTATATCTAACACAATTACTCCAAATTGGTAGGATGTATTAGTAACAAAATAAATGGGTAGATGGGCGAAGATAGATCTATTTTCTTAATGTCACTATAAAAATATTTAACAAGGTTGCTCTAGAATTGAGCTTTGCAGAACACCTTAATAATTTTCATAATTTACTTACTGTGTGTCACACTGATACTATTTCTTCACTATTTGTTAAATAAACTGTGAAAAAGTCCAAATCTTGGGAAACAGCTAACTTTTTAAAAATTAAAAATAAAAATTCAAAATTCAAAATAAAAATTAAAATCTAAAAATTAGCAATAAAAAATTAAGAATTAAAAATTAAAAGTTACGAATTAACAAATAACAATTGACAATTAAAAATTAAAAGTAAAATTTAAAAAACAATTACAACTTAACAATTAATAATTAATAATAAAAATAAAAAATTATAAATTAAAAAAATAAAAAATTAAACTCAAAAATTAAAAACTAAAAATTAAGAATTAATAATTAAAAATTATCAAATAACAAATATCTATTAACAATTTAAAATTGAAAATTAGAAAATTTAAAAATTAAAATCAAAAAACAATAAAATAAAATATTAAAAATTAAAAATTTAAAATAAATAATTAAAAAATCAAAATTAAAAATTAAAAATTGAAAATTGAAAATCAAAATTAAAAACAAAAAATTAAAAACTAACAATTGACAATTACAAATTAAAAATTAACAATTAATAATTAAAATCTAAAAACTAAAAATTAACATTTACAATTAAAAATAAAAAATTTAAAAATTAACAAATAACAATTAAAAACGAAAAATCTAAATATTAACAAATAACAATTAAATAATTAAAAATTAACAATTAAAAATAAAAAATTTACAATTAAAAAATAACTATTGACAATTAAAAATTAACAATTATTAAATAAAATCTAAAAATTAAAATTATCAATTAACATTAAAAATTAAAAAATTTAAAAATTAAGAATAACCAATTATAAATCTATAAATTAACAATAAAATTTCAAAATTCAAAATAAAAAATTAAAAAATAACAATTAAGAATTAATAATTAACTATAAAAAACTAAAAATTAATAATAATAACAATTAAAAATTTAAAATAATAAATTAAAAATTAAAAATAACATTTAAAAATAGAAATTATAAATGAAAAATTTGAAAACTAAAAATTAAAAAATTAACCATTAACAATTAAAAACTAAAGATTTAAAAATTAAAAATTAATAATAAAATATTAAAAATTTAAAACTAAAAATTAAAAAAAAATTAAAAAATTAAAAATTAACAATTCACAATATCTAACTACATAGATCTATTATTCTAACTAGATCTATTATCTTAATGTTAAATCAAAATTTAAAAATAAACAATTAAATATTATAAAATAAAAATTAAAAATTTAAAAGTAAAAATTAAAAATTGTAAATTGTAAATTATAAATGATATATTAAAAATTAAAAGTTAAATAATAAAAATTAACAATTAAAAATTAATCATAAACAATTAACAACTTTTAATTAATAATTAACAAATAACAATTAAACATTTAAAATTATTATTTAAAAATTAAAAATATCACTTAAAAATAAAAATTAAAAATAAGAAAATAATAAATAAAAACTAAAAATTAATAATTAAAAATTAAAAATTTGAAAATTAACCATTAAAAATAAAAATTTGAAAATTAACAATAGCCAAGTAAAATTTTAATAATTACCAATTAACAATTAAACATTTAAAATTAACAATTAAAAATTAAAAATTAATAATAAATTATTAATGACAAACAATTAACAACAAAAAATTAATAATTAACAAATAACAATTCAAAATTAACAAATAACAATTCAAAATTATAAATTCAAAATTACCATTTAACAATTAAAAATTAAAATTAAAAATTAAAACTGAAAAATAGAAAATTCAAAATTAAAAAATTAAAATTAACAATCAAAAATTAATAATAAATATTTAAATATTAACAATTATGTACCAATTAAAAATTAAAAATTTATAAATTAACAATTAAAGATTATTAATTAATATATAACTGGCAATTAATAACTTATTATAATAATTAACAAATTACAATAAATTAAAAATTAACATTTCAAAATAGAAATTAAAAAAAATCAATTAAAAATAAAAATTTAAAAATGTTAAAATTAACAATATTACTAACTAGATCTGGAATCTAGTTTCCTAATGTCAAATTAAAAATTTAAAAATTAACAATTAGACATCAAAAATTAAAATTTTAAAATTAATAATTGTAAATTATAAATTATAAATTAAAACTCAAAAATTCAAAATTAATAATGGAAAATTAAAAATTAAAAATTAACAATTAAAAATTTAAAATTAATAATTACCAATTAACAATTAATAATTTACAATTAATAATCAAAAAAAAAAAATTTATTTAAAAATTAACAATTAATAATTACAACTTAAAAATGAACAATTACAAATTAAGAATTAACAAATATAACAAGCTTTAATTAGCTATTAAAAATTAAAATTAACAATTGAAATTTAAAAATTAATAATAAATAAATAATAACTAACAATTAACAACTAAAAATTAATAATTAACAAATAACAGTTAAAAATTAAAACTTCTAAATTAAAAACTAAAATTAAAAACAAAAATTTAAATATTAACAATTATGTACCAATTAAAAATTAAAAATTTATAAATTAACAATTAACAATTAAAAATTAATAATTAATACATAATTAGCAATTAACAACTTTTTATAATAATTAACAAATTACAATAAATTAAAAATTAACATTTCAAAATAGAAATTAAAAATTAAAAATAATCAATAAAAAATAGAAAATTAAAAATGTTAAAATTAACAATTAACAATATTACTAACTAGATCTCCAGATCTAGTTTCCTAATGTCAAATTAAAAATTTAAAAATTAATAATTAAACATCAGAAATTAAAAATTTAAAATTAATAATTGTAAGTTTAAATTTTTTTTTTTTTTTTTTTTACAATTAAAAATTAAAACTTATAAATTAAAAACTAAAATTAATGAAACATATAATTAAATGATTTGAAAACTAAAAAGCTAAAAAATAAAGCTTAACAATTAAAAATTAAAAATCTAAAAATTAACAATTAAAAATTAATAATAAATTATTAATAACTAACAATTAACAACAAAAAATTAATAATTAACAAATAACAATTCAAAATTAAAAATATAAAATTATAAATTCAAAATTACCATTAAAAAATTAAAAATTGAAAGTCAAAAATTATAAAACTATAAATAAAAATTAAAAATTAAAACTGAAAAATGGAAAATTCAAAATTAAAATTTAACAATTAACAATTAATAAAAATTATTAATTAAAAAATAAAAATTAACAATCAACAATTAAAAATTAACAATTAAAATTATAAATCAACAATTAAAAATTTAAATTAACAATTAAAAATTAAAAACTATTAATAACTAACAATTAACAACTAAAAATAAAAATGAATAATTAACAAATAACAATTTAAAATTAAAAATAAAAAAGAGATTAAAACTTAATAATTAAAAGTAAAAATTTGAAAATTAAACAGCTAAAAAATAAAAATTAACAATTAAAAATTAAAAATAAAAATTTAAATATTAAAAATTATGTACCAATTAAAAATTAAAAATTAATAATTAATACATAATAAGCAATTAACAGCTTATTATAATAATTAACAAATTACAATAAATTAAAAATTAACATTTCAAAATAGAAATTAAAAATAATCAATTAAAAATAAAAATTAAAAATGTTAAAATTAACAATTAACAATATTACTAACTAGATCTGGAATCTAGTTTCCTAATATCAAATTAAAAATTTAAAAATTTAATTGTTAATTTAACTAACAATTAGTTAGTAAGTTAATTAACAATTACACATCAGAAATTAATAATTTAAAATTAATAATTGTAAATTATAAATTAAAAATTAAAAATTAATAATGAAAAATTAAGAATTAACAATTAAAAATTTAAAATTAATAATTACCAATTAACAATTAATAATTACCAATTAATAATTAAAAATTAAAAATTTTTATTTAAAAATTAACAATTAATAATTACAACTTAAAAATTAACAATTACAATTTATGAATTAACAAATACAACAATTAAAAATTAACAAAAAACAATTAAAATTAACATTTAAAAATTAAAATTATAATTTAACAATTAAAAATTAAAATTAACAATTGAAATTTAAAAATTAATAATAAATAAATAATAACTAACAATTAACAACTAAAAATGAATAATTAACAAATAACAATTAAAAATTAAAACTTATAAATAAAAAACTAAAATTAAAAATAAAAAACAAAATTAAAAATTAATAAAAAATATAATTAAATTATTTGAAAACTAAAAAGCTTTTAATAAAGCTTAACAATTAAGAATTAACAATTACCAATTAAAAATTAAAAATTAAAAATCTAAAAATTAACAATTACAAATTAATAATTAATACATAATTATAAAATAAATTAGCTAAAAAATAAAAATTAACAATTAAAAATTAAAAGTTAAAAATAAACATTAAAAATTTAAAAATTAACAATTAAAAATAAAAAATAAAAATTACCAATTAAAAATTAAAAATCTAAAAATTTACAATTGATAATTAATACATAATTAACAATTAACAACTTATTATAATAATTAACAAATTACAATTATAAATTTTAAATGAAAATTTAAAATTTAAAAATAGAAATTAAAAATTTAAAATTAAAAATTAAAAATAATCAATTAAAAATAAAAATTTTGAAAATTAACAATTAACAATATTACTAACTAGATATAGTTTCTTAATGTCAAATTAAAAATTAAAAATTTAAAAATTAACAATTAAATATCAGAAATCGAAACTTTAAATTAAGAATTTAAAATTAAAATTGTAAATTATAAATTAAAAATCAAGAATTAAAAATTAAAAATGAAAAATTCAAAATTAACAATTAAAAATTTAAAATTAATAATTACCAATTAACAATTAATAATTTACAATTAACAATTAAACATTTTTAATTAAAAATTAACAATTAATAATTAAAAATTAACAACTACAAATTATGAATTAACAAATATAACAATTAACAATTACATATTAACAATTAACGATTAAAAATTAAAATTATAAATTAACAATTGAAAATTAACAATTAAAAATTAATAATAAATAATTAATAACTAACAATTAACAACTTAAAATATATAATTAAAAATTAAAACTTATAAACTAAAAATTAAAATTAAAAATAAAATACAAAACTAAATATTATTAATTAAAAGTTAAAAACTGAAAAATTTAAACGCTAAAAAATTAAAATTAACAATTAAAAATTAAAAAAAAAAATTAAAAATTAAAAATTAAAAATTTAAAAATAACCAATTAAAAATTAAAAATAAAAATTACCAATTAAAAATTAAAAATCTAAAACTTAACAATTAATAATTAATGCATAATTAACAATTAACAACCTATTATAATAATTAACAAATTACATTTATAAATTTAAAATTATAAATTTAAAATGATAAATTAAAATTTAAAAATAGAAATTAAATATTTAAAATTAAATTTAAAAATAATCAATAAAAATAAAAAATTTTAAAATTAACAATTAACAATATTACTAACTAAATCTTGTTTCTTAATGTCAAATTAAAAATTAAAAATCTAAAATTTAATAATTAAATATCAGAAATTAAGACTTTAAAATTAAGAATTTAAAATTAATAATTGTAAATTATAAATTATAAATTAAAAATCAACAATTAAAATGAAATATTCAAAATTTAAAATTAATAATTAACAATTAATAATTTACAATTAAATATTTTTAATTAAAAATTACAATACAAATATAACAAATATAACAATTAACAATAAAAAATTAGCAATCAAAAAAATTAGAAATTAACAATTAAAAATTAAAATTAACAATTAAAAATTAATAATAAAAAATTAATAACTAACAATTAACAACTAAAATTGAATAATTAACAAATAACATTTAAAAATTAAAACTCATCACTGTTAATTTTCTCTGTTTACGTTTGAATATTCAACAAACTTCAAAATATCTTTTCTCATTTGTTCTGATAGCAACATTTAGGAATATAGCGGTCTGAATCAGCCACTCCCGAGGAACAAGGTTTGTTTTTTAATTCTTATTTCTGAAAAGCAAAATTATTTTATATCGATTTATTTAGATCAAATTTTTAGCAATGTAAAATTAAACCCAAGTGTCTTACTCGACTCGCCTTCTAGGCCGACATATGGTTTATCTTTTAAAAATAGATCTAAGATTTGAATTATTATGTTCCCAGAGTTGGGCTCATAATTCTCAAACAGTTTTGATACATATTTTTCATATTTCATAACCAGAATTATTCACAAATGATTCCAAGCGGTTAGAAATTTTGATTAAATAGTTCTTCAAAATCGCTAAATTGCTTCGAGCAACGCGCAATGAAAAATGATTGTAAGCCTATGGTTTAAAATATGATACACCATATCTATCTATCATCTATCTAATCTTTCGGAACTAATATTTGAACGCTTGGTAAATTGTCGTTGGTCCCTAATTCCGTTGGGCCCACCGGCGGATATGTGTGCAGCGCGGGTACATAGTTAAGACAATGAACATAAAGCATTTTGATTTGCGGACTTCGGTGAATGCGAAATTTGATAATGTTGGAGAACTGTGTTCCTGAACGGTCCAAAGAACAACCTATCTCCCGATATAGTTTTACCGCTTTGGGGACCGTTCAAGACTTTGGATTATTTATTTGGCCGAATTTTCAGATTCGTACAATTCGTTAATAGCAGGATGATTTTTCTAAGATATGAAACCCAAAAATTAAAAAATTGTAAATTAATTAATGTCTTTTAATTAAAAATAAATTTGTAGAATAAAATATAATTTTTGGTCAAATTATTAAAATCTGCAAACCATAATAACCTACGAGTAATACCGTAGTAACTCGGTAGCAAATAATTTGTGGAGGTTAATTTAAATTATTGACTATCTCCGGGCCATTTAATTCACTCTATGTAGTCTTCTGCCAAATCTTAAAAACTAAGCCATATTAAATTGTTACACCCTTATCGGATGAATAATAAAAAAAAATATAAATTCACCCTTTTTTACTTCCATGAATAATTTTTAATTGAAATGTAATTAAAATTCAAACAAAAACTTAATCAAAAATCAATTAACAAATCAACTACTATTAAAAATAATCAAGAAGGTGGGCCAAAGGTAAAATTGATTTAAACTTAAATAGAAATCGGTGTATTGTAACCGCGTTCTCAATAAATATACGAAAGGAGCCGTGGGTGCGGCTCCCCAAAAATAAAACCAAATTAATAAATAAAATAAAAAAAGAATTTTATTTTGTTTTTATTTTTTATAAATTTTTAAAATGTCTAAAAAGAAAAATCGTTTATATTTTCATTTCTGTCAACATGAAATAATTTCCCTCTGGGATAATTTATTGTTACCACTTTAGAAAAATATTGTATTATGTAATACGTACATACATAAAATAATAAAATATGCTTGTGTATAAATAAATAAATAAATAAAACGGGCAAAACCCAAACCGAATGTGTGTATAAATTTATTAATCACAAAATCACCATTTTCATTTAAAAATTATGACAATTAATTTGCTTGAAGGCATTTTTATGTTTTCCCAAACATTTATTTTTTATGGTTTTGGTTTTTATTATTTTATGGTGATAATGATGACGATTTATTAGTAAATTCTCATTTTTATCATTCATACATGTATGTATTCATTTAAACAAATTATTGATTTTTATTTTCAAATTCAACGGTGTTAGAGATACAGATTAACTGAATACGGCGTTGATCAAAATGCATTGTTGCGTTTTAAATTTGTAATTCATAAGTTATGCACTAAACCAAATGGTCCCCGTCTGATCCAGAATTGATTGATATTTTTAGCGCACATATCCGATCTTTGACTACACTTGGTCGACCAATCGAGCAGTGTGATGATCTTACAATTCATTTACTTTGTTCAAAGTTAAACTCTAATACGCTCGGAAAATGGAACAACGAAGCTTCAAATGATGGGCTGGAAACATTCGATGAGTAACTTGTTTTCTTGAACCGTCGATGCCAAACGGTGGATAATTGCAATCGATCGTAACCTGGATTATAGAATTTTTTAAAATTTTGAAAGTAAGCGCCACGAAATCACGAGTTTTTAAATACAATTGTTTTGAGAATTTTAAGTTGAGAACCGCCGATCTAGATGTTTCTAATTTCGTTAAAACTATGGGTTTGTATTGGCAACCAGACGTGGACATGTTTCAGGTCCGCGCCAATTTACAAGACCGACCAAAAGATAGGATTTTGAAAAGATCTGTGATATCTGATATTGCCAGAATTTTTCATCTTCTTGGACTAGTATATCGCGGTGGGTTACATCTTTCTGTGAAAACTTTGAAAATTAAAGCAAGATTGGGATGCCTCTTTACCTCAAGAGTTTTACGAAATTGCTTATGGTGCGATTATCTACACTTGCAGTGTCAATAAGAATGGTAACAATTTTATCGTGTTACGTCTGTGTTCTAAGTATCGAGTGGCTGCTCTACCAAAGACTACAATTCCTCGCCTGAAATTTTGTGCCACGCATCTGTTAGCGATTCTAGTTAGTCGAGTACTTCCAATCCTAAACTTAAAGGTAAGTCGCACAGTATATTGGACCGTTTCCACAATCGTACTGCTCTGGATCAAGTTTTCAACCTCTGTTTGGCAAACATTTGTGTCGAATCGTGTAACAGGAATTCAGCAGCTTTCACTTATTGATAATAGAAATAAAATAAATACATATAATTAAAAATAAATCGGGCAGACATAGGAAATCTGTTGTCAATTTGTGTATAGAGAACCTATGGCGGATAATTTATTTTAAATCAAAATAATTAATCTCCACATAAACTTTAATTAAAATGAAAATCTACAAAATAGCGATTTACAATGTTTGAGCAACGTAGTGAGAAAACGCCTGTTCTGATCGGAGCAATTCTGATGTTAATTTGGGCTTAAAGAAATTGTGGCAGATAATTTAGATTAAATTAAAATAATTAATCTCCACATAAATCTTAATTAAAATTACAAACTACAAAATAGCGATCTACAATGATTAAGTGCACTGTGCATACAGAATCTGTGGCAGATAATTTATTTTAAATTTAAATAATTAATTTCTACATACATTTTAGAAAATAGCGGTTTACATGGATTGAGACCACTGTAGCGAGGTAACGCTTAATCTAATCGGAGCAATTCTAGTGTCAACATTTGTGTTAAGAAACAGGGGCAGTTAAATCACTTTAACTTAAAATAATTAACCTCAACATACATTTTAATTAAAATTGCAAAATACAAAATAGCGATTTATAGTGAATGAGTGCACTGTAGAGAGAGAATCCTCATCTGATCGGAGCGATTCTAGTGTCAATTTATGAGGAAAGAAACTGTGGCATATACTTTATATTAAATTAAAATATTTAATCTCTAGTCTACACCTTATAAGCATTATCACGTGAAACACTTACCGCTCGTGTAGACGGCGGAGCGCACCCCGAGTATTTTATTATTATAGATATACATATGTGAATAAAACAACGGCAAAAGCAACACAACAGATGAGGTTACTAATTATATCGCCTATTCTACGAACCATCGTTGTCCCTCCATTCACTTCAATAAGACTGGATTAATGTGAACCAATTTAAATTCACTACAAACTTCGAGGGAAGCGACCGGCCCTAGCATATGTATATCGCAGTGTTCATCTGTTTTTTGACAAAGGCGGTACACTTCAAAGTCGCTATGTATTTGATGACTGCTACACGAGAAATCTCCACAGAATATCTGGGACCAATTTTGTTGGTGCGAATTCGCAATTGAACGCAATTGTGACCCTGAAATCATCAAGTGATGCCAGCAAAATCGAATCACATAGCATTTTCAACCACCAGCTGCCGACCTGCTGAGATTTTTTGATTGATGTCATGTAAATTAATTTTTCTATTTATTCTCTTCTATGTGTACATTTACTCAACGTGATTTATTCAACTAAAGCAAGTAGTTTGGATTATGAAAATAAAATTCTACAATCTCAAAAGAGCTTTATATTCAACAGAACGGATTAATTTTTTGATCCGTATCTTGCTTACTAATACACCTTGCAATTAATTATTATTCTACTATATGGTTACAGTCTGAACAAATTTTAGTAAATAATTTATTATTCTGGAGCTTCAACTAATTTTCATCACCGACTATAAGTTAGCTGAATCCAAATAGTATACAAGCTTCGCGAATTGATTTTAACATTTTGAAATGTTAGCAATGATTGGAATGTTAGAAACGAAGTTTCAAGAATATTAATTTATAGAACAAATTTAGGGTACATTTTTTGAGTTGAATTTTTTTTTATATCCATTTCTAATTTTTAGATGTATTCTGTAATTATTTGTTAGTTTCGTGTTAACGTGAGCAACCGGATTTTAGTACGAGCTTATGAAATCAAATTTAAACGTTCTATACTTCAGATTTTAGGATTTGAGTCCAAAATATTTTTTTCGTACAAAATGATCTCTTAAAAATTCATTTTTGTTCTATTATGATACTATACAACACAACACTATCCAAATATACCAATATTTTGATTCAGAAAGAAACTTTTTTACCCGTAGTATATATTCTAACATGTAATATCTGAACAAACAACCTAGTGATATGCACGACGCCAGGAAATTATTAATTTTACATTGGTGTATCTTATCCCCCCTCGTATAGGTATGTATAATATTCATGAGCAAATTGAAATAGAATATTCCATAATAAGTTAAAAATTTGCTTGCGCGAACAAAACTCAAAGAGCAATTTACTGTGAACCCTTAAACATATTATTCTAAAAGCAAAATTAGTATATGGATAAAAGCGTCACCCCTTCTATGAGATACATGTAGCTCGTATTAAACATTCCTGTATCATCTCATATCCACACTTTTTTATTTTTTTTTATTTTTTATTTAACACATTTCACAAAAGTTTCATTTTCTACTTGCTGTGTGTTTTATATTTTGTTTTTGTTGTTATAGAAAGTTTAGATATTAGATTAATATTTTATACTTTGTTATCTGGTACTCAGCTTATTGTTCATAAAATACGAACGAACACAGAATGAAAAAAAAAAGAGTGGAAAATGGCGCTTGGAAATGTTTATTCCATGTAATTTTATAACAAAATTTATCTCTTATATTCAATCTCTAAAAAAAAAACACAAAAATACGGTTATGTTTTGGAATTTATTTATTTTTATGTATTAATGTTTATAAGCTTTTTTGTAAATGTTTCCAGTTTCCAGCTTGTTTTTGTTTTTTTTTTTTAATACATTTGGCTTAGCAATTTTCCACCTGTAGTTTAGAATTTTTATTTATTCCATCGTTTGTTTGGTAACACAGAGTGATGATTGTCGTAATGATGGATGGATGATAAACGTTGATTTTAATCTTAACTATATAGTGGTACGTAGGATATAAAGCGCTTTGATGGCTGCTGCACAATAAAATCACAACTTTTGTATTAGTTAGTTACTCGGGGTATTATCAATTTAATCTATGTATTTCTGAATATTGCGAAACATTAATAATTTAGAAACCTAAAGATAAATTTGTTGTGTTTGTATATATACTCGTACATATAACCTTGCGCGCGAATTGCGATTTGGTTTTTGATGAAAATTCGGTTGGGGGTTTGTGATGGTACATCCAAAACAAACATATGCTGCCATCACATACTTATTTATATATTTGCACATATATTTATATAGAAAAAAGCACACGTTTGCTTTTTATTTTATTTACTATATTATGTTTAGTTGCTTTTGTTAATATGCGATATATCTACCATATATGCTGTGTCTTACTGGTATAACCAGTAAATAAAAAAAGGGCATATAATTTGAAATGCGTGTATAATACACATATGTACTGTACTTTATAGCTTAAATTCCGCATCTTATATTGCTTATGTGTACACACGGATGGCTTTTATATTTTATGATTCTATAATGCAGTGTCTTTATAAATAAAATGTCTTAAAAAATATAAAGGGTATTCGTATAATATAAAAATATATTGAGGAGATGGGTAACCGTATCAAAATACCTTTTTGTTTCTACATTTTATATTGATAATGCCTCTAAACTCTACACGTTAAAATCTGTTGGATTTGCTTTTTTATCATATTCTAGTTTTCTATTCATTTTTGAATGATATAGTATGGATCTTACTTCTTCTGCATAATTATTGAAGTTGTAGAATGGTTTAAATACTTCAGCAGTTATGAATGAAGGTATATTGGCTAATTTCCCAAAAATTATTTAAATATTCATTTAGCACTCTGTGGTTTCATTCTATTGCAGCTAATATCTCGTGATGATAAGGAGTATAATTAATTAGATTGATTTTTAATAAATCGCAAATGTTTTTAATTATTTCATTCAGAAATTCTGTTCCCATATCTGATTTCAAATTTTTGAAAATACCGTATTTTAAAATGAATTTTTCTACTATTGCTCTTGCAACTATATAATTGCTTCTTTATTTCTCATAGGGATTGCTTTAATGTATTTCGTTCATTCGCATTTTAATGTAAGGATACATCTACATTCATTCGAGATTTTAAGTGCTCCTACTGTATACCTACTTCAAAACTACTTCTTGGTGTTTCAGTTATCACCAATTTTTCTTTCGTGTGTACAACTAACTTATTTTACTACGTTTTTATTAACTCGCTTTTACACTAACTTCCCGATGAGCTGGAGACTTGAAACGTATGGCCAAATATATAGTAGTTGACTATGTTTATGGTTTTAACAAAAGATGAATCTCAGTAGATCTATGTACAATGTTTATTTGACAAGAAATGAACAAATAAAATAAAAAACTATTAGTAGATTAATGCATTAGTGGCAATTTCTACGATTGTCAAGGAGACAGCTACCCAACGCAAGCGACGCCTAGTTAAGGAGAAGCAAAAACAACAAGAGAAGCTTCAACAGGAATTGCGGCTTTTGATACATCTAAAGATAAATCTTGGGATCTGTAATTATTATCCCAGCGGGCATTTAGATTGCTTGATAGTATCATTAGATTAAGATCACTAATTTTTGATTCAAAATTAAATAAAAATGTATGGGGAGAAGTACTTCGTTCTTCAAAGAATCTGTTAAATCGAAGTCCATCTGAATTTATGGATACATATCCTGTAGAAAAGTGAACTAAGAAAACTCAATCTGTCGACATTTTTGGAAAATACGCATATACTAAAATTCTAGGAAATTTGAAAAAAACTGGACAGTCGGAGTAGTAAATTCATATTTGTAGGATATGGATTGAACGGTTACCAATTATGGGATCCAGTGGAACAACACATTTTGTAAAACACACACACTCTGTACCGATTTGGTAAACAAAATAGATTTTTGGCAGAAATACGATCGGTACCATATCAGTTTCCGGTTTAAGCGAGACTAAGACAATTGTAACTGAATCTATAACGACCTTAATTAAATCTCGAATTTTCGATTTCCATCCTTGTGCCGAGCATTTCGACAGCATTAAGGTGGATTTAGATATCCGACCGGCCTGCCGCCGGAAATTCGGCGAATGCTGTATTATCGATGATTTACATATTCAACGAATTTTCGGCGCAGTTTTTTCACACATACAATATTTTGACACATAAATATATAAAAACACAAGCTACTTGTAGGAATAGTTACAAATCGAAAAACGAAAAAAAAAACAGATGATGTTAAAAAAAATGTTATTGTAGGTAGGTATGTATCTGTGTCGCCGCGCCGAAAAGATAAATTTTGTTCATACCTTCGCCATGCCGAAAATTCGGTGAAGAAGTTGTTTCCAAAGCTCAGTATGCAGCTTGAGCTAAGATAAATTTTAACGCGGTCTCTACAAGTCTCCATTTAATTACAGATAAATCGTCAAGCTAATAATTTGTGTAGAGATAAATTTTGTTGATTTTATTTGACTTTTATTCGTTTGTTTTTCAATGAAGTTTCTGTCCAAAAAATCCTCTAAATACTCGACTTCGTAATGTTGGTCGGCCATTTTGACTTCTGTCTTCTTTATATAAAAATAAATTAATTTTACTTCGTGGCTACTTCGATTGTAAAATAAATCAAAACTCAAAACCGTCAAAATTTATCTTCAAATTATTATCCTTGTGAGATAAATTGCGGCTAAAATGTTTGGAGAATTTATAGTGGCGCAATCTAGATTTGAATGAAACAACTGATATTTTTTCAAATTTTTCACGCAAAGGCTCATACCGCTCAGCGAAATTGTTAGCTAAAAAAAATTGTTTTATTTAGCTACCTAAGTTTTACGTCAAATTTGTGTGGGAAATTTATCTTAGCTCGAACTGCATACTGAGCTTTATGGGTTGAATGTGTCACGTGATGTTCGGCGCAGAAATATCGTCAGATATGTAAATCCACCTTTACCTCAAGATGATATCAACATTTCACGTTGGAGTATCAAATAATTTTTTTCTAGCTTATCCATAGACGTATCAAAGCCAATTGATGTACTTATAGGTACAGAATTATTTTTAAAAATTTTAACTAACAATCGAATCCATATAAATGTCAATCTTCCGGTTTTCCAGGAAAATATTTTTGATTGAATATTTAACGGAAGTTATATGGAACCAAATGTGTTCAGCTTTCTTACATCAAGTCAATAAATACGTGAGTTAAATAGTTTAAATCAGGTTATAAAATGTTTTGGGAGTTAGAATCCATGTTGGTTAAGAAAATTTTGTCAAAAGACGAATCGTTTTGTGAATCGTATTGCACAGAAATTCATTCCAGAGATGAAACAGGGGGCTATACCGATTCGATACCATTAAAAGTCAATACAGAACAAAAGCTTTGTAATAATCTAGATATAAGAAACAATATTTTAAGTTCATAAATGAATCCCCGAATTGGGGCACATGAAACTTATAGACGAAGCTCTTCACCCTGATAATCTAAAGCCATATTACATGTCTCATCATCCGATTTAACACCAAACTACTCAACTACGAAGTAGCTTGTCGTTTTTGATGCCTCGGCTAAATTAATGTATGTTGGTCCGAACGTGTAACAGGATTTGTTTAACGGAAGTTTAAGATTTCGGAAATACCCATACGTGTTTACATCCGACATTATAATAAAATGTATAAGCAAGTAAATGTCGATCCATCACAAACTAAATTGAGAATAGCATGGCGTGCAAATTTATCAGATCCAGTTCAATCTTTCGAATTGGCCACGGTAACTTATGGCAGTTCATCTGCATCGTATTTGGCAATAAGCGTTTTAAATCAACTGGCAACTGATGAAAAACAAAATTTTCCGTTAGCGTTCGAGTCTATTCATAATTTATAAGGAAATTACACAGAAAAAACTCAGGAAACTTATAATTAAACAGATTGATATATTATTGGTAGGTATAACAAATTTCTATTTCAGATAAGATCAGGTGAAGAGAAACTGAAATAAACCTGAAATTTGCCACATGTCTCTGTCATAATCTCATCAAGTTGTTTAAAATCGCTAGGAGAAAGCAGAACGAAAAAAGTGGGGCCCATGCAATAGATAATATTAAGGAGTGTAGAGAGTAGCTGTCAGTGTCGAGAAAACTCACACAACAGTTCATATCATTTGCAATGCAATAAAATTGTTAGTGACTTAGAAGAACTATTCATGCATCAATATCATACGCCCCACGTTTTTGCTAACAAGAAGCTAACAAAAATTCACAATCACAAATTTTCAGGACAATCTGTATAGGGTTATAAATCTGTATGTGGCTAGGAGAAATCATTTTATATTAGTCCGTTTTAATTTCTTTACCATTTTACTCATATTTTCCCAGATAAACCTTTGTTTAATTTTACAAATGTTTCTTTTAATGCCAGTATGCGCTCCGATTAGGGTCATATAATTTTCTTCAATTATTTTTAACGAATATCAAACGGCAAATTATTAAAGACTTTCCAGAACAAATATCCAGAATATTCCAGAACATCATCTAAAATTTATTTTAGAATCCCAATTCCATCATGCTTCGTGAATTTTATTATAATCGGTTAAGAAAAGGTCAAGTTTCATCCTTATTGGCCACATTCCATAACTTTCCAGAACTTTATCTAAAACTCACTATAGAATCCCATATCAATGTGGTGAGTTTTGGCTATTATTGGTTTCTGTGTATGTTCCGTATGGCAGCACCGCTAATGTCTACAAATGTTTTGTGAATTTTGTTAATGATGAGTTATTACCGTTAATGAATAGCGATGATCATATTTTATTTGCAGGCGATTTTAATTTACCGTTAATTTCCTGGAGCTGGATGAAGGGCGATTTTTATGAATCAACTTCGGATGAACTTTATAACCAGATGTTAGATAACTTTGGACAGTTTGGGACTCGTCAGTTCAACACTTTTTTCAACAATCGTGGATATGTTTTGGATTTAGTTTTCTCATTTTTAGATGACCTTGAAATTGAGTCATGCCTTGATTTAGCTGGTCATTTTAGCATCTATCACACACCATTTTTGATTAAATTTTATTTTGTTGATTTTGATTCTTGTGTGTTTAGTATTAGTATAATGACTTTAATTATGATTTTGAGAAAGCCAATGTGCCATGTTTGATCCGGTTCTTCGTAAACGTTGATTGGACAACTCTGTTCCACAATCTGAATATTTCGGAAACGGTGTCTGAATTTTATCAAGTTTTGAATACTGGTGTGGTAATGGTTTAATTTTCGCTTGAAAAATATTACTAATCGCAACTGGTGACATTAATGCTACACGAAAGTACCGTGATCTGTGTAAGGAGTTTACATTTTTGAACGATTTCTCATATAAATTTTTGTATTTTAATTTCTTAATTAAATTTTCTCTTTTCTGAATGCTTTCAAGAAACAGTTTTTGATTTATGCACTGCGACATTTACCGTCTCCCAATTGAGATTTATACATTCGTGTACCATACCGAAATCGCCTTTTATTGGTAAATTTGTAAAGTCTAAATCGTCGACGCGAAATAACCTGTGCTGTGTTTGGTAGCGATATTCTATGCCCTAGGGTTGAGTGCCCTGAGTTGCTTGGAAAGTTTAGCATTTATGTTCGCCAGAGAAGTTTAAGATTACGCCCAGGTTTTCTTCGTGTTCCGTTTTGTAGCAATAACTATAATACCACGGAGCTATCATTGAGAGTTTTTATCGCACTTGACAAATGTTTTAATTATTTTGATTTTCACGCGTCGCATTCGTATTCAACTTCAACTTCCCTTGTTTAAAAATTATTTTAAAATTAAAATCCATTAAACTAATTCTAGTCATTTTAGATAAAATATTTTATCTGTAAAAAGGCCTACTAGTGGTCTATGCGGTCAGTAATTACAGTTAAACTGTTACCATACAGATATGGCCTGTAAAAATGTATAACCCAATGAATCGTTAACCGTTCTTTCTCTATTGTCGGCTTATTTAGTTTGTCTATAGATCTATACTTGCAAATGCAATCGGTAGATCTTTCCCAACGTCTTCTTGAGATAAAATCGCTCCTATAGCGTAAAATTTGATACATCAGTTATCAAGGCAAATTCTTTGTCAAAATTAGAGTATTGTAGAATTGGTGGATTCATTAGTTTTGTTTTTAAAAGATTGAAGGATTGTTTACACGCATGTTTCCGAATGAATTCTGTTCTTTTTTAACAATGTGTTTTTTTTGGGTTAAGGAATGCATTTTAATTGAATAGTAATTGCAAAGTGCAACAAATCCATCACTTCATATTTCTCAGGATCCGGTTTTACACCTTCATCAGTATGCTATATGACCTAAATATGTAACTTATTTTTTTAGAAAATTACATTTTAATGGATTGATTTTTAAATTATTCTGTAACTAAATTAGAATGTTGATGTGCTAATCCACATTCAAAAACAAACATAAAGAAAATCAAGTTCATCTAAACCAGCTAATGCTATAGATAACATTGTCTGAATACTATTTGTGGAGATTTTTAGTCCAAAAGGTAATCTTTTAAATTGAAAATGCCCTTGATTCATTGAAAACGAAGTTATATGACGAAAAATGCTTTGCTTGGGCAGACTTGTTTCCATTAAGACAATTTCTTCTTCTTAAAATTTTATCAAAATTATGAAGGTTTCATATTCAATTATACACTGGTTTTGACTCAAAAAATCTCTACCTATAAACTAGTAATATGCATTTTCTGTTTTATATTTTATCTACCTAATTTATAATTTGCAAACACAGTCCCTTACAAATAAGTTTCTGAGTCTGTCACCCCTGTAATTCTACACTTTTCCTTCTCGTTTATTCCTAAATTCCTAATTATCTTATTTACCTTAATTACACAGATATCCGATCCTGTATACCAAATATGTCAAGACGTCTCCTGACAAATCATATCTTTCCTGTATCTGTATTTATATGATCGTCCATTTGCGTTATTATTTTCTCCTGTGCTGCTGTAGAAGAAGGCCTCACGCTTCCCGAATTTTGTAATACATGCTCTAATATTTTGATTTCTTCTTGGATTATATCTATTTTGTTGGTTAGCATTATTATTGAAATTACCACGGGCATTGAACTATATTGAAAGTTTCCATTATTGCCCCTAAATCTAAGGTTCCTATTATTAAATTGCACCTGCTGATTATTACAATTTCTTAGATGCGAAACAATATTCGTTTCACTTTCCAATATTGTTGCTTCACTCAACGTTTTCGGTCTACAGGCTATTACAGTAGGTGTTGATCTACTAGCCCTTCTTTAAATGCTTTCCGCTCTATTTGATGTAATATTTTATAGATTGTTTTACAATCAGCATCCTGAAGGTTTCTTGTCTGAATTATTCAATTCATTAACTATACTTTCTAGTTTAGTAATATAAACGTGTCTGCTTGATCTTAAAAATTTCTGACTGAATTTCCTAGTTATTCTTGACACAAAAATCTTATTAAAACCATTTTTTAATTGATCAAGAGTTATTAATTTATCTTTCAAAGCTAATTTTGATCTCACTGTATCACTAATTTTAACTAAAAATATTAAAATAATCAATTTTTCCTTTACACCTGCTTTTAATGGGTCATGAAGTACATTATGTAACTGAATTATATTAAGAAAATTTTCTAAGTCCTTATGTTCTCCATTAAATACAGGGATAACTTTAATAGCATCACCAATATTTAGACCCATCTTTTTTTTAACAGCGGAATTACTACTGTAAAGATCATTTACAAATGAAATTTGAAATTAAAACTGATAAATATAACATTATTACTTTAGAAAATCACAAAATATGTACAAACAAACAATATTGCTCACTGACTGAAATAACCAACATTCATAACACGAAAATCAATATTTATAACTTCATATTCCCGCAATTAAGCTTTAGATTAAACTTAATAACTTAAACTTTATACCGTATTCTCATTTTATATATCAAATTGTTAAAACAAAATTTTCCTAAATTCTAATTTAAAATTTTCTTTACGTAATTTATATAATTTACTTTTTTATATTATTTTATTTAATTTTGATTATGCATTAGAAGCTTATACCGCAGCTTTCGTTACTTCTTCTATTAAATGCTTTTTGTACCGACGATAAGCTTCTCTAATTACTAACATTATTATAACTAATACTATTGGTCGATATTGGTCTTCGATATTGGTCTTCGATATTGTTGCTGTTTGTCGTTTGCTGCTGGACCGGCTGTCTTTATTCGATCCCCATTGTTCTCAGCAAATATACCAGAAAAACATCCATATGTTTACTCGTATTTCTTCTCTTGCTTTCTTTTTTAAAATCCCCAAGATTTTAAATGATGGGCCCACTCTCGTCTTTGTCTTATTATAAACAACATGTTATTGCAACGGACATAAACACGACTTGTGCCTAATATGGAAATATGCACTACACTTTACTTTTTATAAATTATGTGCTACACTTCACCACTGCACAATAACGTTCGATGTTGGAAATATTTTCTTATATCTAATTTCTCAATCAATTTTTATTTGGAATGTGTCCGAAACCTGTGATAAATATTATTTAGTACCAATAGAGCGAGTATAAACTCGCTCAACCGGTGATAACAGAGTACAGAGTACAGATAGTGTCAAATTGTCCAGTGTATAAAATAAATTGGTTATATGTAATAGGTTTTTATAAAAAATATTTGTTTTTAAATGTTTAGCTTTTTCTCTACACTTACATTCATTTCAGAAGCAAAAATTTACAAACGGAGTCAGCTCAGAGTATGTTCAGTTCACATTAAAAAAATACGGTTTTTCGAGTAAAATTACTCTGGTTGAATAAAAAAACGCAGTGTATAATTTTGACAGCGCACTGCTCGCTCAGGTTGAATTAAAAAATAGATCCCAAATTATCGCAGTAAGGCATACATCACATCGAGTGCGAAATGCGATCTGCGAATAAATTCCACGATGTGCTATTTGCAAATAGATGCACATAGAACGCGGCGCGAATTTAATAAACGTCAAATTTCGAAAGTTTTTTTTATATTTGACGTTTATTTAATTCGCGCCATGCTGTATATGCGCGTCATTTTACGAATAGAGCATTGTGGAATTTATTCGCAATTTGCAGTTCGCCCTCGATGTGTTGTACCAGAGCCTTCTAGAGTATAGAGCCATAATCATTATGACGTATTTTTTAGAAGCTTTTTTAGTGGTATAACTTTTCAATGATTTCCATAGGAATCCATAGTAAAAATGGTGTTTTTTAGCTTCAAGTTTTGCAATGAAAAAAGCAAAATTTTACAAAATTTTTATACAAAAGTGTTCTACATATCTTTAGCAGCAATGTACAGGAAGGGTATATGGGTATTAAGTAAATATTAATTGCAGAAATATTAAAATTAAATTATTTCTAAAATATATTTTTCGAACTTTCATTTTGAAAAATACATCAAAGTTGGCTCTGACGAATTAAAATAATACTTGCTACATTTATCTTTAGTTTTACTAGTGTACGTTAGATGTCTCAGATTTATACAGAATAATACGAAAAAAAATTGTTTAATCTCAAAATTATGACACGTTCTTAATATTTTGAGAATTTGTTTTGCTTTTCCTACAATTTTTGTGCTTAAAATTTCCCCAGGTGGCAATTTTTGGTACGATTTTTAAAAAATTTGTGCTGCCATCACTGCCATCTATGTAATGTATATTGACTTAATGCACACAATTTGTAGTAAGCTTTTCTTTTTTATTTGACCAGAATGCTATTGTTATGAACTTTTTTTTATATTTTGGTTTAAATAAATCAATTATTACAAGAAAATGAAAACGATTTACTTAAACGACATTTATATATGTTGAAACTCAAACATTTATGAAAATATTTCAGAAATCATAATTAAGAATTTGTAACGTTTTCATTGATAAATTTGTCTTAAGAAAAAAAGTGATTTCCCATATATTTTATGTGTTTTACTATGGAAATTTTGATTTTTTCGTCGTTTCTAATTCCCTTAAAAAAGCTTCGTTTTTTAGATTATGGCTTGTATAATCAAGGTTGCTTTGGTTGTACGCCTAAATTCCTATGAGAATTTTTGACAGATACAAAATAATTTCATTGTGGTTGACATAGTCACCTTTGCGTTTTATTTCAAAAATATAGAATTTTCTAATGTCGTTTTCGATTCACCAAAAAAAAACTGATCTCGAGCAAAAAATACTGAACTCCTCATAGTCAAAAACTGGCCAGTTCAGTTTTTTTTTCTCGAGATCAGTTTTTTTTTGGTGAATCGAAAACGACATAATTCAACGTGTACATCAAGAAGATTTTTCTCTAACTTCCAGTTATGTGATAATGTGTAAACGATCAACGGGACATATTATCACCTTAGCTAACAGAATCGTTGATTACGAAGATTACAAATTTTGAAAATGGAGCTATTGTTTGTTTATGAGTACCGTGAAGAAAACCTGATTATCCGTTGATACATTCACAAATCGGGAATTACCGTCATATCGCTTGACATGAAATAGTAAAATATATGATTAATATTAATTTTGTATGTAGATCACTTCACCGTTTCGACCAATTTCTGGATGTTTACATCGAATATCCATGTTTTGCTCGCGATACAGTGGCGTAGCCAGAAATTCGTTGGGGGGGGGGAGGGGGTTTATAAACAAAAAATAATTTCTATAAGGAAATAATGCATTCGAATTCGTTTAAATTTAATTTTTTATTAGTTTTTTATAATAACTATTATTCGAGTGTCTTATAGTTTTACATTGACTGGTCGTGACACTAAGGCCAAATCATCAAGGACACAGTCTATTTACAAAACCACATCTCTTTGAATATTTAACGATGCCAATCCATTAAGTCGCTTCCCATTGATTGTATTTCGTAGGTAATTCTTAAGTGGCCTGAACGTCCTAGAACTCTCCAAATGGAGAGATTATCCAGGTTAAGAGTACAGTAATAATCTGACAAATAGTTTATTCTAAGTTTATTATTATCGGTAGAAGCGTTCAACCGGTGATACCTGACTGCCTTTTAAACATTTTAATTCAATTCGCTTAGGTAATCTAATTTCGATTTAATCTGGAAAAAAGTTCTACACAGATTTATAAAAATCACGGCTAATATTATGCCGCTTTGTTTGCATTTCTTTTATGTGAAGAATCAAAAATAGGTTACTTACATGTATTGCACCTATAACAGACAATCATTATTTGCCTTATTCGAATTATAAATTATTTTGTATGAATCAACACATCACCATGTAATGATTTTATATGTGAAATTTAGGGGGGGGGGGGAAGAGGGGATTGGGTCAACCCTTCGCAACCCTGCTTTCCTTTGCATTTTGTTCTAAATCTGTATCCTATGCTAATGCCAAGCCGTGATAAAAAAGCCATTAAGTTCACTTCTGGTTATTATTCATCACAATTTCTATCCAAAATCCACCAATGCAATAAAATGAAAGAATAAACATGATAGGTGAGGAAATTAGCAAAAATTGATTATTCGGACCGGATAATAAATAATTGTGAATGTAGGGGAATATTGTTCAAATACATGTTAATAATTTGTACTAAAAAATATTTATTACAGGTTTCGGACACAGTTTTAGTAAACATATTTTATTTTGTCAGCACAATTTTAAATATACATACACTCGTATGGACATAATATAATTTGTCCACGACTAACGTGTAATATGCTCATTATACGTTTGTTGCATCAATAGGGCATGCAAAAAGAGTTTGTTTTTGTTTCCACACATCAGATGCCATTACCGTCGCGATAAAGGTTACAATAAAGTTTGGCGTTTAATTTTATGGCTTCGAAGTTCGAACGCGTCGATAAACGACTTATAAACATTTTAAAATATAAAAATTCTTTTGTATTATTAAATTCACCAGACAGTCTCGATGCAAAACACTAATGACATTTGACATGCTAACCTGTACCGAGGGTGCTGCATTTAAAAACAGCGGATAATATTGTTACTATAAGCATGCCCTATTAAAGGGCGTATATAAATCTTAAACGGCTCACACACGATACTATGGGATGCATGTTTTATTTGTTTGTATTACTCGAATGGTCCCCAGCTATGCTATACATCCAACCTGAAGCACTTAGTAAATAATTATACCAGCCAATTCTCACGTAGCCCACATAGGGTATCCCATGACTCGAGTAGTTCAGTATTGTTTATTTTAATACATAAATATGTTTCAAATCTTTTAAAAAATCTAATAACATACAGGGTTTTCTTTTATTAAGTTTTTATTTTAATTTATTAAAACGATTTATTTGTTTTTTAACTTATTTTTATTTTGTAGATACCCCTACGTTTCGACGGTATATTCCGTCATCTTCAGGGGGAAATTAATTATAAAATAAAAATAAGTTAAAAAACAAATAAATCGTTTTAATAAACTAATAACATACTATATCGCAACTGATAAAATTTAATATCACTAAACTGACTGTTTCTTCCTCTTTAAGAAAATGCCATGGGGTCTTCGGATTAATAAATGACACATGTTACACATTTTCATTCCCATTTCCCTTGCTTTTTAAAATGCTCTTATACGAATGATTGGTTAATAGATTCGGATGGGGAATGCATTTTAGAATATGAGTAACGACGGTAATTATTCAGTTGGATAAATTGAGGAATGCTTTATTTTACATAGAGATTCGTACAAAGCTAACTCAAAAAATCATCTTTATTCGTTTTACTCAATTAGCACTCATTTAAGCTGATTTTTAGAAGATCTGTAATTTGATAAAACAATCTCCACAGCTCATAGTTTAAGGCAGAAATGCCCAAGCTTTAATTTTAATTAACCTTTCTGAGAAAAAGCGTTCCGGTCGGTAGTTTCCTCAGAAAAGGAAAAACGATAACTGTTTATTATTTTTGACATAATGAAATGGTAGATTCTACATTTATTAGCTATCAAACTTACTGTGTCACCGTTATAAAATTTTCAAATTAATTTCTGTTTAAAGTGGGTACTACTTATTACACTTGACATTCTTAAAATTAAAGCACTTGAAGTAATAATTAATTTATAAAGTGTTTATTCACTTGGGTCAGTAATTTCGTGAAGACCATAGTTATAAAAATATAACCGGAACATTTACGTATGCTTTTGAATATATTTAATGGCTTAACACTTACCTGACGATTAAAGCAAAATCTCATTTGATAATTGTACTTTAGTTTAGTAATTGATTGCTAAATGAAATCTTTTGATTTTATGTTAATGTTCATTTTTTTATTTTATTTAGCGAAGTATGAGCAAATTATATTACAATAAATATAATTAAAACAATCATTTGACAGTACTTCATGTAAGTAAAGAATTTCGATAGTACACAGCAAAAAATCCTAGAAAATAATTATGGAGTACCAAAATATTGAATTAAATTAATTCTTTTAAGCATTAAACAAGTGACTCGTTTTTAGATTAATTTAAATTAATTCAAAAAAGGAATTATTTTGAATTCAAAAAACCAAAAATTAACATTAAACCTAAAAAGGATTCAACTGATTAGTTTTTAGAGTTACTTGGAGCCAATTTCAAAATTAATTCTATTAAAGAATCAGTTTAGTTTTCAAAAAAGAATAGAAATTTCTACGATGTAGAATTTTCCTGATGTTCATTATTTGTTATAAAAGTGTTGAGTTGTTTATGCGTCCTTATGCAAAATTATTTTTTTAAACGTTTATATAATATATTATAATATATATATAAATATATAATTAGTATATTAAAATAATTATATTCTAAAATCAATTTGAAATTAAATGATTAAATTAATTCTAAAAAAGTAAACCGAAAATATTGCACCTGTAATTAATTTTATTCTTTCAAAGAATCAAAATGGATAATTCGATAAAAGAATAACTTGTAGTGAACTCTTTCAAAGATTTATCTACTTGATACTTTTAAAGAATAAAGTTTGTAATCTTTCAATAAGAATCATTTTGAATCTTTTAGCCGCATTGCTCTATATAAATTCTTTTTTTGATTTAATTTGTACCACACTTTTTTTGCTGTGTACATATATTTAAAATATTTTGCTAAAACTTAAAAAAATAAAACATAAAAAAAAAATCTATAAGGTAACCAAAAGCCCAAAACCTACCGCGAGGAAAGGCGAGCAGCGAAACCATTATATAGTACACATGCATTTATATTGACAGGTCCTTCTTTACCTAAAGGCATTATTGGCCCGAGCTTAGGGCAGCACGTTTCTCGAAAAAATGGGGCGGCACTAAATAATTAACAACCTTCCCTCCGATTTAACAAAATGACGAACTTTTATGTTATTGCAATGGTACAAAATCTCTTTTATGATTATTAACTTCTCAAAGTTATAAATACGAATGAAATCACAAAACGTGCCACTTTGATATCTACAGAAGAAGAAACCATGGAAACAATTTCGTTTGATGATATCATTAAAACGGGTTGGGTGCTAAATCTTACTTTTACCAAAAATCTTACTTTTGAAGATTTCGGTTACGAGACGAAAATAACCAAAAATATAAATTCTGCAAAATGGGGAATTTAAGCATGATTTCAAGAAAGTAAGATTCGTCAAAAAGTAAGATTTTGATCAAAGAAACATTTTGAGAATTAAGATTTCGCTCCCCATTAAAACACTTTTTGAATAAAAGAAAATATTTTTAAATACTAAAGTCAATTTCGTAGTTGCCTTCATTCTTTCATTCATTCAAAATAAAATGTAATTCCATTGTACTCATTTCCAAATTCTCTACCAACCAAATCATTTTAAATGATATAAGCCAGGCCTGCATATTTCATAATTTAGTTGAACAAATTCTAACTTTAAGCAAAAGTATCGATCTATCGACTATGGTATTTTTACGAATCTCTTGAACACTGCATTCAGTGATTTGTGTTAAGCATTATATTGCTCAAAAATGATGAATAAAAAAACGAAGAAACAATGATTGAAGGCAACCGTAAATTCGTCGACTTTGTGCGTGGGTGAATAGAGTGAAAGTCAGATATTTCCTAAGGAATAGAGTTTCGATCGTAAAAAATGCATTTCCGAAAATACCGTCGTTTCTTTTTTAACGCACTCCAACTTTCAAACCGATTCAATGCTTTAAAAAATCGCTTTTCGCCTCACATCGCTTGTTGCTAATTAAGTTTTATAAATTTTATTTATAAATACCATAACTACTTTTCATAGTTTTCCCTTCGTTGGAATCCGAATAATCGATTATAAATAACCCGGCACCCGGGTAGTCGATGGTACAAATCTCCTCTTAAAATATATTTGGCTGGAATTTATAGCTATATGCTATCATAATAATTATGATTAATTCGAGAACGCAATTACCAAAACCAATTTGTAACATTGGGCTAATATCAAAAATAGAAAGAGTAATCCCGTTGCGATAAAGATAGAAAAAAATGTCTCTGCATTTTCATTAAATTTTAATTTAATATAATTTCTGTGGTCAAAAGGTAAAACAGCTTATTTCAAATTTGATCATGTTTCTAGAGAGGTAGAAAAAGTTGAATATTATTTTCATTTTTTCACTTATGTATGCCAACTTAAGTTGCTACGGCTTACGATCAAAGCCTTTGGCCACAAGGCGTTACCATTTAAATCAAATTTAGTGAGGTTAGAAAACGTTGAATATTAAAAAAGGTAAAACACCTTAAGTCGACATAAGATAGTTTACCTCAAAAGGCACAGATTTATTAATTTAATCGTGTTATTTTTGTGTTCTTGTTCATTTTACTTTTAGGTGAAACAATAATTATTTTTTTCCGAATGCCATAATGCTGGTCAATATGTACACTACATGTGACAGTGCAGTTGTGGTGACTCTTGACTTAATAGCAAAAAACATAATATCGAGTTACATACTAGCAGTTTTAGGAGGCCTAAATAGTGTTACTTCAACAAATGAGATTTGAGATTGGATCCAAATAGATTTTCAAACAAGTTTTTTCTCTCATTGACATAGCAGTTTCTTACACTGTTAATCAGCTAATTTGAAATTAAAATTGGTAAGTATTTTGAGCAACTATATTATTGGCACTGGGAATGTTACTGACGGTTTATTACATACAGTTAAACCACGTAAGCAACTTTTTGTTTCAAGGTTGAATAAGGATGTCAATGAATTAAACATTAGACATATCTGGAGAATAAGTTTAATTTAGATAATGGTGGGCTTCGGCGATTTACCCGCAAAATACGAGACAATTATTCTCAGGGCCATTCGTTATGTAAAATTAGGGTATCTGATGCCCATTTTGAAAAGCCGATGGTTTCAACATGGCCAACTGGGGTTCTAGGGGAAGAATTTCAGAATAAAACCCGAAGGTATCCTTTTTTAGGGGTAAGTCAACCCAACCAACAAAAGCCAATTTATGTACATAAATGTGCTATCATCAGCAAACAACAACTTGAAGAATAAATCAAACCTGGCTATAAGTCATCAAAATAATGTATTAAAAGCCTTATATGATTATACATATGGTATATTAATGATAAAGTTCTATATTAAATATGCCAACGAGCATTTTTGGTGATTCTGCTACATGCACAGATGACATATTTTTGGACATTTTCTGAAATTTAATTTTAGTTCCAATGTGAATATTTATGATTTTCATATTACTGATAACCGTATGACATCGATGGGTCTTATACCGTTCAACATTTCTACCAATAATCCTTTACTACCAAAGTTGAAACATTATAATTCCTCCTATAAATTATGCAAATTTTTTTTGTTGAGTTGAATGAGGAATGCTGGTTCAATGTATATTCTGAAATTAAGGTATCTAGAGGTTTTGATACTAGACACTACATATGTCGTTTCAGTGAATTTAATAATTTTTTATTTAGTTGCAAAACCTAAACGCAAACATATTATTTATTTTTATTACGTCACAAATTAAAATTATCAACACATTTTATTTTTGACTGCGCACAAATTTGTTTTGAATTCATTCTTAAATTTCGATACAGTGTAGTCAAAAAGATTATGTAAAGTACATCCTGACCGTTTTTGTTACGTTTGTGGTGAAATTATATTTAAGAAAGGATAGCCTGTAATGAAATCACTCAAATAAGCCTATTTTTGTTATATCAAATTTTTGGAGTCTCACCAGGGTAAAAAGTAGGTTCCTAACGAGTTTTGTGAAAGATGTAGAAGCCCTCTTGGGCTGCAGGTGAAAATAGATATGTATTTGAATTTTGGCATGCCAATGATATGGAAGGAACCATCCAACCACGAAACTGATTGTTACTTCTGCCAAATTCACATACATTAGTCGAAGATACTATGTGCACAAAAAAGTATTTAACAATTGTTAATGTTTGTTTATATGGGATACTAATGAAAATCGTTCAGCGTGGTTTTACCGCAAAATCGTCATTCTATATATCAATTCGACCTTGTAACATACATGTAGGTATGTACGAAATAGATTAATAGATGGAATAAGAAAATTTTAACTGTTTTTTATCATGAGCACTGCACTCTATACTAAGGAAATCATAGAGCGTAAAAGCTCCGTTAAATTATACTATATACTATATAATATGTACATATATTAAATACAAATATACTGTATACACAAGCATCGTTAAATTTTTGAGTACATATATCGTTCGTATTAAAACTTGAATACAATAAAATACGAATATCTTAAGAAATAAAAATAAATCTTTGTAAAAGTTTAATGTCATGAATAAGCAGTTATCAAAATACTGAAGAATTTATATACATGTGCATACCAAAAAAAAAAAGCGCAGACGAATTATTTTTTTTTACTTTTTTGAAAAATTCAACACTAATGACAATCTCATTAATTTATTTCATTTTTTTTTTTTTTTTTGTAAAAAACACATAAAATTTCTCAACAACAATTTGCCATAATTTCCGACTGTGAGTATTACACAGCTATGTTTATGTAGATAGATACCCAAAAATTTTCTTCATCAATTTAAAAACATAATTTTCTTTTGCTCAGTACTTAGTTTTGTTCGTTCTGGAATATTTATATAAAAAAAAAGTTTCATGCAATTTAACCCATTCGAAAAATAAATTTTATATGTGTATGTATATATACGAAGAAAACATTTCATCTATTTTTTGTGTGCTTTTTAGTGAGATTTTTTGACTTTTCTATGTTTCTAAAATAAAAAAAAACTAATTTGTTTCTACTTAATTTTTTATTTTTCAGTAATTTTTTTTTTGTTCGTTTGTTTTAGTATTTTGTTTATTCCACATCATTAAAAATGAAAATGAGATATTTCTATTCATTTTCTTGCGTTTTCTTCTTAACTAATTTAAATTTATTTGAACGTAATAGGGTGGCCCATAGAATCTCGCGATTTTCAGTTGCAACGTTTTGTTGTAGAGCTAAACAAGTTGTTCTTATACGATACAGACATTTGTTCAACTTATATTTAGTGGATAAAGTTAGGCCTGTCTTATTATGAGATTTATGCTAAGTCTCGTATTAAATTCATATTTGACCTAAGCCATTTGTTAGAACATCTTAGATTATACAAACATCTTAGATTATAATTTTGTAGCAAGTTTTTTAGTGGTATAACTTTTTACTCCCACAGGAATCCACAATAAAAAAGTTGCCTTTCAGCCTTAAGTTTTTGAATGGAAAAAGCATAAATGTGCCAAAAATTGCCGACGATACTTTGTTCGAACAGCAAACGCAACATTTTGAAATTTTACAACATTTTAAAACCTATTTGTTATTATTTTTATTAGATATCATTAGAATTAGACGACCATAAATAGTTTTAATTTTTTGATTTCGTTAATTTTTTATTGAGTTATGTCATAAAAAGGCATTTTAGTCGCTTGGCCGTTTTGGTTTATTAATTTGGCGCTTATGCTAATGCTAAAAACAGACGTTATAAGGCTTATATTGAGGTTCTTCGCAATCAATAAATTCCCAGGAAAGATTGAGGAAAAAGAGGAAAAATGTCAGGTTGACAAATTTTTGAAAAAAAAAAAAAATTATGATCTGGTTGTTGGTACCGTAGTATTGGTTTAACATTATACTACACTACAACATATTTATACTAGTTGTTTATACGAGTACGCACACGAAACACTCACAAGTAAAAGTATGTTTGGATATGAATTGGTATCAATTTTGATGAAATGCGTTGGCAGAATATAAAATTTGAAGTTTGGGATTTAAAATTTGGAATTTGAAATTTGGAATTTGAAATTTGGAGTTTGGGGTTTGAAATTTGAAGTTTGGAATTTGGAATTTGCAATTTTGAATTTAGAATTTGAAATTTGGAATTTGAAAGTTGGAATTTGAAGTTTGGGGTTTGAAATTTAAAATTAAAATTAAAAATTTGGAATTTAAAATTTGGAATTTGAAATTTAAGATTTATGATTTAACATTTTTAATTTGGAATTTAGAATTTGAAATTTGGAATTTGAAATTTGGAATTTGGAATTTGAAATTTGGAATTTGAAATTTGGAATTGAGAATTTGAAATTTGGAACTGGAAATTTGGAATTTGGAATTTGAAATTTAAGATTTAACATTTTTAATTTGGAATTTAGAATTTGAAATTGGGAATTTGAAATTTGGAATTTGAAATTTGGAGTTTGGGGTTTGAAATATGAAGTTTGGAATTTGCAATTTTGAATTTAGAATTTGAAATTTGGAATTTGAAAGTTGGAATTTGAAGTTTGGGGTTTGAAATTTAAAATTAAAATTAAAAATTTGGAATTTAAAATTTGGAATTTGAAATTTAAAATTTATGATTTAACATTTTTAATTTGGAATTTAGAATTTGAAATTTGGAATTTGAAATTTGGAATTTGGAATTTGGAATTTGAAATTTGGAATTGAGAATTTGAAATTTGGAACTGGAAATTTGAAATTTGGAATTTGAAATTTAAGATTTAACATTTTTAATTTGGAATTTAGAATTTGAAATTCGGAATTTGAAATTTGGAATTTGAAATTTGGAGTTTGGGGTTTGAAATATGAAGTTTGGAATTTGAAATTTAAAATTTACGATATGAAATTTTTAATTTAAAATTTAGAATTTAAAGTTTGAAGTTTGGAATTTGGAATTTGAGGCTTGGAATTTGTAATTTGAGATTTGAAATTTGGAATTTGAAATTTGAAATTTGGAATTTAAAATATGAGATTTGAAATTTAAAATTTAGAATTAGAATTTTGAAATTTACAATTTGAAACTTAAATTTGAAAATTTGAAGTTTGGGATTTGAAATTTGCAATTTGAAATTTTGAGTTTGGGGCTGGAAATTTGCAGTTTGGAATTTGAAATTTAAAATTTATTGTCTTTAATGATTTAGAAGGAAAATCAAAGAAAAAATATTTTCTATTTTAGGCAAAGTAGATTTTCGAAAAAAAAAATTTCCCTTTACCGTTATATAATTTTTTTTATTTTTCGTCGATTTGTATCACCAATCTAAGGTTGTATACTAAATTTCAAGGTAATCGATCAACCACAACGCTTATTTTATCGAAAAAACCGTTTTTAAAAAAACATTTTCCCTTTATGATATTTGGAATTTAAAATTGATAATTTAAAGAGTGAAGTTTGTAATTTGGAATTTGAGATTTGAAATTTGGAATTTGAAATTTGGAATTTACAATTTGGAATTTGATATTTAATATTAAAAATTTACAATTTGAATTTTGAAATTTACAATTTGAAATTTAAATTTAAAATTTGGAATTTAGATTTTGGAATTTGAAATTTAGAATTTAAAGTTTGGAATTTGAAATTTGAAATTTAAAATTTGTAATTTAAAATTTGAAATTTGGAATATGAAATTTTGTATTTTGGAATTTGGGATTTGGAATTTGATATTTAAAATTTAAAATTTGAAATTTGGGATTTGAAATTTGGAATTTGGGGTTTAAAATTTGAAGTGTTCCATGTTGAAAAAGAAAAGAGCAGATTCATCTTGGCCTTTATTCAAGTCTACTAATATCCTACCATTGCAACATTTGTACGTTTATAAGATCTTAAAAACATTTTTGAAGCGTAGTGGACAGCATATAATAAGAGTTGATGCTCGATGCAACTTCCGTGCCAACCGTCAAGTTTTGCATAGTATTCCCAGATTTAATAATGATCATTTCCGCCGCTACATCCTTGTTACATCACCTACCATCTTCAATAGTTTACCAGATCGAATTAGGAGGCTAATTCATGCTAAATCGTTTTTGTTCAGTATGAAAGATTGGCTCTTTGAAACACCTGACATCAAAAATCTGTTTCGTATTACTACATAATTAGTATTATTGCTAAAATTTTGTAAAATATCTTTTATTGCATTTGATAGCCGATCAGTATAATTTAAATATTATTTTTTTTTTTTTCATATTTTAATGTGTCTTTAGAAGAATTCGAAACTGTCGATTTTCGACAAATAATTCTTCTATATTTATTCAAAAAAAAAAAAAAAAGTTTGTAATTTAAAATTTATAGTACATATATGAAATTTAGAATTTGGGATTTGAATTTTGGAATTTCGAATTTGAAATTTGAAATTTAAAATTTGAATTTTGAAATAGAATTTGGAATTTAAGATGTGAAATTAAAAATTTAGAATTTGAATTTTGAAATTTACAATTTGATATTTGGAATTTGGAATTTGAAATTTAGAATTTGAAGTTTGGAAATTGAAATTTGAAATTTGGAATTTAAATTTTAAAATTTAGAATATGAAATTTGGTGTTTTGGAATTTGGAATTTGAAATTTAAAATTTGAAATTTGAAATTTAGAATTTGAATTTAAGATTTGAAATTAAAAATTTAGAATTTGAATTTTGAAATTTACAATGAAATTTGGAATTTGAAATTTAGAATTTGAAGTTAGGAAATTGAAATTTGAAATTTAAAATTTGGAATTTAAATTTTAAAATTTGAAATATGAAATTTTGTGTTTTGGAATTTGAAATTTGAAATTTAAAATTTGAAATTTAGAATTTGGGATTTGAAATTTAAGATTTAAGATTTAAGATTTTTAATTAGGAATTTGGAATTTGAAATGTAGAATTTGAAATTTAAAATTTAGAATTTGCAATTTGGAATTTGGAATTTTAAATTTGGAATTTGGAATATCAAATTTGGAATTTGAAAGTTGGAATTTGAAGTTTGGGGTTTGAAATTAAAATTTAAAATTAAGATTTAAAATTTTCAAAAAAAAAAAAGTTTTGTAATTTGGAATTTAAAATTTATAGTATATGAAATTTGGAATTTGGGATTTGAATTTTGGAATTTGGAATTTGAATTTTAAAATTTGAAATTTAAAATTTGAATTTTGAAATAGAATTTGAATTTAAGATTTGAAATTAAAAATTTATCATAGAATTTGAATTTTGAAATTTACAATTTGAAATTTGGAATTTGGAATTTGAAATTTAGAATTTGAAGTTTGGAAATTAAAATTTGGGAATTGAAATTTGAAATTTAAAATTTTGGAATTTAAATTTTAAAATTTGGAATATGAAATTTTGTGTTTTGGAATTTGAGATTTGGAATTTCGAATTTGAAATTTAAAATTTGAAATTTAGAATTTGGGATTTGAAATTTCTAATTTGGCATTTAAAATTTGGTATTTTGAATTTGAAATTTGGAATTTGAAATTTGGAATTAAGAATTTGAAATTGGAAATTTGGAATTTGAAATTTGGAATTAAGAATTTTTAGTTAGGAATTTGGAATTTGAAATTTAGAATTTGGAATTTGAAATTTGAAATTTAGAATTTGGAATTTGGAATTTTAAATTTGGAATTTGAAAGTTGGAATTTTAGGTTTTGGGTTTGAAATTTAAAATTTAAAATTAAGATTTAAAATTTGGAATTTGAATTTTTTTTATTTTAAATGCTGCCAATGGATTTATTCTTGAATCTTTCTACAAAAGAAACTAACAAGAAGTATTCAAATCTTAACCTCAAATTATTACAATTTTAAATATTAACCATTGTTAATACCTATTATTTGTATTCACAATTTAATTAATTTAGATTATACATATGTATAACCTAAACATTAATAAATTTACAGGTTCATCAGTCCGAGTGGGTCTGTTCTTCTTAGTCGCCTAAATCGCGGTTGTTTTAGTATATCCCTGGCCAATTCGTTGGGATGTGCTTCTTGTTTTGAGTAATATTTCGTACTGAATTCTTTAATTGTTTCTTTAATGGTTTTAATACCAATGTCGAAGTGTATATTACTATTTCTAATGTACGATGGGTCATTGGTAACACTGCGAAGCATTTTCGCTTGGGTCCGTTGAAGGAGTTCTCTGTTTGAGGCACTGGTGGATCCCCATAACTGAATATCATATATCCATATAGGTCTGATTATCACTTTATATAGTAAAATATTGTTGTCTAATGACAGCTGAGATTTTCTTCACATCAGCCAATAGATTTTGGAAAACGTCATTTTTATTTGGTTGCGCTTTGCTTCGATTTGTTTTTTCCAGCTCTTATGATTTAACATTTTTAATTTGGAATTTAGAATTTGAAATTTGGAATTTGAAATTTGGAATTTGAAATTTGGAATTGAGAATTTGAAATTTGGAATTTGGAAATTGGAATTGGAAATTTAGAATTTGGAATTTGAAATTTTAAGATTTAAGGTTTAACATTTTTAAATTGGAATTTCGAATTTGAAATTAGGGATTTGAAATTTCGAATGTGGAATTTGAAATTTTGAATTTGGAATTTGCAATTTTGAATTTAGAATTTGAAATTTAGAATTTGAAATTTGGAATTTGGAATTTGAAATTTGGAATTTGAGATTTTGTCTAAGGTGAAGAGTTTTTGGATTCAAACAGTTTGTTCATAATATTGTTGGTTCGGACAAGGTTCATAAAATTTCAGATTTCTAAATTAAAATGATTCTGAATTTAAATTTATATATCTTCTATCGGAAATTTTATATATCAATAATTATAATTTTTTATATATCTTCTAGCGGAAATTGTACTAATAAGAATATACTCAAATTATTTAATATAATGAGTTGTAGATCTACTTTAAAAAGCAGAATAGCATAAACAATTATTTATTTTAATTTTGATTTTGGAGGTAATTTCTAGAGTCAATAGCTATAGATTTTGAAATGAAATTTTATGTGGTTTCAGATTTTTTAGTTACTGATTTTAGAATGTTAGTTTAATGTATTAAAAAATAAAAGATATTTAGTATTTAATATTCATAATTTAGAATTAAAATTGTTTATGCATTTTATTTCCGGTTATTCAGTTAGTGATTAATTTGCTGTCCTTCTAATTTAGATCGAATTGAATTTAATTTATTTAAGTGTAAATGGCTGATTTTATATAAAGAATTAATGGTGAAGTAAAATGGGTTTTCGGTTTCACTGAATTTAGTAAAATTAAATTAATTTTTGTTACAATTAAGTTAAACTAAATTTAGTGAAATGAATATTACGATGTAATCGAAGCAACAATGTGATAATGTTAATATTGGTATCGATGTGGATATTGGTGTTGGTAGAAAATTAATAAATAATCAATAAAACTATTTTATTTAAAGGGTCGGCGATAAATGTTCAAAGGAGACAGTCGTGTTTTTTGTCTGCTCCATAAAGTAAAAGTTTTTAGTGTAATTTATTGTTTTGATTATTTTAAATTATGTAATCAAATTTTTAGTGAAGTGTAAAATCAATTAATTTTAATTTAATTTAATTTTTCAATTTTTGAGTGAAGAAATAAGTGGTATAGTGAAATAATTAAATGTGAATTTGGAAAATGTAATCCATCGGGATGCATTTATCAGGCAATGTTTTTTGTACTTATAAATGAAGGAAATCAAATTTCATGATTTCTAAATTAATTGCATGATTTAGGCTTTAATGTCTGTTTAATTGTATATAAAATTCTAGTGCATAAAGCTTCTTTTGATTGATTTTATATCAATAGTTAATTTGTTCCAATTTAATAAACGCGGTTAAATTTAATACGCATGTCTGTTCTTGTTTCATCTAGTTCAAATACGTATACGTATTTAATTTTTATTTTTATTTTAAATACAATTGAACAAACATATCGAAGATTAATACGTAGAATGGGCTTATTGGTAAAAGTTTTATATTTTGGTACATCGTACATGTAGTTTTAATGGCAGATTAAATACATCAGTGATCCACGGCTTGTTTGATCCATTTCTCTATTTCTCTCAAACAAAATAAGACATCGCGAGATATTTACAATTTATTAATGAAATGCAACTGGATCAAATAGGTTGTGAGTCACTGTAGAATGGGTTTGTAGTGGAATTTTTATAATTTTTGGTGTAATTTTAATATTTTAATATTGTGCATGGCATATAATGAAAACAGAAGAAGTATGCGTAATTGCGTACTAAGGATTATACATATGAAAAGATTTATTGCGCACGCATGTGCATATGCATAAATATTGAATGCGCAGAGGAAGAGTGTATGGAAATATTTATTTATTTTGTTTATGTGGATTTTAGTGTATGTTTCTATTATCTTTTTCTGGTTTTTTGATGTGTTCAATTTTCATTACCAATTTATATTTATAGTGTCGTTATTAACATGAGCCACATAAATTCAATACACATTTGTAAGGTTTTGCATTTGAAATTGAAATGTGCATTTAGCGAAGACACATTATAAAATAAAAAAATAAAAACTACATGCAATGTAGTTTTATGTGCATTTTTAATACATCTGTTTGAAGTCAATTTATGAGTTCATCTTTTTCAGGTTTTTCCGTTCTTTTTCGCCAAAACGGGTTGTCTGTTGCGGTAAATATTGTTGAATAATCCTTCTTGAGTACTCAAGTTTCAAGTTCTCAAAGTTTCCTTCGTATAAGGTAGATAGTTTTGTTCTACTTATATTGGTTATACACTAGTTTGTAATATAAGAGATGTTTATATCCTTATATTTAGAATTTATGTTAATTAGATAAATAACTCTGCTATATATTGTATAACAACATATTGTATTTAACAATTTTAATGAAAAATAATTTGTTTGTAATTAATTAATTCTTTTAATTACGTTTGGCTAATTTTATATTTTAAACAAGTTAATTTTATATTGTACTACTAATTGGTTTTTGATTTAAAGTTTCTGAGGGATTAATGAGCGTGATGAGAAATTTAATTAATTAATTACATTTAATATAGCCATTTTAACAACTAAACCATGAGGATTTCAGAGTTTAATAACTTTTAGTTTATTTTAGAAGTAGAAGTTGGGGACAATTAACAAATTTACATAGATATAGATTTTCAGAAATATTCGGAGTAACCCAATGCAAATTTCGAGAAACTTTGTATCGAATTAATTTGGAATTTTATCATTAATTGAATCTGGGTAAAATGTATTACCTATGTTCTAAAACTATGCTATAGAGGGACTTTCTGAGTGGTGTATAAGTGGGTGTTTACGTTTTTGGTGACGATTGGAGGAGTTCCAGAAGGAAGCTAAGTTATCAATAATTTTGCAAGCTTTTTGATAAAATAATAAAATAGTTAATAAATAGTTAATATTGAAGGGGTGTCACCAAGAGGACTTTTTTAAATTATTTATTTATAGGATTGCTGCAGATATAACTTTAAGTAGACTTAGATTAATAAGATCATAGGTGGTTAGAGGGCTTTATTTTAAGGATACTGATAAATAATTTAACTTGTTTCAGAATCTAAGATTGTTCCAGAATTAACCATTTTAATCCTAATTTTCAGGAATAAAGTTAAGGCCCAACTCAAAGCTCCAGGAATCAAGCAGTTAATATTCATGTAATTTAGAAATGTTGTTGTTTTATTTACTAACTATCAACTTCTTGGGTGTCTGGTGCCGAGTTGATGCTTTATTACTAACATACTTTTCTTGTCCCTCGTTTTGTTATCCGTAAAAGGGTGTACGGTGGACCCGGCGTATTCCGGGAAACTTGTTGGGGGCTTGGTCGTACACATTAAAGCATCAGGGTTTATTAGCGCCTTAAAATTAATTTTGGTTACTGGTAACATTAATTATAATTCATTACAGGATAGCGCCCATTTCAGATCAAACGCCTAGAATCTGATTGGCAGATTTTGCTGAAACTATTATATACATGTATTATAGTTTGAACTAAATAGTAGTTATATGTAGCGACAGGGACCGGTATTGAGGGAATCATGTAAATAAACAGCTGATTTCGATTATATTTATTAGCTTTAAGTCAATTCTAAATTAATTATGATTATGATTTGCAGAAGGGCCCAGGAACCTGATCTAGCAAACTAATAAAGGTCATTTTAGAGTGCAGTTTTAATTGTAATTTTAATAAAACATAAAAGTAGATTAGAATTATATTAATTTTCTTTCTAAGATAGGTGGGCTATTGTTGATTAGGTTAATTGTATGGTTAATTAATTTTTCAGATTATAATATAGTTACAGTATTAATCATTATTATAGAGATTAAAATTAATCCTGATTTTCAGAATTTAATTTTAAATTGGATCAACCCTACTGGATCAAAAAGTAGTGAATAAGTTGTAGTTTAGAAAGTGTGTTGTTCTGTACTAACTATGCGATTATAATTTCGATTATATAATTACTAACAATTTTTACTAAATGCCGTTCGCTGAGTGGCTGTATCCGGGTCGAGTCTCTCCCAACTAAGAATCCTATCTTAGCCTTAGGTTTTGTTACATGTATACGGGTGTACGGAATGGGACCCTGGAGTTTGGGAATCCTGCTATAATGATGGGCCGTACAACCTAATCCATCAATCATATCTAGTAACAGCGCCTTATAATTTTCAAACTCATAGAATTTAGTGGATAATCTTGCTGAAACTCCTTATGTATTATAGCGTGAACTTAAGTATATTCATAAGGAGCGACAGGGACCAGTATGGAGGAAATCATGTGAATGATCAGTCGATTTCGATTATATTTATTAGTTTTAAGTCAATTTCAAATTAATTTATGAGTATTATATATTTATTAAGTATATATTTTTAATTACGATTAGGATTTCAGAAGGGCGCAGGAATCTGATTCAGTATACTAATAAATTTTATTTCAGAGTGCAGTTTTAAGTAGATTCGAAATGTGCTGTCATTGTGTTACTAACTATTGGCTATACTTAGGTGTCTGTAACCGGGTCAATTTCTATCTAACTAACTAAACCTATCCAAATCCTCTTTATGTTTTATGTAACAAGGTGTTCGGTGAGGCCCGGCCATTAATAACTCCGGGAGATCTTGCTTAAAGCTTGGTCGAACACTTCAATCAATCAATCAATCAATCAATAAAACTATTTTATTAAAAATCACCTGAGTAACTCGACCAAGCTGGCATTTACTGAGGCGATAGCGCAACGGGTGAGGTGGTAGTTGGTTTAATTATTGTTCTACAAACTATTTATGTTAATTTATTTAGTACATAAAGAATAATTTATAATTTATTTCAGAGAATTTAATTTATTCTTAATAAATTTTAGAATAGTTATTATAAAGGATTAATACAGAATTTAAATTTAGGAAATTTTTGAAGAACCTGAAACAGCTTTCCAGGAACTTAAGCAGTAAATTTGAAATTGTGTTGTTTTGTGCTAAATAATTGACTAAAAATATACTACTTACAAATTTACTAACTATCAACTACTTAGGTGTCTGGAACCGGTTTGATTCTTTGTTTCTAACATACCTTTCCTTACCTTCGGTTTTTTTATGTGTAAGGAGTGTAATCTCTGAGTCTTGCTTAGGCTTAGTCGTACATTCTGATCAAAACAAATCAATCAATTACATGAGTAGACTATGAACACTCAGATCAACAAAAAAAGCACGAATTTAAGTAAATAACAAATGACTGTATAAATTATAGTAATAATAATAGTTAAATATTCCCAAATATAAACACTAATCGTATGGAAAGGTAATCGCAACCACACACAACACCAACAGTGCAGTACTTCCTTGGAATTTGCAAAGTTTTATTAAACAAAATTAATTTTGTTTAACAAAATTAATTACAGAACTTTTTTCAAGTCAGTATCATAACACAATTATAAAAATATTCCTTTGCCCATTTTGTTTTCAGATAAACTAATAAATCGTGTTTAGAGGTGAAGCATCACCCGCGAATGTGGGATATTTTTCCCATAATCTACACCTAACAATCTATGTGAATTAATCATATTATTGAATTTCCCCTAAATTTCTCTTCAATGTGACAATTTGAGCTATTACTGCTGTTTCATAAAATAATGACCTCAGAAATTCTTTTCCGCCTATTATCCTTAATCCGATGTGCATGTCCTTTAAAGCTTTACTCTTAGTATATTCATTTAATAACGAAATGCTTGCTCGTGTCATATCAATTCACATCATAAAAAAAACACATTTGAATATTAACCATGTTGGACTGTTACACGAAAGTGAAAGAAAAACGAAAATTTAAATATTAAATCCCTTTCAGCACCCAGATCAAAATATATCAAACATAAGGCCTCCATAATATGTATGTACAGCGTATACGAACACGGACAAATATTTGAGTATACGAGTATATAGTGTTATTACAATAAATGTAGGAAAAAGTCAACAATCCAAAAAAAATAAAAATTAAATTTAAATTTCGATCCTAACGACAAATAATTGGACAGATTGTATTTTATTGAATTTTTATATAAAATTGTGTGTGCATGTGTGTGTGTGTGTCCTAACTCCTTTACAGATTTCAATTTTGTATTTATCTTAATTTTTATTTTTATCCAATTTTTTGTGCGCTCCTTTCGTTTGCTCCTGTGTGTCTTTTTGATTAGATCTTAAAGAAAACAACAACACAACACAAAAAGGATACAACCAAACAAAAGCAACAATAATAATAATAATAATAACAACAACAATAAATATAGTTAAAATGTTACATTTAGATTTGAATTTATAATATCAAAAGCTGAAATTAAATAAGGAAGGATGTATCCTTTTCTCTGAACAAAAGTAAAATAACTTTCTTATAATATTCGAGAGCAAAAAAGGATACAATATTTAGTGGTTATATTTAAAAAGGATAAAATTAACTTTTTTTATCAATAATACGTAAATGCGGAGTTGAGGGAACCAAAACAGTCACACACAGTAGCAGCAGCAAAAATATGTACGCATTTACGTAAAATTCGGATTTATTGATTTTATCCATATTTTATCGTATAAACATTTATTTATTATTTGTATTAAATAAATTTACTTGTACCAAATAAAAAATGGGATAATACAAAAGGATTATATAATTTATTGATTTATAGAATAAAAATTATCATGGAAATGATATCTCTCGAATAGCATAGCAGCGCACAAAACCCAAATGGTGGATAGGTTTGGTATTTTATTGTAATTGTAAAACGCTGAAAGGTGTGATACTATATACATAATATAAATATGAGGTAGTGGGAAGTAGGTTACAGATTATCTCGGCAAAAGTTTTTTTTTATGACTTGTGGATAGGTTTAAAAAAATTCTTTTAGAATGATAAGCAATAAATTTGAATAGGTTTGGTGATAAAAAAAGAACCCAAATTTATACAGTGAAATTATCTTCGACATGCATAGCGCTATACATTTTCAGTTTTAAAAATTTGTATAATAGTGTAACCGTATCGGATGGAAAAATTACTTCTTGCGATGGGTAAACGAATACTCCTGGAAAAGTTGTGAATTGTAATTATTTTACCGGATAAAATGCCTTCTGGCATTCTTCGTCCTAATTAAATGTTCATTAGTTTTGATAGCTGCTAGCATCAGGTATAATAATTCATTAGCTTAAGGAATTGAACTTTCGACGTTAAATTTGTACCGCTTTGTCGATTATAATTGATCATTATTCTAAATAGGTATAAAAAAATTTTAAACACAGCTCCATTCTGCGTGGAACTAGAGCTGACAAATTAAAAGTGAAACAAGGCACCACTTTAACTTAATTATTTTGTTAGCAAATGTTATCTTCGTGGTTAACTGCTTACTTTTAGTACTAGTTATGTACTAGCCAAACTCATCATACTCCTCCATGAATGTCTTATACATTTTGCCAAATTCCTTGTCTCGGTCTAGCTTTCATTGCATGGCTTATAGACAGTTTTGTAAGTTGTTCTAAGCACCATTGTAAGTTGTTCTAAGCAACCTACTTGATTGTTTGAATAGCAACTTTACTACGAATCTGTTGTCTTGCGCTTGTTAAGTCGTTATTAGGAACAAATCTTCGCATGTTTCTATTTCCCAAAACCTGTGGAATGATTTATAAATATCTAACAATATATTTCAATTACTGATTTCATTTTGCTAGCCATTATCTAATCGAAAATGGTCTGTAATGTTTGTACACCTCTTGGTACGAGTAGTTCTAAGTTTTCTTTTTGTATTGCCTTAAAAAAGATATCTACCCCTAGTAGAATATCAATGTGGCTACTATCTACTATATGATTCGGAGTTATATTGTGAGATGCAATTTTTTTGTTACACTTCAGGATTGTGGGGTCTATGGGTTTTGAGGTTATAAAGTTGTGGTCGTATGGAATTATAAAGCTAAAACTGTGCGAGATTGAGGTTTAAGTTTTGCGTGTAAGTTTTTTCGCTTTTTTGCTGCATTTTTGGTTTGTAGTTTATTGTGACATGAGATTTATAAGTTTTGACGAGGTTATGAATTTTGGGGGTTATAGGTTTTAGGGTTACCTATAGGTTATCGATCAAAAGGTTATTGAGCTATCATGGATAGGGTTATAAGGTTTAAGGGTAGATATTTTTATGAGGTTCGGTTTCGTTTTCAAGCGTTTTTTTTCAACGACCCAAAAAACATACAATCCACTTGGTCTGATTTAAGGAACCCTTCACTCATTTTTTTTTGTGGTCCTGTGTAATATTTTAGAAACGTTAAAATTTGTTTTGGTTCCTACTGAATTTATCTTTAGTGGAAGATGTTTTAAAAAGAGTTTGGTTTTCCTAAGAGTTCACCAGTTAGCCCATAAATAGCTAATTTACTAATGGGATCTATTGAAACTGAGGAAATATCTTCCATTAAACCAATTTTCTTTTGTAGACTTGTCGATGATATAATTCTATACCAAATTCGGCGGGTGATATAGTTTTCACAAAATGTTTAACAGTTTTACATTGCGAATAAAATTTACTTGTGAAATTTAAATTGATTGCCGTTTGGCTTTTTTAGATGTAATAGTAATAGCAGGATGGAAGATTCAAGACAACTTGGAATCATAAATAATTTTAGTCAGGTAGATACCTAAATTTTAATTATGCATTCTTATTAGCAGACAAAATTCTAAAATTAACAGACGTTTTGGAAATCAAAGCGTATCCCAAAAATATTATTACTAGAAAAGAAACATTAGAAATGCCATCGATATCATATCCTCGGGCCTAAATTTAATTATTGAAAACACTTGGGCTTGTAATTTTGTATAGATGACGCCTTATTGCCATTGTATATCCAATATTCTTAACGAGCATCAGATATGAGAATTGCGAGTGTTTATTTGCCAAACGATTGCCCTGAAGAATATGGGAAGCAATTCTCGATTTAAAATGAACGACAATCGGGTGTTTTGTTGTATAAGGAACCAAATTGTTGTCCAGTCGCTAACCCGAAGTAATCGGTAACCATGAAAAAAGGATTCAATAATTTACTTATGTCAAAAATTATGCACACTACGTAAAATAGTTCGTCGCGCTTAAAATGATTAGTTGAGATATGGTTTAAATTTTGGTATTCATCACTGAAGTCTTGATAAAACTTTGCAAAATGTTCCTCACCAGTGAGCCACTAATATGGCGGATGCTAGTGATTTCCCTAATTGTTTGCGGGATTCCTTTAAGGGAAGTTTGTCGATATGTTGCTACTGATTTTTTTCCAGATTCTTTGTACTTTGTAAAGTGATTCTCACAAAATGTTTCACCTGGCGAAAGAATGTTTTCTAAGTAATTAGGTGACTCCAATTCTCAAAAGAAATTCTGAGAACTCTGGATTGATCATATCTGCTGTCCATGTAATCTCTTCCAACAACTTTTCGACGCGTCGTAAACCAGTGTTATTATGTTCCCTGATATATGTCACTAAATTTGTTAATTTGCACTTTCTCGTACTGCTCTGTTTTTAGGAGCCCCTAATGCTTCTGTCATATTGAGAATTCAATTCTAATTAACAAATTGGCTCTTGGTTAATCCGATATGAGCCCATTTTAATTGAGAACCAAAATTCTAAAACCGCACAATACATCGTCTTACAACACTGGTTAGTTTTCTAAATTACAGTTATATAATTAGTTTTTATTCCTATATGTAAGATCAGTAGAAAAATGTTGGAATAGAAAATGGCTACCTTCTGAATCCGCGGTTTTCCCGTTGATTAAGCGAATAGTAAAACACAATTTAGCCCGTTTTGCATTCGTTCTATTTTAATCTCGCCCTACGGTTCGCGTTTAATAATCAAGAAATTCAGAGACAAATAGGCGTCTTAAATTTTGAAATGGGCCCTTTATTTAAAATACAATCTAAAACCTGCTCAAAAAGGTTGGATTAATTTCTGCGACTGGGTGTAAGGAAATTTAGGGACTTTCACAAATTCGATCGTTTTCTTTAGGATTAACTACAATTTGCGGTCGTTTGTTAACAAATGTTAGAATTTGCGATGATTAGTTTGCTCTATTTGGAGACATTAGTGCTTGAAAGCTTTGAAATTTTCCACTTTGACTGATAAATCTTTAGATAATAAATCCTATTTCAAATCAAACTAATGCTAATGAAGACTAAAAAAATCTTAACAAATGAAAATGAAACATGTAAAATGTATTTAATTCATACTATACCGAAAATCAATGTTTACGTGATTGATGTCAGTCCGGCAAACGACTCATTACGGTACAGAAAAAAGTGTCCGGAAAACGGGTTATTACAGTACAGAAAAATATAAAACCATACAAAAAAAAATAACTAGGGTAACCTGATAATTTGAAAATCATTTGGATTGATTTTCTTTAAATTTCAAACTCATCTTTTTACTTTAAAATTTAATTTTAAATGAAAAAATCGAATTAATGTGCCATGTAGTATGAAATAAAACGTTGTACGTCGGCTCCTTCGTCGCCTCGTCCATAAACCTCGAACTCGTACTGTAGCAACTCATTTACCGCCCTTGTGACGTAAACAACTAATACAGACATAATTTCTGAAGGTAAAGACAGGGGTAATACAGACATAATTTCTGAAGGTTCTGTTATTTTCTCGCCAATTTATTAAACTCCAGCGAATTCATAACTGTAGTTTAAGATGATATGATAATTTACAATCTTCAGTTTTTCGCATTCATCAAAAATATTTACCAAACTGATAATGTCCAACGAACATCCGCACATTAAAACGAATAAATCTTTAAAAACTATAATAAAATAAAATTTAGGTAACAGTTCAGGAAGCGCAACAAATACACCATAGAGCATGAAAAATAATAAAAACAAACTAAAACCATAAAAATTATCTCAATTTTTCAGTCTATTTCATTTTAATCCCCTATGTGTTCGGTTATATATTTTTGCTTCGAAAATAATATTTTACGAGTATTATTTTACCGTAACGAATTCACCTGATTGCCATATAACCAAATCCAGCATAGGTAAACAACAAAAACAAACAAATATTTCTTACATTCAACATCTCATATGCTGTTAAAATCTCTTTCATCATTTCTATATATAAATAAATACACGTACTTAGAAATTGGTTTACCCATCCTCGACTATCAACTGTTTGTTTATATAAATAAACTGCATTTCTAGAACTTGTATAATACTCGTATATACAGAACTATACGGTAATTTCAATGTACCTAAGACGAACGTACGTAAAAGCTTTTTGAATTTACATTTTTTTATTTTTCAAAACCACACACATATACTTAGTACCAAGAGTGAAACGAGAGAGCATAAAAGAAAAGCTCAAAAGTAAAGTAGATTTTCTTATCGACATTTAACAGTGCGGTTCTATACTCGTATATAAATTCGTAACGAATGTAAATATTTTATTTAGTTTTTATTTTTATGCTGTTCATTCGGAAAATTCGAAATACATTTTTATGTTTTGATAACACAGGAGATATACATAATAATGAAAATTTTAGCATTTCAATGAACAATTTATTATAATTTTTGTTTAGTTTTTGCTGAGAGTCTGTTTTTTTTTCTATATACCGGTGGACCGCGCGATGTGTTTTAATGCTTAATATGTTTTTTCTTTCTAAATTAAATGTACTAGATGTATGTACATGAAAGAAGGCACGAAACAATAATAAATTCGAGTTAATTTGTGTTGTTTTTATTAAATAAAATGTCACAATAACTTTGTGTTACTTTGGTTATTTATGAGTAGTATCAGAGCCTTCTAGAGTATAGAGCCATAATCCACAGAGTCATCCATCCAGAGCAATAGGCATAACTTTTCACTGGTTTCCATAGGAATCTATAGTAAAAATGGTGTTTTTTAGCTTGAAGTTTGAAAAAAGCAAAAATGTTACAAAATGTTTACACAAAAGTGTTCTACATATCTTTAGCAGCAATATACAAGAACGGTATACTGGTTTTAAGTAAATATTAATTGCAGAAATATTAAAATAAAATTATTTCTAAAATATATTTTTCGAAATTTCATTTTGAAAAATACATATATCAAAGTTGGCTCTGACAAATTAAAATAATACTTGCTCAATTTATCTTTAGTTTTACTAGTGTACGCTAGATGTCTCAGATTTATACAGAAAAATACGAAAAAGATTGTCTAATCACAAAATTATGACACGTTCTTAATATTTTGAGAATTTGTTTTGCTTTTCCTACAATTTTTGAACTTTAAATTTCCCCAAATGGCAATTTTTGGTACGATTTTTCAAAATATGTACTGCTATCACTGCCATCTATGTAATGCATATTGACTTAATGCACACGATTTGTAGTAAGCTTGTCTTTTTAATTTGACCAGAATGCAGTTGTTATGAAAATCAATTATTCCAAGAAAATGAAAACGATTTACTTAAACTATATTCATATATTATGTTGAAATTCAAACATTTATGAAAATATTTCAGAGATCATAATTAAGAATTTGCAACGCTTTCATTTACAAATTTGTCTTAGGAAAGAAAGTGATTTCCCATATGTTTTATGTGTTTTATTATGGAAATTTTGGTTTTTTCCTGGTTTCTAATTCCCTTGTAAAAGCTTCGATTTTTAGACTATGGTTTGTATAATCAAGGTTGCTTTGGTTAGGCCCGTTGCACATTACAGCTAAGCTCAATCAAATTAACATCAATGACACGAAAATTAGAAGAGGTAATTAGAAATTAAAGTTTTGTATTTATTGTATGATTTATCGGAAAAAAAATTTACTTGAAGTTTACATTTTTGTATAACAATCTTGAAGATTACTTTAGACTGGTACAATGAAGCTTGATCGTTTCAATTCTACATTCACAATTGTTTTTATTCCATACAGTATGATACAGTTATAACAAGTACATTTAAGATAAAGTAGAGTAAAATAATACATAATAAAGTTGAATTTAAACTTTAAAAAACTGAATTTGAAGTTTTAAAAATTGAATTTCAATGAATCAATACAATGGATGTTCTGCTACATCCATTGGCAGTTTCATTGTCATAATGTCGTGTCAACGTAATAATTATTACAATCTTCAGAGGTCACGCGTGCCAAAAATTCTTTAATAACATCAACTAAATTTAAACTATTTTCTAACTCAGCCAACAAATTTCTTGCAGCCAATTTAGTTTTCGAGGATTAAGCATCGGTGAGTATGGGGAAAGGAACATTAGTTGGTTAGTGGTCTATCTAACCTTATCTATCAAGCATTAGTGATATTTGCTTCTGCCAATTTAATAAATAACTCATCTAAAAATATCAGAAACATGTTTGCATTTACAGTTGAGTTTGATATTATCTTATTATGTATTATTCCATGTACATTGATGGCCGCAATGAGCGACACATTTCGTCATCTGATAGTTGGAAGTACGACATGAGCTGCAGTATTTTTCTTTGAGTGAGCTTTAGCTCTCCGAAGGTGTCAATTGAATCCAGATTCATCAATAAATACAATTTTCTCATGTAGTTGTGGGGCGTGTTACGAAAAGTGGATAGCATAATTTTTACGTTGTTCTATGGTACTTTCAGAGTTAAAACGATCAATGTTAAAAGTAGCTAGTTTTAGCGTTATCTTTAAACATTTCAATGCACTAAAGATGGTTGTTGTGCTTAGGTTTACAGTTTTGCTTTCAAAAACTTTAACCTTAATATATTTTATAGTAATGGCCGGATTATGTTCTATTATTTCTTCAATTAAATTTAAAATTTCCGTAGCCAACTTGAATTGCCTTTTATCACCACGATTTCTGATCACAATCGCACACCCATAATTTTTGTAGCGTCTTAATATAGATGTAGCTGTACTTTTGTTAATACCAGCTAGTTCTGCTGATTCAACTATTGTCTTACCTTCTTCATACAATTTTTTTAATAATTTTTTTTTCCAAGCTTATCTTATTATTGGTTGCTAAATTACGATATCTTCTCTGACGAACAACTAATTCGGCATATTTTCATCGCCACTACTTTCTGAATCCTCTCTTACTTCCATAATTCTGTGATAATGAGCCAACGGAATAGAATTATTATAGGAACTGTCACTCAATTCATTATTAGATATCGTATTGTTCATTTGTTTGCTGATTGAAATTTAAAGGTGTAAAAAAACTTCGTTTATTTTGCGAGAGTTTTGTGAAACATGCTCTTAGCCACATATGATCGAACAATCGTACTTTTTGATTCGCCGTGATAAATGTCGCAGATATAATTTCCCCGTACAAAAAATCACTTGGCCAAAACAATAACGGTTTCCACTTGCATGAGGGCATAATGTCGTCTTTTATAATCACGATGTCTCCTTCTTGTAGATTATTACTCGTCTGTTGCCATTTATAACGTTGCTGCAAATTATTTAAATAATAGTTCTTTTATTTTGTCCAGAATGATTGTACTCTGGATTGAATCATGCTCCACCTGGAAGCAAACGAAATACCGATGGGCTCTACTTCCGGTATTGCACCTGTCGCGGACCCGATCAAGATATGGAATGGTGTTAGTACTTCATAACTCGTATCATAGTTAATGACCGCATACATCGGCCTCAAATTCAATATGCTCTCAATTTGTGATAGCAAGGTAGCCATATCTTCAAAAGTCAGATGGATGTTTTTGGTTGCCTTTGATAAATGCGTCTTCACCAATTTTATCGCCGACTCCCATATACCACCGAAATGTGATAAAGATGGTGGTATAAAATGCCACGAAATTTCACTGTCCCTTAGATACTCTGAAATAAGAGAATTATGGTGAATGTTTTTTATAAGATCACAGGCCTTGGCTAGAACTCGTTTCGCTCCGACAAAATTTCTCCCGTTATCTGAATAAATGCTTTTAGGCACCCATCTTCTTGCCGCAAATCTCTTCATTGACGCTATAAAACTTTCACCGGTCAAATCACTCACAAATTCGATGAATACCGCTCTGGTCGCCATACATATAAATAAACATATCTAACCTTTTGTGAGTTTTGCGCCTCTGCCCCGTTTTGTTAAAATAAATATTGGTCCAGCGAAGTCGATACCGCAATGGCTGAATGGGTGTGCCGGTGTCACTCGCACGCTTGGTAAATGCCCCATTATTTATTCCGTAGTTTTTGCCGAATGCCTAATACATTCTACACAATTCTTGAGCTCGTTTCTAATCTTCCTGCGCCCCTTGACTATCCAATATTTATGTCTTTTTAGATTGCTAACTAACGTGGCTGCCGCATGTAAATATCGCTTATGATAGGCCCATATTAACAATTGAGTAAAGCGATGATCAGCAGGAATAATGGCCGGAAGTTTGAATTCGATGTCTCCCTCAGCATTCTTCAGACGCCCCCCAACTCGCAATACGCCATTTTCGTCTAAGAACGGTGTCACCGATAATAACTTAGAACTGTTGTCCACGCGTCTCAATCGTATCAAACTCTTAATATCATCGCTATTGGTATTAGTTTGTACCTTCTCATCTTCGGTTCGTCGCCTATCTCGATGCTTTTCTTTGGTGTTCCGTGCAGCAGCATTCATATTCGTTTTCTTTTCTTCTCTGTTGAATTATCCCTTGCTAGATTCGAATTCATTCTGATTAGCAGGCCAAGCTCTCGATTCCATCTGTAGCCATTCAGGCCCGGACCACCACAACTTATACTGCACAAGCTGGCCACTCAATTCCGGCCGATTCGATCTCCATTTTCGCAGCTCAAAACCACCATTTCTCATAATTTGTTTCATATTTTGTTTTAACTCACGTGCCTCGCCAACTGTTTGACAACCAGATATAAAATCATCCACGTAGAAATGACGGATTATTCGTTCGGCGATATCTGGAAATTCGTTTTGTTGTTCTTCCGATAACTGTCGCAGGGTTCTAATCGCCAGAAACGCGGAGCTCGCTAGTCCGGAAGTCACTCTGGTAAGTTGATAGTGCTTTATTTTCCCTTCTTCGTCTCTCCACAAGAGCCTTTGGTAATTATGCCCTTCTCCGACACCTCAATCTGCCGATACATCTTCTCGATGTCAGCGGTCGACGCGATGCGGTAACTTCGGAATCTTAATATTTCGTACCACAAAGTAGGCTGAATCCAATAATTTGTCAGTAATTGACACTTCCCATGTGGATTTATACGAACCATCAAATTCGATTTTTATCTTTGAGGTATCACTTGCTTCCTTCAGGACAGGGTGGTGAGGCAAATAAAAAATTGTTTCTTCTGACATTTGCAATTGTTCAGGTGTACCTCTTTCATGTGGCCTTGTGATAAATATTCATTCATTTGATTGGAATACTCAATTTTTAATTTCTCGTCGGTAGCCAGCTTCCTCTCAAGGGATTGAAATTATTTTAATGCCGTATTCAAAGAGTTTCCTATTTTGCGTTGGTCATCGTTAGATGGAAGTCGGACTACAAACTTCCCGTGTGCTTTTCTCTCCGTAGTGTTGCCATAAATCTCTTCGCATACTTGATCCTCCTCTGAAGCTACAACATCATTTACAAACTCCTCTAACTCCGAAAATCGCCTGAGAGAGGCATCAATGTCCATATCCAAATGGAAATTTAAACCAGAGAAATTGGTCGCACTGGTGCCTGCTGCATCATCTCAATGCTCGATGTTGCCCGACACAACCCAGCCAAAGATTGTGTTTTGTAAAATGCATGACATGTCCTCGAACCTAGCCTGGCCATTTTGAATAAAATAAAATTTATCCGCGCCTAGCAGCAAGTCTATATGAGCCGGCCGATCGAAATTGTCGTCTGCTAATTCGAAACCATGAAAAATTCTTTTATCTACATTTGCACTCGCCTTCGGGATCTTTGTCGTTATCGTCCTAAAGATTAACGGTTCGATCTCTAAACCCTCTTCTTTGTGATATTTTGAATGGACTAGGATCTTAGTTTTGCCCCGCGATGCCAGGCTTCCCGGCGTTAAACCTGAAATGCTTATACGTTTAACTTTTTTCTTGGTAGTTGCAGCCTTTGCACCATTGACTCGGTTATAAAAGAAGACTGAGAGCCCGAGTGAAGCAGCAAGCGACACCTTTGTTGAAACCCATGCGCATCTTTCACCAATACCACTGCGGTTGGTAACATCGCGATATAATTGTTCACAGAATCTTTGGTTGTCATTGTGCTACACAAAGAAGATATTTCTGAAACCTCTCTGTTTGTATTTATGCTTTGTTTTGATGGATGGCTTTGCTCCATGTGAATTGACGAGTGATGCTCTTTACATTTATTGCATTTGAATTTCGATCGACAGACTACAGATTGATGATTAGGAGACAAGCAATTAAAGCACAACATTTTATTGACTACAAACTCTTTTCTATTATCAGTGCTCAACTTTAAATAATCTTCACACCTTGACAAATAATGTGTTCCTTCGTACATGAGGTATTTAATGTCAACTGGTCGCAAGTGCATAGCGTTGATCGTCTTCGGCTTTGCTGTCTTAATTGGCTTAATATCAAGACTTTCTAATACGTCTCGTGTGTTCAAAAATTGAAAGAATTTCTCCAAAGTGGGAAAATCGACTTTAGCTGATTCATTGGCCCATGCTTCCTTCGTGCTACTGTCTAATTTATTTGATAGGATGTGGATCAACCATGGATCCATGGTTTCTGCTGTAGGTCCCAACACCTTAAGACCTCTTATGACCTCGTCGGATATATCGGTCAATGCACGAAGACCTTTCGCCGTTGTAGAATGGAGTACCGGTTGAGAAATGAATTTTGTTATTAATGTATTGACCACGTGCCCTTTTTTGTCATACCGCAGACAAATTTTCTGCCATGCCTCACTGTAATTATTCTCGATAGTTTGTAAATGGAATACCAATGCGGCCGAATCACCTAGGAGGAGCCCCTTCAAATATTATACCCTTGGGGAACACCACATTTTAGATCAGAATAATTTGAAAACACTCCGTTGACATATACTGTTTGTGTACGGCCTCGTATGTATGAATTAATCAGTTTAATAGCACTTTGGGATAATTTAAATTAATTAAACAACTTTTCAATTAATAAGTCATGGTTAATTCTGTCGAGTGCTTTACTAAAATCAAAGAGAACTAAAACTGTCATATTCTTAGAATCACAATTCATTCGAATTTCATTACAAATATGTGTTAGAGCAGTAGAAGTACTATGAAAAGGTTTAAAACCGGACTGAAATTCACAAATAAAAGACCCTGCAACAAGATACTTCATAAATTGATCTTTAAACCTCCCCTTTAAAATGAATACAAAAACTTATTTTTTAATTTTTTTTGGCCCCGCGTCGCCTGCTAGAATTTTTTCAAAAAAACAGCAAAATATCACGGTGGGCAGGGTTTCTGCTTTCAGAAAAGTCTCAAACAAAAAATAAAACAAGGTTTTAATCAGCATCCAAGCCGCTATAGAATGAACTAAAAAAAAAAAAATTTGGTTGAAAAATAACAAAATGGCGGCGTTTTTTGAAAAATCGACGTTTTTTGTCCCGATAACCTGATGTAACTTAAAAAATTGTACGCCGATTTTTTCATCCGTAGTTCATTCTGAACATTAACATGTGTAAATTAACATGTTAAAATTTCAGAGCGATCGGAATATGTATATATAGCAGATGTTACTGTGAGAAAGTCGATGTAGTAGCGAACTGAACGAAATTCATTGAAAAAACGACCTTGACGCGCCTTGCTATATATGATCACTATTTGTTTTTTTATTGAATTTCACTTTTATATTATTAAAATCATGTTCTTAGAGGTTTATTCTAACAAATTCTATCAAAAAAAAAAAAAAAAAAATCGATTTTTAAAAAATGTGTTGGTGCTATGTCCCCTTAGGGTAAAAGATCTCGATGCATGGCGTTAATCGAGTTTGTCAAACTTATATAACTGAAATCCATTTTTCATAGATTTTTTTTCTAAATTTACGAGCTAATTTAGCATGGCAAAAGTGAAAATTTATGAGTGTATGAATGCATATTGAAACCACGAAACAAAATTTAATAAATTATATTTCTTTTAGAAATAATCAATCAATTTCTACGTTTACTACAGATAAACCACTTTACTGGCAGATGTAAAACGGAGATTCACAGAAAGATTTAGTTTTCATTTCTAAACTGTTCTTAAAACAATCTTCAATTATAAAACATTTTCTCATATATGTTCATATAAAGGTTCCAAAATGTTAAAAGTTTAAAATCTGCCAGATCTTCATCACCCATTTTATAAATAAAATATGTGTATAACCTCTGCTCTAACCCATCTCAATTATCCAAATTCAAAATGAAGATTTTATTATTTTGTTCGTATAATAAAAAAAATAAAAAAAATTCTGAGTTGAAAGGAAAATCAAAATCAAATAAGACAAAAATTAGATTAGATTTATTTATTTATATAAATACACACACAGACATATATGTATAATTTTGTTGTTGCTTTGCTCAATTTTTTTTTTCCAAAAATGATAATACAACAAAAAAAAGGAAAATCTAAACATAAAAATTTTCTTTAATTTTTCTTCTGTTTTCCCAAATTTTATTTATTTTTTATTTTTAAAGATTTTCTTCTCATCATGTTTTTGGTTTTGTTATTTTTTTTTTTTTTAATGTATGTGATTTGAATTTTTAAAAGCTCTGTGTATATCACACAGAGCTTTTATTTTACGGGTTATTTAATATTGTAAAGCTCTGTTGTTGTTTTTTTTTTGTTGAGTTTTTTTCTATTGTTGCTTGCTTGCTATAGGGTTAAATAATATTCGGATAAGAACTAAACACGTGGTTTTCTTATGAATTGCTATGTACCTACCTCCTCGTCTCTTTAACATTTTCATCAGAAGATTGTCGACTCAAAATCAAATTAAATGATGAATAGAACGATCATGTTACAGTTGAATGAACAAATCATGTAAATGTTTTGATTTGATTTTTTCTTTTTTTTTAAGAATTTTTGAAATGAGATTACAGATTTTTATTTTTTTTAATGCTTTTTGATGTGGCTGTTGTTGTTGTTCTTCTTGTTGTTGGATGAGAGGTTGTGTTTTCTTTATTTATTCTGTCATATGAATATATGCGGTTTCTATTGGGAATGGAACCAAAATTCGAAGAACTCAATTTAATTATGTCTATAGCAAAATATTTTTTCCATTTCCATTATTTTCATTTTTTATTTTTTTTTTAATTGAGATAACTTTGCGGTTGGAGTTGACGGTATATCAATAAATTTTTATTTATTGGTTATTGATTTCAAGTATAAATAAGTATAAAGCGGGTACAGGTCTGGTAAATGTATTTAGAGGTGATTCCCTTTCATATGATTTGTAAATTATTTTAAATAATATTTCAAGTTTTCATTTAATTTAACTTGAAATTGTTCTGAAGAATTCCTTGAAAAACAAAAATGAATATTAAGTAAAATTCTACATTTAATTGACATCATTCTTCATAATAATTCCCATTCCATCATTGACTTAAGCGTTTCTAAGTAATTTATTTTGTTTAAATTTACCAGAAAAAAAGGAAAAGGAAATTTGCTTGGTGCTTTGATGCAAAAAAGTTCTAATTAAAAATTCGTTTAAATTATTTAGAAATCCTATGCGCAACAACTAATATGAATACCAATAATTGTTGGTGTGCTTGAACCAAACAAATATTGACGAATACCTTACCCGCAATAAATCAGATAGGAAAAATCAGAGCAAAAATAAGTTTTTTTTTTCCGTTTTATTCTATGCAATCTTTTCTGGGGCTCAATGCACTCCAAACTCTTTCGCAGTTAACTTTTATCGTCCTACTTTACGCAGTAGTTGCCAAATCGAGGACGTACGGCTATAGACCCGTTTTGTATAAACCACCTGCACATTGCAATGCTTCATGTCAGCCTATAGTACCGACATGAAAGGTGGGTCGGCCCATGGATTCCGCTTTCTCAACAAACAGGAGGTCATAGATGTGTTCATCGTCATCACCGATCGTAATCAGATCATCCCGCCCCTATAGGGATTCGAACCCGGTACCTCCCGATCCAACCGCCGTAGCTTTAACCACTGCGCCGTTTGGTCGGTAATGATAAGTTAATATTAATTATGTTTTGATTTTAAATCGAAATCCATCTAGGGGGTGATTTGCAACTACAAACAACTTTCAACTAAAGCATTACTTATTATTGTTTTGAATTGGTTTATATCTCGGTTTTTTGTTTTTACTTTGTTTAAAAAAGCGTATTATATTTAAATAAAAACTCCGTAAAATCAAATGAAATGCGATATGATTTTTTGCCAAAAGGATTTTTATTTAATTTAACAAACATTTTACTTTTGTTTTAAAAATCATTTAAGGATTAAAAATTTATTTTTTTAATTCAAAAATTGGCGTATTCAAACCAAAAATTTGGAATTTTTTTATTTCAAAAATCAGCAGGTTTTTGAATTGAGAAGCTCAATATTTTATATTAAAAATCTAAAATTTGGCATATTTGATGAATTGTCCGCTTTATCGTACTTGAAGCTGTGTTGATTGTAATAACTCTTACCGGGTGATCAGGTCCCATGTATATTTTAGCTATTCACCCCAGTTTCCAGGTCATTGGAGGCAAATTTTCGTCCTTGATGGTGGCTAATTGGCCAACGGTAAAGTTCTTCTATGCTGAAGAAGTTGTTGAGTGAGCTGCTGCCGTTATAATGCTGGAATTTTATCATTTCTGGCCTCATATGCAGGTATAGCATTCAGAAATTAAAAAGTATCTTGGAGTGAGTGGAAGGAAATCAGTTGGATCAGAAGAAATGTGTGTAACAGGCCTGGAGTTCAAGATCGCTTCCACCTGCTTGCTTAGTGTAGATAGTTCCTCTGTAGTGAGAGACGCATTGCCCATAATCCGCTTAATGTGATAGTTTGCTGATTTTACCGCTGCTTCGTAGAGCCCTCCAAAGTGAGGCGAACCGGGCGGTGCAAAATGCCACCTTATTCTTCCTTATTGGCAATACGCCTGAAGTGAATGTTTATGTTGCTGCGAGGTAAACAGAAGATATAATTCGCGAAGCTCATCCTCGCTCCGATAAAGTTGGTTGCGTTGTCAGAGTATATATTAGTGCATATGTCACGGGTTAAGACGAATCGTTTTAGCGCTGCCATAATAGTTGCCGTTGTTATTTTCGTTACTAACTCGATATGGACTGCCTTCATTGCAAAGTAAACGAAAATGGCCAAATATGAATTTGTTGGCGTTTTGCCACCAATTTTGTAGTGCATATTATTTGGTCCACAGAAGTCCACTCTAACATAGCAAAACGGCGGAGCACACTGCACTCGAGTCGCAGGAAGATTACCTAAAAGATGAGGATGTTTCAGCTAGTCCGTTTAATGGCCAAAATTCCTGTCGGACTGATGCAAGTATTCCTTGGTGGCCAGTGTGGCAATTTCTGTAATGAAAAAATCGAAACATAGTTAGAGTGAAAGGATGATTTTTCGGAAGGAGAATTGGATGTTTTGAAATGACAGGAAGTTGTGAACCTTATCGACCACTGACACAGAGAACTTGTACGTTATCCATAAATGGATTAAGGGAATACTGTTAAAGTTAGCCGAAAGTTGCCAGCCGAAAGTGACAAGCCGATAATGCAGATTGGATTACTCCAGCCGAAAGTAAAAAAACGGTAATGCAGATTGCGTTATCCCAACCGAACGTAAAAAAATCGGTAATGCAGATTGTGTTATCCCAGCCGAAAATACAAAATGAAGTCGATATTAATCGGAAGTGCTTAACCTAAAAACTACTAAGGAATGTAAGGATATGCATGATTATCATTGAATACCTTTAATTTGAATAAAATCAGCCTCTAGAGTGTTATGTCTGGAGATGTATTTTATTGATTTGACTTGTCAATAGCTATCGCAGGAAAAAAATTCAAATCAAGTTTCTCGTGGAAAATCTCGGAAAATTTGAAAAACGTTCCAGCCGAAAGTCAAATTTTTAAATGAAATTATTACTATTCTTGACTATGGTCTTTGAGATATTTTCATAAATGTTCGGATTTAAGCATATACACGTATGATCATTGTTTACGAACATTATTTTCATTTTCTTGTAATAATTAATTTATTTAAGTCAATAATCGTAAAATTTTTATAAAAACAGGATCCTGGTCAAATTGAAATAAAAGCTAACGAAAAAAAATATTGAAATTTTCCGAGAATTTCAAGTCACATCAATAAAATACATCTCTAAACATAACACTCTAGAGGCTGATTTTATACAAATTTTCTAATAATTTTTGGAAAATCGAATTTTCCGAGATTTCTCACAGGAAACTTGAACAGAATTTTTTCGTGCGATAGCTATTGAGAAGTCACATCAATAAAATACATATATCTCTAGACATAACACTCTAGAGGCTGACATTCATTTTTTACTTTCGGCAGGAACGTTTCACAAATTTTTCGAGATTTCCCACGGGAAACTTGAACTGATTTTTTTTCTGCGGTGGCTATTGACAAATCCAATAAAAACGATTCAACTTCAGATATACACTCTAGAGGTTGATTTTATTCCAATTTTGTGAATTTTTCTGATTTTTCAATGTTTTCCGCAATTAGTTTAAACAAAGTTTTCCACGTAAGACTCTTTACAAAATTGTTTATTACAAGCCATGTATCATTTTTACTTTCGGCTGATAACCACAACATTTTTTATTTTTGGCTAGAATATTAATAAGATAATCTGTATTATCGATTTTTTACTTTCAGCTGCAAAACGACCGGAATTGGACAAAAGGCACGATACGATTATTTTGCAACATGACAACGCTAGGCCACATGTTGCTATACCTGTCAACTTGAACAGGCAGAACTGGGAAATTCTACCCCACCCGCCATATTCATCAGACATTTCTCCCTCTGATTCTGATTACCACTTATTACGGTCGATGCAATCAGCCCTGGCACAGCAGCACTTCACTTCATATGAAAACGTCAAAAAATGGGTCGATGGCTGGATCGCCTGGAAACCACCAGACTTCTTCCTTCAGGTAATCCGTTTATTGCCTGAACGATGGACGAAGGTTATATAGCGTCCGAAGGAGCATACTTTGAATAAAACATTCTTTCATTTTCTACACAAACTAATGTCTTTTATTTCAGTAAAAAATGTCGGAAATATATTTGTACACCCAATAGTTTAACGCACTTTGAAGTTCATCTGGTATTAGCTGGCCATATTGTCTGAGTTCTTCACAACAACCACTAAATTGACAACTACTGATGAAGCGATGTATCTATGTCACTAGATTAAGAAGCGAATTATAATTATTGTGGTACTTTATAGTATATTTAGGAAGAAATCGAATTGCGATGGTTGGCCGTCAAGCCGTATGCTGACTGGCTACCAACACCGTGTTGGATTTGCGTTGTTCTGGTATTTCAGTATCTGCTTGCACCGTGAAAATATTCGGCCAACATTTCTCATCTTCGTTTAGAAATGAAGGCCCCTTGAACCAGTGTATTGATTGTGATGAGAAATTTGGTTGCTGTTATTCCTCTAGAAAATACATCTGAAGCGTTATTTTTTAAATCTACGTGTCACCATTGTGAAATCAAACTTGATTATTGGATCTACGCCACATGATTGGCAACATAGGTTTTCCATTTTAAAGAATGTCCATTTAATCAATGAATGTCCTATAAATGATTTGAGACGGCTGAAGTGGTAAAACTGGTAGTATCGTCTGAACTATTTTAATCAATAGTACAGCAGGGCAAAGTTCCAATCGAGGTACCGTGGTTTTGTGCAATGTAGCATCAGCGAATCCATTTAGATGGTTTCATTCGGAACTAAAGCATTGAATAAGTAACGTTCAATCTTCAATTTATTTAGTTGGATAAGATCTTGTCTATAGTGAAGCCTTTGGGGATGTAGTTGCTTAGGAAATGATTCATCCCATCCGATTCGTAGTTGCCGTTGTTGTTGAAGAAATATTTTCCCAGTCAAAATTTCTTGCGCAATAAGGCCAAATGGATCGATAATCCGCGCAACGTCTGATATAACGATGCGTTTTGTTATTCTTTTTATTTGTGCAAGGTTGACAGGAAACCAAAATGCATCGCCGAGGGGTTCCCAATACATGCCCAATGTTTTCACCAGCTCGCATTCATCAAATATGAGTGTTTTTTGACGATCGGCGTTTCGTATGTCGTGCAATATTGAGGAGTCATTTGCACACCATTTGTGAAGTCTCATTCCAACTAACCTTAACAACTGCTGTCGCTAGAAAAACATAGGATGCGGAATGCGTTGAAGATACGAGACTTGATGGTTGATTGTCCGTATTAGACTGTAGTGTTGCAGTTGCATGGTTGCATAGTTTGGAACGTTGACTGAGTTGTTTGAAGTGGTTTGGGTTGAACCCTTATGTTCAAAGCGGCTATGGCTAAAGTTGATGGTGCATCTTTATTTGCAGAAATTGCTCCCTGATGGAACAGTGTAATGATTGGAGTTGCAGTGTTTAGAGTTGCATTAGTTTGATCATTTTTTTGACAATTTATGCAAATTTTTCGCTTCAGGGTTTCTTGATAACGAACAGAAGGTAACAGTGACAGGAATTTAGTACATTCGGTTTTCGAATGATTTTCTCAAATGAGAATTGAAGTGGTCGATTATTTCTCTTATTATTTCAGCGTACCCTATATCAATCGCATTTAAAGCCAGAATACTGGTCGAATCTATCTGACAGAAGCCTGAAAGCGTAATTAGCAGCTGTTAATTCCAATGATTCAATCGTGCATGAACACCACATTGATTGTTGAACCGTCCAACGATGATGGCCGAATAGTTTGAATAAGTACCGACCTTTATGGCTTGAGATGAAAGTAAATTGTTTCCATTTCCGCACGACTAGTTGACTGTATTTCTTCGGGAATCAATCATTCCAATTGGCCTTGGAGGAATCTTAGCCGTAACTCTATAGTTGCTGACTATTTGAATTGCTGCCACTTTCATCGACGAATGCCTGAAGACGAGTAATTTGATCACACGCTATGATGCATTATGTACAATTTAATGTCCAAATAAATGAAAATGACAAAAATGAAAATATTGGTAGGCTTCTGTTTTCTTGTTTGTTCCTCTTCACGGGCTTTTCATAAGAAAATATCATTCGTATCGAGACATGTACGATGATTTATGAATTATCGAAAATATTGAGATTATCAATGTTTTTGTTAAATATTGTGATTATCTGAACCCAGTCCTCTATATTAAATGGGATTCTAAATGTAACTCTAATCATTCCTCGAACAATAATTTATTTTTTCAATGATTCCTGTAGATTTTAGATATGCTAGGTTTTTATATTTTCTTGGAAATTTTCAATTTTCAATTTGGTTTACCAATTTATATGTCTTATTGAGGTTCAGTTGAAAAAGCTATAAATATAGAAATCTTTACTTGGAATTAACATTTAAAAAATGATCAAATTTAGATATGGAGGGTCGTTATGACATCCGGATCCATATTATTCATAACATTCGTTGCAAGGTATTCAGCCGAAGTTTATATCCCCAAATTTATTAAATTGAATTGGTTTGATAATGTCTAGTCGATGATAGATTAGGGTAAAAATTCGGCTTTCGATATTTATTTTTGTTGGATGCGTATATAATCGAATAGGTACTAATCGTTAAATTTAACCTGAAAGGTTAAAAAAATCGTATTTTAATTTTTCCAGCATAAAAATTTCCCTTAAATAAATTTTCTTATTTTTATCTTTACACTTTTTTATTATTATTCTTCCGCAGCCGCCGCCGTACCACCAACAAATATATCTATCTTTCTATATTATGTATACATTATACAAATACGTATATAAACGATATATAGGAAAAATTTTATTAAAACTCAGGTGCAGCCATGTAAAAATTTATAGAAAGAAATATTAAAGAACGAAAATATATTGTCTTAGGTCTCATAAATTACAAAACCAAATCAAATGTTTATTTTCAATAGAATATAGCACACAGCACAGGACCCTCCCTCCTCCCCACCCAAAAAAAAAAAAGAATATACATAGGATATACAAAATGAGAGATGGAAATTGAATAAAAACGAACATAAAACAAAACAAAATAAAAATAAAAAATAAAATTAGGTAAGAAGACTTTATATTTCCCATTTTCCGAGGAGCAGCAAAAATTCAATTATTTTAATTTTATTTTATTGTTATTTTATTTCTTGGAAATTTCCCAAGATTTAAAGACACTCGAGACATTATACAAAATATGGAAAGAGATGAAAATAATATATCTGTTAATCTTTATGTGTATGGTGCGGCGATATCCAAAAAGAGATTCTAACAAATTTATAATAATTTGGTTAAAAAACAAAGACAGAGAAATTTAATAAGAATGAAAAGTAAGGGGTTGGATGGATTGGCAAAAATAAAATGGAAAAATTATCTTTTGGTTGCTATCGGGCATTTTTACCAAGTTATTGCGATAATTAAAAAACAATTCAATATTGATTGTTAAATTTGGTTTAATATGTAAACGATATCAAATCGAGCGGTGTTCAGATGTTGCAATGTTTTTATTTCTATTTTCTTTTAGGGTGATGTACGATTAGGAATGGGAGACATTGATGTCACGCGAAAGCATTCGTCTAAGTTTCAATTTGTTTTAGATTTGTTTGTTGGTTGCAAGTTGGAATAGAAAGTACTTTATATATTCCACTAATAGTCGGTGTGGAAGTAGAAACTTGGCCCTTAAGTTGGTCGCTTACCAGGCACAACGCTCATTAACATACCGCAAAATCAGTCCAAGAACTCATCTTCTCCATAGGCTGGAAAGTTGTAGAGTGTGCGGCGTATTCTCCAGACTTGAATCTCTCTAATTACCACTTATTCAGATCGATGTCATCATATTTGAAAGACCAGCGGTTCATAAAAGTTGAGGATGTGCAGAAATGGATCGATTTTTAGATATTACCAAAAAGCTTACATTCACAGTGACCAGCCGTCGCCTTCTTCTATTAATAAACATGAAAATCTTGTTGAAGAAGTAGAAGAAAAGGGATATCATCATATTCCCGAACGCAAAAATCTCGAAAAAAATACCAAAAAATACAAAGTAAACTGCCCCATCGAAAAGGAAGACTCAATTAAATTTTTATTAACTACAATATGAAAACAAAAGGAGTTTATATAAATTAATGTCATCCTTGCGCGGAAAGGACCAATATTAAGCGGCTTTGGGGGGTTTTATATTTTAGTTTGTGAAACACAAACGTAAATATTTGTACAAAAATAGATATTTATGAAATTTTTCTGACGTTTTCGAATAATTAGTAAAATACATAAATATTTCATAAAAGTTCCAATTTCTAAGAATTTCAGATTTTTTGAAAATGCGAGGGTTTGAGGGCCGGCAGTCCCCATCTTCTCAGGTACAAAACGAACTAAAATAATATTTCAAACATTTGTTGTATTTAAAAATATTTTACATTTTGTCATAATTTAATTATTTTATGAAGTTTGTTTGAATCTTGGCTAACATAAAATAAAGAATAATAAGAAGCATTAAGACTGATTTACATTCAAAGATTTTCGCAGATGCAGATGTCAAATCAAAAATTCGTTTTCTTTACACATTAAAAAATAAATTTAAACAAAAAATGTCATAAACCAATACAAATGATTGGTTTTCTTGTTTTTGTAACCTTATTAAAGTTATTTATTCATCGACGATTTTACAGAAAAAAGATGAAACTCGGCATCTGCAAAAAAAAGCAGATGACGACTTTTGGGTTTGTTTCTTGGGTTTCAATTGACTTTTTTAAGCAGATGATTGTTTTTTCTCTTTTTGTCTTTGCTGTTTTTCAATATGTTGTGTTTCAACTTTATTGTGGACGTTGAATGTCGCGTTGGTTGTAAATGAGCTACTAAGCGCATAGAACAATAAAATTCAATCAGCGCACTACGACCGAAAATAAAACTAACATTAGGTGTACACCGAAGGAATAAATTTTTTTATAAACGTGATGAAATTCTTTATTTGAAATGGAATATTTATTTCCTTCACTGAATTTGCTCTTTAAACAAAAAAACAAACAAAAAAATTTACTTCTCTATTGACGATTGGAGCATCACGGATTCCACCTAGTGGAAAATTTTTAAACTGAGGTACCTGATAATTTGACGTTCGAAATTATTGTAAACAATTCCAATTTTGAACTGTAAACACAATTTTTACTTACCGGATTGCTAATAATTGTAAATTATTCCAATTTCGGACTATAAAAACAATTTTTAATTACCGCATTGCTAAATTTTCTTTCGTCGAATTTGTGACAAATGTCATTTTATCAGGTGCATCATTTTAACTATTGTCCTCGAGAGGCGCTTTCTCTACTTTTACAATCGTCAATTGCTTTTACGATTTTTTTTTTTTGTTTGTGTTTCCTTATATTTTGATTTTGTGGTATTTTATGTGCATATATAATTGAGTTTTGTTAGTTTAGAAAAAACACTTATGATTGTTGGTCGTGCGTCTTGTAAGCGTTGCGAAATAAAAAGGATGAATTAAGATGTGTATTTTCTTAATTAAAATACACTTCGTCTAACATGAATGACATAAAATTATAGAAACCATCTACTTTTCAGTTTTTATTGAATTTATATTTCTATGGTATTAAACAAAACCAGAATATCTGCAAAAATTCACTTTTTCAGTTTTTCTTGCTATCTGTACCTTATAATCTAAATAATTTTTCAAAAGCTTCATTATTTTCGAAACGATATGTCGAAAATTTGGTAGCTTAGTAATTATTGAAATAAAGCTACAATATATTTTGGATTGTTTTTAATCATTTTATGCATAATTGATAATCAAATTCAATGTAATGAAAAAGTTTAGCATTATGCAATACGTAAAATAATTCAAAATATTTAAAAAAATCAACTCAAACTTTAAAAAAGTTTTCAGATACCCTGTTTTTGTTTAATACCAAAGATTTATTTTGCTTTATCATTTCCATTTGCCAATTACAAGTTTTCTTATTAATATAATAAGCGTTAGTTTCCATATTTGAGCGTGCTGGTCGTAATAAAGATTATCAATATCATACAATTTTTATAATTTTACAAAACACTTTTGGAATACTTGTAAGATGTCATAGGGACGTAATGATAACTGACCGTGGGTATAGAAGACAAAAATATCTAAATCACTATTTAATTAGCCAACAACAATATTCGTTTTAATTTCCTAATTTAAATTTTTTGAAACGCCTACTTAGTAGCTTCAATATTACTTGCCTTTGATGTAAAGATAATATGCTCGATCCCGTTTCGCTATTATTGCTCGGATAGAGATTAAGAAAATATGAGAGAAAATATGAGTGATTCTGGTGGTGAGCTAGTACTTTGTATTTTTAGTTCTATCTTGACAATAACCAACCGGAATAAAAACCAGAATGAAAATATTTTCCGGGATGAAAAAGTCAATGTTAAACGTTTTCTTAGTTTGACCTAACTCTTAAAATTTGTAAACTAATGAAAAAGGGGGTGAAGATGGGTGTGTTTAGGGTACAGAGTACGCATTATTTTTTTCGTAATATACGACCCAAAATCTACATAATATGCAAAAAATATTTCTGTTAAAATCGATTTCTATATAAACTAAAGTAAAGGTTACCGGAGTAAAGCTTTATTCAAATGTGTGTGTGCTTGAAATGTTGCAAAAATAGTTACCCGTGACATGATTTATGCTTTATAAATAGTAGATTGTTCTACAAGTAAAGAAAAGTGAGTGTTCCAGCTAGTGTAAGATTTCTCAAGCATGCAGCAAATCACATTTATTATACGCGTTGAATATGCCATTTTCCTTATAAATACTTAACGAATAAAATCGCTCGATAACGCTCTCTCGTAAATTGAACAATTACACTCGCTGGAAAACTCTCACTTTTCGATACTTCTAGAAAGTTTGTATAAATTTTATTATTATTATTAATTTACTAAATTGATTCTGTTTAAAAAACACCGACAGTTGCGAATTTACAACATGTTAAAATTAACAAAGCAATTAATTAAATTAGTAATAAAATAAAAATAACGCTAAGAAGAACATACGAAAGATACAATTTTAATAACATAAACAACAAACTAAACAACTTAGTAGCACATAAATAAATGTCAATCAGTTCTTAAATATTTCAAGTAGCCAATTTTTAACTTCTGATAAAAATATTTTCAAGTTAATATGCATTTTAACAGTATCGAGTAGAGCTTTGAAAATAGTTGGTGCAGTAACGAGAATATACGGATGTTTTCGTAGAGCACGAAAATTATAACAAGCATCCCTTCTAAAACTATGCTGACCACTCTGCGTAAAAAATTCAAAACCTTATAAGCATACAAATTTTGTAACCGTAAAATATTATTAGATAAATTTCGCAAAACCATTTATGTATGTTGAACGAACAGTCCAACATGAAAAACTGGATTGGTGTGGGCCAGGTGAGTCACCGTGAATTTTAAAATAAAAGATCTCACAATTTTCTTTTAAGTCATTATAAATTGTTAATTATTTATTATACATTTATTTAAGTATGTATTTATTTAGATTTGGTTAAATATTTATTTGTCAAGTTTTATTTGTTAACCATAACCAAACATGATACGCGTTTTTCAGAGACAAGGCCTATCACGAAGGAGGTAGAAAATCCTTGAAGCAGATGACAAACACTGTTTTAAATTGAAACATGGGCTTTCCAATTAAGATCAGTGTCCAAATAAGCTGTATTTTTTATTCGCTCCCGAAAGCTGCTATCGAGAGCCGTCATTTTTCTATACCTAATTTTAAATTTGACGCGCTATTTATTGATAAACCAAATTTATTTAACATCAAACTATCATTTTTAATTCAATTGTTTAGCGTAAACTTGACATAAAAAATACATATTTGGATCTCCAATTATACGAAGCGCTATCGGGAGCCACTTTTTATATGATGGCTGATGGCTCTCGACTGCAGCTACCAGGAGCGAATAAAAATACGCAGCTATCGATACCAAGATATTTAATCGGATTAACTAGCTCAATATTAAAACAACCAGAGTGGCAACTATAATAAAAACAGATTTAGAAGCAATGTGATCAGTTACTTCATGGTAGAGTTAGGGTTCTCAGAATCGATGAAACTATACAGTTAAAATTATTAAAAGATGACTGATCAGCGTTGTATTTGTGTTTAAAATTATTATGAGCAAGAATGTGTGAGTAAAGCTTCACTGAGCCAAAAACAAAGAAAAAGCGCAACACAATTTTTTTTTAGAAAAAATACTCAGATTTGAACGCATGTATCGGTGAAATAACACCTTTCAAAAAAAATATTTTGTTTCTAATTGAAGGAAATTTTGTCTTCTTTTCGATACAGGAAGCCGTTTTATTTTATTTTGTTCTATTCTTCTTTTCTTATGTATTTCTCATTCTAGTTTTAATTATTTTTGTTAATTTTAATGATAAAGTTTATTATTAACTATCGATTGGCATCAATAACTCATTGGCCGAAAATTTAGTACTGTAAAATATGCTTAACACGCGGCAGAACAATGAAACATGAAGGTGGGCATGATGTAATGGCGTGGGACTGTATGTTGGTCGGAAATATTTACCGATTTCTCACGGAAAACTTGATTTCAAGCATTTTATCACTTGAAATATTGAAAGATTGGAATTTAAGATTGTTTTCAAATTTATCAGGACACCGATCCAAAACATTCATCTTCGTATAAGAATATCGTACAAGAATGGCTTCTATATAATTGTCAGAGAGAATGCGGAATTCGAAATCACCCAATTTCCAATAAAAATGAGCTCAAAAGCGGTAGTGGTCGAGTGGCATAAAATTAGCCAATAATAAGAGCCTATCAAATAATGAACTATGAGAATAATCTATTATTTTAAAGTTTCATTAAAATTACGTAAGAACATAATTTTTATTGGGATGTACCATTTGTCTTTGTAAAGTAATTTTCATTTTCTGTTTTTCTTAATGAATTAATTTATATTATCTTTTTGTATAATAAACCGCCAGAAATCTTTGTTCTATACAAAAAATTACAAATATTTTATATATAATAACCTAAAAATGATAATAATCATGATATAAATTAATTTACTTTTACGTTTGATATGATTTACTATTTAAACGTCCTAAACTGAAGTCAAATAATTGTCCGTACCGTACACACAAAGAAGTTGAGTGAATTGAAGGAAAAACAAATTAGGTCTAGTATTTAGTGGTATAACCTATTCATGCAATGACACTTTGTAACCTTCTTTTGATTGAGAAAGCCAACTTCCGAGTTATTTCAGAACTATTTTTGGATTTTGGCCCATTCCTCCACAATGATCCGTTTTAATTATTCCTTACCTCTAATTTGGAGTTCACGGATCTTTCACTCCAAATAATGACATACATTTTCAATGGGGTTGAAATCTGGTGGCTGAGGAGGATGAGGGAGTGTTGACTTTACATTGAACAATAACCATTCCTTGATCAGCTTTGAGGAATGCTTCGAGTCATTGTCAAGTGCGGAACGAAAATCTTGCCAAAGTCCCATTTTCTCAGCATTGGTTAACAAATTATCCTTCAAAATATCCAAATAATCAAACCAGTTCTTTATGGTTTCAATGAAGGTGAAGTGGCTTACACCGCTTCAGCCAAAATCTCCCCATAACATTATACTTCCGTTACCATGTTTTACTCAAGTTCAGTGTTGGGTTTCCGCCACATCATAACTCGCCCGTCTGAACCAAAAACGTTAAATTTACTTTCGTCCGAGGAAATAACATTTTCCCAGAACTCTTTGGACTCACTCGGATATTCCAATGCATATTCCAAGCGCTTTTTAATATTTTTGTTCGCAAATACATTTCTCGTGCGGTCTACGATACTTTTGTTTATGCAAAATATTGCGTATTGTCTGAGGTTCTATCGCCACTTTTTCGCGTTGGTAAACTTTGGTAGCGATCGTTGGAGCACAAACTTTCGATTCGGTTTTATTTCCCGCTTTTTTAGATGTATTTGACGTTCGTTCAGATTTCGGTTGCGACCGCCTCCAGCAACAATCTTTCGATTGAAAGAGATCGCGTGCGAATAATTATTTTGGAAATTTCTGATAAACTTTTACCTTTACTCTCCAATTTAATGCTGAACTTTTTAATTTCTACACTAATTTTGGTACGAGAATCACACATTTTTAATTAGTTGGACAATATTTCATTTACCATGTATAATAAACTTTTACGCAAAAAACTATTTCGTAATTTACCGTTGTTTGAAAATAGGAGTGCAACAAATAATAAATTTTCAACATGCTAGTGTTAATTATGACAAAAGTGCAAGTGTACGGATAATTATTTGACATAGTTGCAGGTTGTTCAAATAGTATATCGCATCAAACGTAAAAGTAAATTAATTTATGTCATGATTATTATTATTTTCAGATTTATAAATGTCATTTGAGTTTTAAAAAAGTCAAAACGGAGTTTTTTGTGTGATTTCTAATTGTTTTTTTTATCAATGTTTCTTTAGCCGAGTGGTGGATGGGCAATTTTTGAGACAGTGTATATATATAAAAAATATTTAAATTGTTTAATTAAGTATTTAATTTTATAATATTTGTTATTTCTCAAATTACTCTAAAATTAATTAATATTCATAATTTGGAATGTTAAAATGAACAAATTGTTAATTGTTTGAAAGTTATATGTGGTTAAATGACCGACAGCAATAATTGAATTAAGAATTTTAAACAAATAAAATAAATCAATTAGCCAAAAAATCGTAAGTTTTTATGTTTAACCTGGCAAGTTCGTTGTTTCCGCCAGAAGTTGAACATTTCAAACTTGGTCTCATTAAATAAAAATGCGATGTTGAAAAAGTTGTTGATGTGTAAAATAATTAAAATGGGGTGGAAATGGAGTATGTTTTCCCATCTCGCACCAAACTGAGTGTAAATTTTACAATACTTTTTTCGTAATCTATGGCCCAACATCTAAAGGGATAAAAAAAAAAAACAATCATAAACGATTTCCCATTTTGTAACTTTTCTACAGATTAACTCAGCCGTACTTTTCTCTAAAATAAAAATTTAAAAAAATTGTATTCAAATAAAAAGCTTATTTTATTTTATTTATTTAAAATAAAAAAATTCTAAAATATTGATTCATTCTTTACAAACGGTAGGGTTACGGTAGAATACAAATTAAGCCTGCGCAAACCATTTTGATGCAAGGAAAAATAAATAAAATTTCGTAAAATATTTTCTACGTTTTCATTCATAAATAATTATGTAGGCAGTTCGATATAGAAAAACCTTTCGATTTAATTGTATTAGCTATATGAATATAAAAAATCATAATACATAAACAAAACTATATCTACATAAGGTACATCGTCATACCAAATGGGGATGTGGTTATTTACATAAAAACCTAAAATACAAAAAAACGAAACAAAGTGAAAACGAATGAAATGAGAAATTGAGAATATGCTTTACAGTGAAGGGAATATATATTCCATTTTCAATACAAAATTTTATACCGCATTTAAATGAATTTGTTTTCCTTACTAAACACCTAATGTTAGTACCAGAAAATAATATTTATAAAGTGTCGCTAGCTTCGCGCTGGCTTATAATTTTATTTTGGATTGACTGTTCTTATCTTAGACAATAGAATTAGAATGGACCGCTAATACAATGACAGTTCAATATAATTTTCAAATAAATGATGATGCCAACATACAACTAGCGGTCAAGAGGCAAATTGCGGCAAAAACGAAAACTAAAGATTTGTCAAAGTTGTCAACATCAATAAATTTTTATTTAATTTTTGGCTCCTTTTCGTGTGTTTTCTATTTTGTCACCGTTTTATAGTTTTAAATTCAATTTAATTTGATTTGAGATATTTTAATTGTGATTTTTGCACAAAATTTTTCCTCGGTTTCTTTTATTTTTACTGAAAATGGGGAGAAAGTGTGTCGTGGTTGGTTGTGATATCAGTTTGCCATTGACAGATAAAGCCGCGTCCACACGGGGTGTGAAATGTACACTTATGCGCGCATTTAGCGAATGTAAACGTCGTGTGAATGGTTTTCACATGAGGAATGTGATATTTTCATTAAAAATTGTATGATCAAGGTACTAAAAATATATACCAGAGTAGAAATGTTCATTAACATTCGCCTACATGTGACCAATGAACATTTAACGAATCGTGTATACCGAAATGTGATAAATGTACACATCCCGCATAACCGCCTACATTCGCTAAATAAGCGAATACGCACGCATAAGTGTACATTTCACACCCCGTGTGGACGCGGCTTAAGGCTGTTTCTTTGCATCTGTGAATACAAAAATAAATGTTTATTTTAATATTCAGTGCTTGCAACTGCTTATAATTTCAAATATTAATGATGTTTTCTTTTATAAAATTTAATCTTAATGTTGATTTTTCGATTATTCCTAATAAATTAAATGGTAACGAACTTTTTAGTTAGCGAATTCGCCACGATTTGCCTCTTGACCGCCACTGTATGTTGGATCGCATATGAAGTAAGCAACTAGCAGTCCATTTAAAAATATATAGTCAAAGGTTCTTATACTTTGGTATTTTGTGGGATATTATGTATAAAGTATGTGTAGTAGCGGTTAGATGTCACTAAAGTCGACAAGAGGAAATAAATAATGTTAAAAAATAAAAAAATGTAAGAAGGGGAATTAAAAGAGTACAACGAATGCGATTAATAAAGAAAAACGAATTTGGTAACAAAGCGTTTATTATTGTGATAAATAACTATAATCCAACGGAATAAAATTAAGTAGTGACAATTATCAGAAGTGGGATCGAGCAGAAAATACGTTCGATTACGGGGATAGAACGGGATAGAAATTATTTTGGTGAATAATTATTATCGGAGTAGAATTTCGGTGAATTTTGCGACACCGTGGTTCTAAATTTATTAACGTAAAATGGTTGATTCGGACGATGAATCGGATAAAGGAATTATTGAAACAGCTAAAAAAGTGGATAAGTGGAAACTGAAAGAAATACCCACTGAGGTAGAAGATCAAACAGGCGAAAATGAAAATTTTCGACGGCTTGTGTGATCTTCGAATAAACAACTTTTTGGGCCCATTACGAAAATACGAGACTCCAGCACAATTATTATTTGTGTAGCTCATAGGGTGGTACCAGATAAAAATCAGTATCCAAGACAATACCAATTACCAAGTAACCTAAGGAAAAATGGAAGGGCAGAGTAATGTGAATAGTAAAGCGGACGAAAACAAATTAAATGTAAAGGGCGAAAACAATCAAAACGAGCCAAAAGTGCCAAGTGGCTTGACATGCTATATGTGCAACGAACGGAGGAATTTTGCAAGACAATGTCCTAAAAGGAAGAAACCAGAAGTTTTAGATGGCATCAATTAAGAATGCCAGTACTTATGCAAAATATGTTAAAACGGCTTATATTGGTGATAAACAAATTCAAAGTTTCGTTGATCTCAGAAGCAGTGTCACCTTGATTCGGTAATGCGACGCTAAAGCGCTACATATTACGTATTTTGAAAATTCTTTTCCACCTTTAATCGGATATGGTGGAGGAAAGGTAGTACCAATTGGCATATTTACATGCGAGTTGAAAATAAATGGTGTGGAGTCGAAGTGTGAGGTAAAAGCTGTTTCGGATGAGTCCCAGGGTTTCCCGTTATAAGTGGGGCATCAGTTTACAGAGCAGCCACATGTAAAGATTATCAGCGATAAACGAGAGCTTCATATATATAAAGTTGAAAGCCATGGTCACACGGAATTAACGAAACAGACAGACGAAGAAGTTCGAAGTGATATTCGTCTCCTCGAGGATACAACAATATCTAAAAACACAGTTATGTTTCTAAAAGTATAGGCGGACGAAACGAACACTGAGTGGTTAATCGGGGGTGGAATTAGAGATAACGGTGAGGCGATACCTCGATGTATTGTCAAAAGCGACGAAAAAGAACAAATGGTTATGCTATACATATGTAAATTTCACGGAAGAGGATATAGTTGCTAAAAGGCTGCAACAAATAACCAGAGCGGAAAATGTCACCAGTCTGCGGTACGAGAATATGATGATAAAAACGAAGAGTAGGAAATCAACCAAACACAAAGCACGATGATCAGCATAGTGATAACAGGAATAGATGGTAAGAACTATGAAGCATTATCAAAATTACTATATAGGTATAGAGATCGAATCACAACTGAGTTGGGCAATATAGAATACCGAATGTGCGTAGATTATCAGGCGATAAATAAAAAGACAATTAGACAACAGTTTCCATTACCATTAGTAGATGACCAATTAGGTCGTTTATGTAGTAACATTTACTTTACAAGCTTATACCTAGCTGGCGGATATTACCAGATGCCAGTAGAGAAAGCATCTAGACGTAAGTTGGCGTTTATACCGCCGGATGGGCACTATCAGTTTAAGTTGATCATCGGTATACCATCGCCATGGCATATTTGGATGACGCAAAACCATTTCGGAGGGGTTGTTGCACTTAGGGACAATGTTGCAAGTTCCAAGAGATACCAATTTAACTCTTAATTTGCTCAAATGTAAATTTTTATGTTGTAGCATAGAATGTTTAGGATTTAGGACGTGCAAAAACTGAGGCAATAGAAAAATTTCCAACACCTAAAAATATCAGGGACATACGTTCATTCTTAGGCTTGTCTAGTTACTTTAGACGATTTATTGAAGGATTTGCAGTAATGGCTAGACCATTAACAGATTTGATTAGGAAGAATGAAGTGTTCGTGTGGGGTAAGATACAAGAAATAGCTTTTAATAAGATCAAACATCAGCTAACGAATAAGCCGGTATTAGACATGTACGTGGCTGGTAGGAAATTAGAAGTGCATACAGATGCAAGTTCATTAGGTATGTATAGGCTGTACAAACCTATAAGTTATTACGGTCGCAAAACTACACCGGAAGGAGCTAAATATGCAGCAGTGGAGTTGGAAGTGTAGCTATAGTAGCATGCCTAGAAAAATAGCGCGTTTATTTATTAGGAACAGAATTCACGGTCAAAACTGATTGTAATAGCATAAAATTGTTGGCAAGAAAGAAAGGATGGTTTGTCAAGCTATCAGAATTTACGTTTGTGATTGAACATGTGAAAGGCTTAAATAATTTTGTTGCGAATGCGTTGAGTCGATATCCTGTATCTAACAAAACGGAACATAAGGTGTATGGTGTTAACTTAAGCACAGATTGGGTTGCAGCGCTACAGCGTACTGATGAGCGAATCATGAAGATTGGGGATTTATTAGAGTTAGGTGATGAGAAAACGTTTGAAACGTTTATTATGTACAAGTCAAGAGTGTATCGAACCACTAAGAAAAGATGGCGGTTGTATGATCGCCAAGATTTGTTTTATGATATGGGGAGTGATGCTCAAGAAGCAGTCGCACATAAGACTGTAGATAATTTGAAAATGTCCTTTTATTTTCCGAGTCTGCGAGATTTTGTTACTCAATACGTGAATAGGTGCATAAAGTGTTTGTTTTTTAAGAAACCCACAGGAAAACAGCCCGGGTATTATCATCCTCTAGAAAAGGGTAATGAACCTAGACAGATACCATTTCGAAGCCCACTCTTTGGGACTCGCTGGGTACCTCAAAACAGATAAATCTCGAAAAATCTCAAGGTCGAAAATTTTCATGATTACTATATTATGTACTTTATTTTACATAGCTACGTAAAAGAAAGTAAAAATTCACTTTATCAATGTTTCAGACACAGATCAAAGAGATTTAATATTCTTTATCGCATTCTTCCGTTAGTTCCACCATTATTTCTTGTGCGCAATTTTTCACTTGAACATAATTCTTGTGCGTATTTACGTCGGTGGATTTTTTTTTTGTGCGCAAATTTCGTTTGCGCGTTTTCTTATTTTGGTCACTATACACACAGCAAATTCAAACAATTTGGAAACGATTTCATGCCAACATTTAATTTGATAAAAACAAATTGATATTTTATGCGTCTTACATCCATAACCAATCGAAATGACAAAATATCGTTTCAAAAGGCTTTCCGTTATTTAATTTAATAAATAAAAGCTTTGGAGGAATTTTAATAAAAAAAAAAAAAAAACTTTCAAAATTAAGTGTATAAATCAAAGCATAATTTTTTATTTTATTTTTAGAAAATCACTTCATCGTATTTTGTTGTATAATGTACATACATATCTCTAAATACTTCCAATATATAACTTTGTGTATTTATATAACCAAATTGTATATCGTCTTGTTATATAATTTAAATACAGTGACTGTGCAATCATAATCAACTCATTAAAAATTCGCATCGCGTTTTATTTTGAATTTTTCTCTCGAGTTTCCATTTTTTATTGACACTAATTTATTTTTTTTTTTTTTTGGTAATGATAAAAGAAAATTTATTTATCCAGAAAAATTTTGTTCAATCCAATAGCTACGACGAGTACGGAGTGGAACACAATAAAATGGTAGAAGAAGAAAATCAAAATTGCCTTTCATTCTTTCCATTCCCTGCGTCTTAATGTTTATGTTTTTTTTTTGTGTTTCCAACAATTTTTTTTTATTTTTTTTTGGTTTGAAGATAAGAATACTAAAAATGTTTAATTTGTAATTTTTCCTATATACATACTGTACATACATACCAACAATAATCGAACAAAAATTCAATAAATTTAATTTACAAAAAAAAAAAAAAAAAAAATAATTTTTAAAAGGTTGTTTCATTTTGGTTGTCGCTAAAATAGGATGACTCTGGGGAGGCTCATTAATGCTTGGAAACATTTTTTTTCCCGTGATTAAAGTTTTTTTTTCGCATTGGGTGGAAAACTCTCCCCATTTATACACAAAAAAAAAGAAAAAATATTTTGTTCATTGAATTTGTTTTCGTTAAACATAATAAATTGCTGGTACGAGGGGTATATGCAATAAATTATGCATGCAAAGTGCCCATTTTAATATAGATAATCTGACCTGACCACAAACTGTTTATTTTCAATAAATCAGCGTTGCTTAGTTAAAGATCCACGAGCAGCAGTTTTTAAAGTATCTACCGTATAGGTACGATAAGTACCATTCCAAGTTTAATGTTTTTAATTTGTGATTACTATAAATAAAGGTGTTACTCCCTACTCAATTTTAAAATGAATTAATTAGAAGTCAAAGTAGGAGATTCCGAAAAATTGAAACAACACTGGTAACCACTGATGTCAAGTATGCTCATAGAACGAGATCTAAATCGAATATAAGACCTATTACTGTTGAATTTTTCTCAAAATTTAAAAAAGATTTTGTACTAAAATGTGCAAAACTTAAGAAAAAATTTGATGCATCTGATGTTGGATTTTCGGGAGCTTCTATCATATTCATAGCGGAACATCTAACTGCGACTAAGAAACAATTGCTGTATGATGCGAAGAAACGTTTGCAAATCGAGAAGGCTGATCATCCGTTTAAATATATGCAAAAGCAAAATTTATTTAATTTTATTCAATACTTACATTGCGTATCAATCACGCCTACGTCGTGTGTACGCTAAATTTTGATTTTGAGTTTGGTTATGTCGCTTAGTTATCCCAATATAGTTCTAAAATCCATGTTAGTTGATAGGTCGTTATTGAATGTAGTCAGTTTGAATGTCCAAAGTCTAGTCCCAAATATTGACGAGATTCGTCACATTTTTAATGGCGCTCCAGTGGACATACTTTGTCTCTCTGAGACCTTTCTAAATCCAAATATCCCTAATTCAGCTTTTGCCATAAAAGGTTTTAATATATTTAGGAAAGATAGGACGGACCTCCCCTTAATTATGGTGGTTTATGTATGTTTGTAGGTGATCATATTAAGGCTAGATTAGTTACCATACCTTCTTCTATTTCGGAATTGTTAGTATCGGATTTAGAGTTTTTATTTGTCAACGTTTTCATTAGTGGTCGTAAAATCTTATTCGGTACCGTCTATAACCCTCCAAAAACTAGTAAGAGGTCGTATGCCCAATTTAAAAAATCCCTTGTAGACTTAGAAAGTTTGTTTAGTTATTTCTCTTGTAGATTTGATGAAATATATATATCAGGTGACTTCAATTTCGATATACTCCAAAATTCCGGCTTCCCTCGTGATTATTTGAATCTTTTAAATAGTCTTAATTTATCCGTCCACAACACTGTGGCGCCGACGTTTTGTTGTCCAACCGCTAGCGGTGCCTCTTATTCCCTTATTGACCATATCATCTCTTTTACTGATAACTCTATTTGTTTTTTCAATCAGTTGTCTCTCGGTATGGGATCCCATCATGATCTTTTAGTTTTTTCTGTGAATTGTTACTCTCCACCTAAGCCTAACAGATTTAGCTTTAGAGATTTTGCTAGTATAGATAATTCCCGCCCTTACTTAGTTTGTAACTCGGTTCCTTGGGAGGATATTTTTTGCCTTAGTTCGGCAACTACCCAAGTAGAATTTTTCAACTCGTATATTAGTTTGGTCTTTGATAGTTGCGTTCCGCTTAAAAAGGTTACTTTCAAAGCGAAATCTCCGCCTTGGTTGTCTCAGGAAGTTTCGAATGCCATAAGTATTAGAGTTAGTAAATATCGTTTATGGAAAAGGTATCCTAATAGTCAGTCTCATTTAGATTATAAGCAGGCTCGTAATAGAGTTGTAGGGTTAATTCGGATTGCTAAACGTAATTATTTTAAGGACAAGTTAGACCCCTCCCTTCCTCCCAAGGTTTTTTGGCGTAATGTTCGTAATTTAGGCCTAGGCAGATGCAAGAGTAGTTCTAGTGGAGTGTTTAAGCCCAATGATATTAATAGTTATTTTTGCTCTAGTTTGAACTCGGGCAGTAGTACCGTCGATTTGTTCTCTAATGCGTCCTCTAATTCGTTTTCGTTTTCAAATATTTCTCTCGAGGATTTACAGTCTGCCATTTGGAATGTTTAATCGGAATCTTCTGGTCTGGATAACGTTCATTTAAAATTCGTTAAACGAGTTTTCCCTTTTGTCTCAAAATATTTGTTACATATTTTTAATTTTATTCTCACATCCTCTTCCTATCCAGATCAGTGGAAGCTAAGTAAAATCATACCCATCCCAAAGATTAGTAATCCTTCAGAGCTATCCCATTTGAGGCCAATTAGCATTTTAAGTTCTCTCTCTAAAGCTTTCGAGATAGTTGTTAAAACTCAAATTCAATCGCATCTAAATAGCAATAGTTTAATTAGTTTCTTCCAATCTGGGTTTAGAAAATTTCATAGCACTTCTACTGCGTTATTAAATGTATGTGATGATATTAGGCGTAATATGAATAATAGGGAATTGACTTCTTTAACTTTGTTAGATTTTTCTAAGGCCTTTGATTCTATTAATCACAGAATTCTTTTTAACAAACTCTTATCTCAGTTTAGATTTTCGGTTTCCGTTGCCAGATTAATTTTTAACTATCTTTCTAATCGTTCTCAGGCAGTTTTTTTCGACAATTCTTTGTCTGATTTCCTTCCTGTAATTTCCGGCGTTCCTCAGGGTTCAGTGCTGGGTCCTCTATTGTTTTCTATGCACATTAATGACATAGAATCCTCTATTCGCCATTGTTCATTTCACATTTTCGCTGATCGTCGTCCAAATTTATAAAAATAGTCGTTTAGATCAGGATTCTATTGATAGGAATATTTCTCTGATAAATGAAGACTTAAGTAATATCGCTAGTTGGTCGGTCTCTAATAGGCTCGTTTTAAATGCGAATAAATCTCAGTCGATCATAATTTATAAAAAATCGTTAGACACCTCGTCCTTTCCTGGTATTTTTCTGCAGGGTTCGCTAATTAGGTATTCAAATACTGTTAGAGATTTAGGCTTAGTTATTAATAAAACTCTTTCTTGGGGTGACCATTTAGTTAGTATTAGTAAGAGGGTCTTTGGTATGCTTAGTTGTTTGTATAAAGTAGTAGGATTTTCTGATAGTCAGTTTAGGAAAAAAATGTTTTTGTCTTATCTTCTTCCTCATTTTATTTATGGTGACGTAGTTTTATTCGGTATGCTTCAGGAAAATATGAACGTTCTCCAAAGATGTTTCAATGCATGTACTAGGTTTATTTTTGGTATTAGGAAATTCAATCATATTTCTGCCTACTCTAGCCTTGCTTTAAGATGTAGTTTATCTACCTTTTACGAATTTCGCGTTTGTCTTTTTATTTTTAAACTTCTCAATGCTAAGAAGCCTTGTTATCTTTATAGGAAGTTACTTTTTAGCAGGTCTCATTCCTCAAACTTCCGCCTGATTCCGGCCAAAAATTGTTGTAGGTCGCTAAACAAATCCTTTTACGTTAGGGGAGTTTCTCTTTAGAATTCAATTCCATTGGAAATTAAGAGTTTAGGATCGGCCAAATTATTTAAGTCAAAATTTTTGGAGTGGCGTGATTGATGGGCAATACGTAGTTTATTAAATTTATTTTTAATATTATTGTTATTCTTATTATTGTTAATTTTTAATATTATTTCACCTCTTGCTGTACATTTTATTGTAAATGAGCTATTGCTCAAAATAGAATGTGTATGTATGAGGTGGAAATTGTTTGAAAAAATTTAAAAGGTTTTTCTGCCTAATGGAAGCAGCTTCATTATTTTTTTATTTTTTTGTTCTTTTGTTCCGTTTACTCTGTTTCCATCTGTGCTTTTCCTTTTAATACTAAATTATTGTTAAAGCACAATAAATAAATAAATAAGATGAGGTAAAAATTAATTAAAATTATTGAGCTATACTACCAGAATAGCAGCGGATTGAAAACAAAACACCATTCATTTAATATTGCGGTTCATGCTTGTAGTTTTGATTTAATTTGCTTAACTGAGACATGGCTGAACAGTTCAATTGATTCCTCTGAGTTATTCGATCAAAGATTCAATGTTTTTAGGAAGGATCGTTACTTTGTATGTCATAAAAAAAGTGACGGGGGTGGTGCCCTCATTGCTATTAATAAGGATCTACAATCTACATGCTGTAAGATTATTAGGTTTGGAGCGTTGCTATGTTATTGACGACGTCTGGGCTAAAATAAATCTTAAAAATGGGTCAACATTAATTATTTGCGTTGTCTATTTTAATGTAGGTATTTCCTTCGATGATTATAAATTATTTCTGGATCATCTTTCACAGGTTGTAAATACAAGTCATTCTAATGCTAGTTTCATTATATTAGGGGATTTTAACTTTTCATCAATCGAATGGAACACTCTCGACCCAAGAAATATTTTTGCTTCTAAATATGAAGGACGTGCTGCAGCTTACCTAATCGACACCCTGGAATTGACCCTTTTGTCTCAATATAACCATGTAAGAAACATTCAAAACAAACTCCTAGATCTTTTTCTTTCAAATTTAAGTTCAAAAAACATTTCTTTAAAGAAGTATGATTATTTACTTGCAAAAGTTGATGGTTACCATCCACCGTTTTCTGCATCCATTTCATTAGAAGTTGATAGAACTCTACCGTGTTATTTAAGTTCGCATATTAATTTTCAAAAATTGGATTATGTTGAATTGGGGGAAAAGTTAGCGTGTATTGATTGGGAAACTTTATTTCACAACTTGACGTTTGATGATGCAACCGACATGTTCTACAGTACTTTATTTTCTTTGATAGAAAACGCTGATAAAGTTATTGTAAAAAGGAAAAAGTTTCCTAATTGGTATTCAAACTACCTCGTGTTTTTAATCAAACGTAAAGAATGTGCTCTGAGGCGTTTTAGGTTGTATAATAATCGGGTCGATTATTCTATGTTCTCAGAGTATAGAAGGAAGGTCAAATGTGAAATTACAAAATGCTGGAACTCACATGTTGCGAGTATCGAGAGTGACTTAAGAATTAACCCTAAATTATTTTGGAACTACCAGAAGTCACTTCACACTAAATCAACCCATCCTAGTAGGATGTTTCTGCAAAGTAAGTTATCCCAAAACCAATCCGAGATTTGTGAGCTCTTCGCAGATCATTTTAAATCAGTTTATGAACAAGATTCGATCTCTCATACATTTTACAGTTGTACCTCAATACAAAAGAAACCTTTGTTTCTAGTAAATGAGGTCTTTGATATATTAGAATCGTTAGATGTTAATAAAGGGGCTGGTCCAGATCAATTATCTAATTTATTTTTGAAGCGTTTGAGACATGTTCTTGTAGTTCCTATAACGTTATTATTCAATTTGTCAATTAGTCACTCTGTCTTTCCGTCTAAATGGAAAGCATCGTTTTTGGTGCCCATTCATAAAAGTGGAGACTTGGCGAACATTGAAAACTATAGGCCCATATCCATTTTAAATGCACTTGCCAAAATTTTTGAAAAATTGGTTTTCAACATTCTGTTCTGTCAGGTTAGAAATGAGATTACACCAATGCAGCACGGATTTTTTCCCAAACGATCAACGTTAACTAATTTAGCTGAATTTTGTGACTTAGCCTGCAACACCATAGATAGTAACGGACAACTTGATTGTATTTATACAGACTTTTCGAAAGCTTTTGATAAAGTCTCCCATTATATTCTACTAAACAAGCTTGCGTCTTTTAACATCTCACCGCTCTTTCATAAATGGATTCACTCATACCTAACTGTTAGAACTCAATTCGTCAAATTTAATGGGCTGATATCGGGTGAGTTTAAACCTACATCGGGAGTTCCCCAGGGTTCAATTCTGTGTCCCTTGTTGTTTATATTGTTTATTAATGATATTTCAAAGGTGATTAAGTCGCAACATTTGTTATACGCTGATGATCTAAAAATATTTCAGGTTATAAATTCAGTAGATGACATTTATTTACTACAAGCAGATCTGAATTGTATTTGGAAATGGTCTGTTGATAACAAATTACCGCTGAATGTTAATAAATGCGTCTCTGCAACTTTTTCCAGAAAAAGAGACCAACTTGGGTTTTGCTATAACATTGGGATGTCAAACTTAAATAAAGTAGACAGTATTAAGGATTTAGGTGTGACATTAGATTCAAAGCTACGCTTTGACTTACATGTTGATATTATGTATATGCCGAAAATCTTTCAAAACTTTAGGATTTATATTCAGACGAGGTAAAGATTTTAAAAATCCGTCAACTTTCTTAATGTTATTTTTTAATCTGGTTCGAACTAACTTAGAATATTTATCACAAGTATGGACTCCTTTATATTCAGAATATAGCAATAGACTTGAAATTGTTCAGAGAAGATTAACTAGGTTTTTTTGTTCGAAGTTTGTGCCATCGAATAATTTTATGGCTTACGAAACTCGTTGTAATAAACTTAACTTGATCACACTAGAAAATAGAAGGGTCCTACTTGATGAGTTTCTACTTTTTAAAATAGTTAATAGTCATCTTGATACAACTCTACTATCTAAAATTAATTTTTACGTCCCAGCTTACAGGACTCGTCTTATGAAATTGTTTCTGCCTTCGCTTTCTAGAACTAATCTAGGTCTGTCTTCAATTATTAATAGACTAGAATCCAACCATATGTTGTACTTTGCAGATATCGACCTGTTCAACATGTCTCTGTCGGTGTTTCGGAAAAGATGTAAGTCTCTTTTCTTTATGAATAGTACTCCCACCTAAAGATACTGTTGTTTAATTATTTTCAATAGGCTTCACAATTTTCACTCCACTGGTGTTTTGGCTTTGTTTGTAACTTATTTCTGTAAGAAATAATTTTAACATAATGGAAAATGTATATTTATTTTTGTATTACTATTATTATTGTTATTATTATTATTGCTATTGTCATAATTATCTTATTATTATTTTCTACATTTTTCTAATTATTGTTTTACTTATTTAATGATGTGTTTTTTTTCTTTTGAAATGTGGCAGCATGTAATTGGGTTAATCCTGTATGCTGCCCAGATGTTATAAAAATAAATAAAAAAATAAATAAACACAATTTATTGCACGGAATAAAGCGTCTTCCTCAACAAGTCTAAATAGTGTTGACACCTTTAAAATCCATACCTGAAAATCCGAATCAGATATATGATACAGCAAAATTTTGTTTTTAAAAAGTACCGGTCGCTTAGTAATTATATAGGGTCCTTCTTTCTCAAATATTGATAAGTTATAGTTACAAAACCAAAAATATCTAAATTGACTTCTTAATTTATTGAAATTACTCGTGTAACACATCGATTAGGGACTCTTGGGCCACCTGTAACCTGCAAAATCCGCCACTTGCCACTAGATAAATTAGAAATAGTGTTTAATACTTCCCTGTTTGTTCCAGGCCAGTTTCTCGAAGACAATAAAAATCCAGATTGTGTGATCATAACACAAAAATCCAACAGCGATTTAGTATTTTCATAAGACCAAGAACGAAAGGACTTCTCTGTACTTTCTTCTATTTCCTACAAAAAGGGGGTTAAACCTTTAAATGGAACAGTCGTAGATGTACTAAGTCACACTCATAAATAGAGTATAGGAGAATGAGAGAGTGATAGAAAGAGCGAGAGAGAGATTTACGATAATATCGTTATCAATCTGTCTTTAATTTTATAAATATGGACAAATTATTGAAAACGCTGAGTGAATTTTTTTAAAGGAGATTGTTCTCAGATTTTTGGATTATTGCAAAGTGGGTAAATTGATAAATTAAATGTAGGTAAATGTGCGTAAAGAATAAACCAATATAGAAACTATTAATCTGTGAAAAACGAGTGCGCGATTATAAAATTTGTGTGAGCAATTTAATTAAAAAAACTTAATCGAGATTCGAGAGGTATACCTCGTTGGTGTTGAATTTTAGGCTAAATTTTTTGAAAGAGTTTATAAATTAAATGACAAAGTTTGTAATGACCCAAGTGTGCCAATTTCCAGGAATTGGTGCGGGATTGCTCAATTCGGCTTGAGAATTGGCACACTTGGGTCATTACAAAAATGGTGCCGAAACAGGAACCCGATGGGTACAGGATTAATTTCGAAATAAATTAAACAATTTTATATTTGTTCATAAGGCAGCTCTAATAAAGCATAGCTTCTCTCCTCAGCTGCAGTTGTTTGATAAGACCGCCTATAAAACTTATTTTATGCGGTACAAACTTTTTTGTTTCCTGTACATTTCTTAAATTTCACAAAACAATTTTTTTTTATTTTTAATTTTAAGCCATATAGATTTCTATCCGAGGATAATATTGATTTCCTGCATTAAATTTTACGTTTCATTGACTGATCATAAATTGATTTGTTCAAAGTAATTTTGATGTTGGATCCTCTTGTTGGTTTTATACGTTTTTTTTTTGTTGGTTACTTCTTCAAACATTTCGTACATTAGGCGAATTTTGGATTGATTCTACGAATCAAACGCGATACGACTCGATAACAAATTTATTAATCTCGTAATTTTAATTTCTTGAATTATAAGAAAATTCTTGTGGTGTTGGTTAACTTTTATTTCCAAATTTGCCAACCTACACTTTGATTTGCCAAACTGGATTTATTTTCTCTTCAAACGCTGGAACCGGAAGAACTCCAAGTAAAATGTATTATCCGAAACATTGATAGTAATGAAATTGACTGGATCGCAAAAATGGAAGCTGCCATTGAATAAGAAAACCGGGATTCCTTTTACAGCCGTCAAGAACACATGCAACAAATGATAAGACCGAATTTAAGCTATGCAAGGTGAAGGCTGGTTTCTTTGAAAGTAAGCTCATGGAGGAAAATTCCTTAGAAGAGCTACGAATATTATATGCACGGGTATTACATTGGTTTAGTGTGCTATAATGAACCTCCCAAGCTGAATTGAGCAATCCCGCACCAATTCCTGGAAATTGGCACACTTGGGTCATTACAAGTTAAACAATCAAATTTTTTGGATAATATAGAATTCCCGACAACCTCATTGAGTGATATTATTTCTGCATTGGAATGCTTCAAAGATGGCTTTGGTCCTGACGGAATACCAACAAACTATTTTAAAGAATTTGATTCGCTTTTCGGCTTGGCATACCCGTTATTATTATTCTTTAATAAGCCTCTTAAGCGCCAGAAATTCTCTAATAAGTGGAAAATTTAACATATTACGCCTATAAAGAAATAATTTCTGTTCAACAGCATGGATTCAACTGTGGCCGATCATCTAGTACAAAATTATTACAATTTGTTGGTAAATTTTCAAATGTTTTCGAATCAAATCAACAACTCGATACTGTTGACACCGATTGGAATAAATTCGTTTCATTTTATAGATTGAACCTTTCCTTAGTTGTAATTTGTGAAGACTAAGGGTTTAAAGTCATCAATAATCCTAGCCCATTCTGGGGTTCACCAAGAATCGCAAATTGTGCAAATATTCTATGTATAAATGATAGCATTAATTAATTTAATTTCTGCAACTATCTATTATGTCTTGGATGATTTAGAGTTCTATTGTGTAAATTAAATACCAACAGATGTAAATTTACTGACTGAATGAATTTTAATTGGCAACTGTCATTTAATCGACACATTGCTAAAGCTACAATATATAGCTAAGGAAATATTTAACTTAAGATTTTTGTTTAGAATATCTAAAGAATTTAAATCTCAAATTACTGTACTGTATTCCGTCGTAAAGAAAAAGGCACAAACGCCAAAAATCTCAAAATTAATCGAAGAGGCTGCTGAGTTGTCAAGTTGGCCTTATTATAACAAATACTTGTTGCTAAGAGACTAATGAAATAGGACGCCAAGTTGCTAATGACATTGGCTGAGTTAAACGATGGCTGAAAGGCTTTTTGGAGTGTAGCTGAATAGTGTTCTGGTTTATACAAAACAAATTTACCGCCAAGAAAAAAAATTGTCTGAAACATTTCTGAAACGGAACCTCATCTAGTTAAGAGAGATGGGATAAACTGGACAACTTGAAGATGCCACCATTATACGTATTGCGTCAATGGAATACCTGATTTAGAATAGAATAAGCAGCTCTTGTGTAGATATCCAGAATACATGATACCAGAATTCATGAATTCAAATCAAAACTGAAGCCCTACGAGAAAATTTCGTTGAAGATGCAATTGGAATTTTTCTTAGTCCCATTATTAACCTGGCAAGTGGTAAATTGTAGTATCCATCCAAAGGAAAAGGATGCAGGTATATCAATGTACTTTTGTCATCGTGATATCCCGGTTCCAATGAAAAATCGAAGGTCTGCACAACTGATGGTAAACCACACTTGTTTTACCTTAAAGGTAAAATGCTACAACACATAACAGGGGGTGGCGAATGAAATTAGAAGAATATTTGTTAAATCGCGTCGAAGAAAGGCCTGTGTGGTAATCAGAGGATCAAGTTCATCGCCGTTTAACAGTCGAATTGTGCGTGGAAATATACAAGAGCTAGCTAAACGTGGTTTCGGCACCCCCAAGTTTCGGCAGGGCATTTAGCTATGCCAAAGAAAAATTATCAATGCACATTTTGCCCATAGTTAATAGTTTTTGCGAAATTCATCTGGCTCTATCCAACAAAGGGCTTAATAACTAAGAAGGTTCTTCAAATATTCGAGTTGCAAAAGGCAGTGTTTGGTAATCTGGCGAATCTACCGATCGACAGGTTTTTAGATTCGACACCATCACGGCAGGGCCGCGTTTATGGAAAGGCACACTAGGTACGTGCCTATGGCCCATAAATTTTAGGGGCCCGGATTTTAAAATTAAATATTATTGTTTATCTCAAGATTTGTATATTTTTTTGGATAAGTTGTGATAAATTTTGTGATCATAATTTTTGGTTACGTGGGTTATTAACCCTTAAGAGACACACTGAGTTAAATTAACCCAGGTCTTTTTGTTTAACGCGCGCCATTTTAAAACGCGTGGTCCTTGGACCATCGGGCCAGTGGATTAGGGAAGTTTGAAATGTCCACTAATATCCCCCCTTAGGCCAGATAAAGTGCATTTATATACGTCGCAAAAACATGTATGGGTAAAAATCACCCAGTGTGTCTCTTACGTTAGAAAAACGTCTGATTTAAAAAATTCTTTTTGTTAAATATTGTTTGTTTGTGTTCAACTTATGGCCAGTTAGGAAGAAACTTGACCATTTCTTATCCGATTTTGATAAAATTCAGCATGTGCGATGGAAATGGGATCCTTAAACGAATTTTAGATGAAGTTCTGGAATATGACCAATTAGGATGGAACTTGGCAATTTCTTATCCGATTTTGATGAAATTCAGCATGTACGATGGAAATGGGATCCTCAAATGATTTTTAGATGAAGTTCTGGAATATGACCAATTAGGATGGAACTTGGCAATTTCTTATCCGATTTTGATGAAATTCAGCATGCACGATGGAAATGGGATCCTCAAATGATTTTCAGGTGAAGTCCAGGAATATGGCCTATTTGGAAGGAATTTGGCTATTTCTTATCCGATCTTAATGAAATTCAGCATGTGCGATGGAAATGGAACTCTCAAACGAGTTTTAGACGAAGTGCTGGAATATGATCAATTTGGAAGGCACTTGGCTTTTTTTAATCCGATTTTGATGTACATAATTCAGCATATACGATGGAAATGGGATTCTCAAATGATTTTTAGACGAAGTTCTGGAATTTGGCCAATTAAGAAGGAACTTGCCCATTTATTATCCAATTTTAATGAAATTCAGCATGTACTATGGAAATGGGGTTCTAAAATTATTTATAAAACAGGTCATCAAATACATCAAATCATATTAAGTTCCTTCCTAATTGGCCATATTCCAGAACTTCGTCTAAAACTCGTTTTAAAATCCCTTCTCCATCATACATGCTGAATTTCATCAAGATCGGATAAGAAATAGAATTCCAATAAAATTCTTCTACAAAAAAATCACAAATCCTCAGTTCAAGCACCTCACTTTAATGGACAACTTTTTTGGTCCCGTCGATGTCCGTTATAGTGAGGTTTCTCTGTATATACATATTTTAGTTCAAATAAAATAGACAAAAATTATACTCCTATAAGTTTAATACAAATTCGCAATATTTAACAAAAAAGGATTTTTGAATTGAACATGTTTTTCTGACCTTAGAGACACACTGGGTAATTTTTACCCGTACCTGTTTTTACGACGTTCACTGCTCGGCTTCTATAAGCGCACTGTATCTCTTCTAAGGGCGGATATCGATTATTAATTTCAAAAACGTTTTTTTTTCACGCAAAATAGCCAACTTTTAGATTTTACCTCAATTTGGGGGATGGAAAAACCCATAGTACCATCTTAAGGTTCAACTCTTTAGCTTTTCATCGGTCACCTACAGAGTGTCAAAATATTAATTTTTGTTAGAAATATAAGCATTTAAAAAAAAGACGATTTTTAAAAAAAGTTCTGTTAGTTTTTTGTAAATATTTCTGCACCTAATTATTTTATCGCAACATAATTATGTTTTTATGTTCTTGAGAAAATTTTCTATCAATAGATTGAATGCTAGACAACTTCATTGTGATTTTTTGTGTTAAGGAAAACAAATAAACGTCAAAATATTGTTCATATCTTTTTGTATGAAGTGGCACAAATGCAATTTTATTTCTATAATTACAGACATATATTAAATATTTTTTAATAAAAATTTAATTGAAATGTATTCATTTTATGTCATTTTAAGCTAAGCAAGTAAATTTTTTTGTGAAAAGCGTGTGAAAAATTAAAACATAAATAGAAGGCAAATTCGTATTCTTTAGGTTTAATCTTGTGCCGTTTGAGTTTTTTCTATGGTTACTTTTATTACAATTAAGTTATTTTCAAACATTTTAAGTTAGCTTCATATAAACTGCTGTTTGTTTTCCTTAACACTCAAAAAAATTTGACATATTTTGGCTGTCAAATTATCGATCTATTGAAAAGAAAATTGATTGAATTTGATCAATTTGATCCCGAGATATAAGCTTTCAAAGTATCGCTGGGTAAAAATCACCCAGTGTGTCTCTTACGTAACTATTTGATAGTGTGTCCCTTAAGGGTTAAACATATTATTAAATCTAGTTCTTCTAAATGTCATGTAAAAAGCAGTGTATGAATAAATTAGCGGTTGGTATTACTGAAATTTTCTTGCTGATTCTCGTTTCATGTTGGCCTCATTGAAATAAAATATTTATAATTTAAAATTAAAAACCCTTGGAAACGTCTTATAAAAGTACTTTTAAAATAAACATTTGCCAATAAAACCACTTTCAAATACTAGATGGTCTGCAACAGCCGATACGTGTAAGGCACTAAATGAATCAATATTCAAAAGCAATTAAAATATTTTCTTCAGATCAGTTGCAAAAACCAATAGTATGACTTTAAAATGGCTGAATGACTTGTTAATAAAATGGGCGAATTTGAATTTGTTTTATTAATGTGTATATGGAGTACCATTTTATATCGTATTAATACAGTAAGTCAGTTATTAGGCATTTTCGGAAATAGACCAAAGTAACTTCAGAGTAAGTTTTAATTTTTATTATGTAACAAAGTTACTCAAGTTACCTTGCACATACAAAAAAGTAAGAAAGAATTTCGAGTGCGTTTGTTTCATGAAGTTACTCTTTTCATTAATGAAGTTACTTTGATCGTTCGTGAATAGATGGGTAACTTTAAAGTTTGAAACTTACTATGAAGTTAGTTTGGTCTATTTCCGAAAATGCCTATTACAGACGTAGTCTATTTCTGGTTCTCAGTGAAGTAATTTTGACGAATATGAAGCCAAGTGTGAACACATAGTGCCAAAAACGAACCAAATTGAAAAAAAAAGGCTTCTTTGGTAAAGATTTAAATAATAACGTCATACTTGAAGGGAGAAAATATTTTAAAGTAAATACGTTTTATGTCCTATATCATAAATTGGGGTATGGTAGTTAATCCCGATTCAGAAAATTCGAAGTAATAAAATCTCACTCCACAAAATTCCAATTGAATGAAATTACTCGTCTAAATAAAATCTTGACTCAATAAAATCCTGACGGCACAAAATTTCGAAAATCTCGAAAAATATCCCGACTTTTAAAAATAAAATCTCGCGTAAGAAATATTCTGGAAAAGAGACAATATATTCTGGAAAAAATTGAGAGAAATTCTTTAAAAATATTTTGGAAAATGGAGAATTTTCTGCTCTTTCTAGTATTATATTTTGGAAAAGAGCCGGGTCATATTCTGGAAAAGCGGAAGAACATTCTATATATATATATATATATTTTGAAAACTCGTTTTTATAAGCAATTTGATTAGCTTGAGATTTTCTACAGTCGGGATTTTATTTAGTCGAAATTTTGTGCAGTCAAAATTTTGTGGCCTCGAAATTTTGTGGAGTCGGGATTTTAATACGTTTTCCTGACGGGATTTTATGTTTTCGAAATTTTATGATTTTGTCGAGATACTGATAAATTGATGTTTGATATTGAACGCAGAGATCAAATATACAAACACTTGAACAATAAATTCAAGTGTACACCCAAAAAAATAATCAAGTAATATTAACGGAATGAATTTCGTTAAATTTTAACGAAATTTTGGTGTTCATATAATGATCTTTAATAATTATAATATCAATTTACTTTAACTTAACAAATATTCATTAAGTTTATTAATAAAAAAAAATCTGTTAACTAACTTCTGTTAATCTAACCTATTTAAATTCGTTGTTAAATATTTTAGATAATGATGATTTTGTCGTACAGAGTACTTCTATACCTTGAACGCAACGATTATTCGTTAAAGTTAATTTAGCTGAAAAACGAAACTAATGTTATATTTAAAAAATCTTCTTCTTTAACATTTTTATTTTCAGTATATGCACGTAGGATTAAATATTTCTTTGTATGTACATACTAGAAAAAGTTAAATGTCTAAAACAAAAATTTGTCCGAGTATTCTCATCGAACAATCCTCAAAGCGCAGAATAATAAAAATCACTAAAATATCTCGGCTCAAATCTATAAAACATGATTAAATCCAATGTTGATTGAATCACAAGCTATTTTAGCAAGCCAAAATTAAATATTTATTCATGGTAACAAAATAGATACAGGAGAACACCGACGATTTAAACCTAAAAACCTAAATCGATTTATTTAAAAATATACATATTATTGTATAATTTCATTACTAACTTTTGTTTCACTTGATCATACAAAAATTTAAAAATATTTGACAAAACATTTTATTGCAAGCTAAATCGACAAAACGTAAATAGGGGATATTTGAATCGGAGTTTTCCTGTAAACTGTACTTATTATTATTACTAAAAACTCATAAAACAGAAAAACAATTACAATAAATATTTAACGGTAACAGGTCGTATTATTATTACGTAAAATTAACTAAATTTAATCGGATGTACGAAATTCTGCTGAAAGTATTATTTTTTTGTAAATCAAATGGCACACAGAATAATTAACATTTAATAATCGTAACTAACATTATTTAATATAACTCTTTTCTGTAGTATATATTAACTATTACTGAATGTAAAGAAATTTCATTAAAACAGACGCTTCTTTTCGGTCACTATTTGTGTGATTAGTTCATTGGAAGGCGTCATGCGGTTTGCATTGTCACATTAAGTTTTTGTGAATTATATCTAAAAAAACAAAATTTTATTAAATATACACTCCACGAAATAACTATAAGGGACAACTTAGAATTAACTAAAAATCAATAACAGAAAAAGAAATTTTTAATAATACTTTTTATTAAATATGAGCTTAGTGACATAAACAGAAAATATAAACCAAATTTCATTTTTTTAAATTAATTTCATTTTAAAATTATAATATAAAAAAAATTCATACGAAATTACTATAAGGGACAAACTTAAAATTGACCGTTAGTTATATTTATTTAAATTATAATAAACTTTTAATAATTAATATGATCACCCTTAAGTCGGATTACTTCACTTAACCTATAAGGCATGGAATTTGCTAAGTTGCATAAAGTTGCTGAATCAATGTTATTCCACTCTGTTTGAATAGCAACTTTAAGCTCTAAAATACTATCGAATTGCCGCCCAGCTGCATACACTTTTTGAGAGAGTATGCTCCATAGATTTTCTATAGGGTTTAAGTCGGGGCTAATTGCAGACCATTCGATAACTGGTATATTACTTGATGAAAAGAAGGTTTTAGTATGCTTAGCATTGTGTATAGGCGCATTGTCTTGTTGGAATTTCCATTCATTTCCATATAACTCGTCTCCAAAATTGACAAGAACATTGTCGAACAGTTCGACATATTCATTAGATGTCATTTTATTAGAAATGAAACATATTGGAGACTTGCCACGATGACCAAATGCAGCCCATACCATAAGTGAACCACCTTGAAAATTTCTACGGTGCCTATATTCACGATCTTGACGAGTATCTCTCCAGTACTTTTGGCATCCATCCGGCCCATCCATGTTAAATTTTTTTTCATCACTAAACAACACAAATTGCCATTCTGAATCCCAAAACTTGTATTTTTCAGCAAATTTGAGTCTCCCAATTTTGTGCCTTTGTAATAGCTTAGGTTTCGCTAGCCGTTTATCATATTTAATGTTTTCACTTTCCTTTAAAATTTGTTGCACCCTTCTTATAGATACAGGAAGATTTAATTTATGCCGAATTTGAGCTGGAGAAGTCTTTTTAATAACAGCTAAGCGTTTTATTTTCCTTTTATCTCTTTTGCTCAATAAGGGTTTACGACCTAATCTTTTTATAGTAACATAATCTGACGGATTTGTTACAAATTTTTGAATTACATTTTTTCCACGGTTTAATCTAGCACCTATTTCCCGTATTGTCCATCCGGATTCTCGAAAACTTAATACTTGTATTTGTTCTTCTTCGCTTAATTTGGTTCCTCTTGGCATTTTACTTTTTTTACCTAATAACATGTTCCATTTTCGTAAAAAAAATATTTTAAAATTCTTAAATATATTTAATACTTACGTAAAAAAATAAAAAAAATTAAATTTTGAACTATTAAATTATATTTAATTAATTTTTTATCACTTGTCCCTTATACCTATTTCGCTTTACGAATAGCACAAATTACACGATTCGACATGTTTAAAACACAAAAGGGAGTAGGAAATAATTTCATGGCTTAAATTTAACTACATAACTATGAATTATAAATACGCATTTGTACATCAAGAAAAAAATGCGTTTCATTAAATAATTTGAAATTTCATTTTGTCCCTTATAGTTATTTCGTGGAGTGTATTATAATAAATTAATACATAAATAAAGTGGGTGAAAAAGTGAATATTTCGATTATAATTATTCAAACATTGGAAAGTAAGTACATACTTGTTTAATCAAATTGCTACGAAAGTGTATACTCTATTTAAAACTTAGATTCTGTGTCTAAACTGAGAGTCCATAATTGCAGCCACATTTCTATATTTCAGATAACCAAATTTATTATAACGGTACTAATTGGAAGATTTGGCATTGAGTAAATTGAGAGTGGAAACTTCTGAATGGAAACGGAAAAACACCAAATTATCGGTAATATAAATTTGTTTAATGCTCTATATATATTTCTTATGTGAGTGTGTGCTAAAATCGAAAGACCATTTAAAAATCGTGTTATTTTCAGTGATTCCTTCTATTATTTTATTTTAATTAGTAATTTATTATTATAAAATATTACAATTGAAAATAATTCGTCTACAATTCATAATAATTAGATTAACGGGATAATTAAACTATTGAATTTAAATTTACAGTTAGAAAGTCTATTATCTAATCACCATGATTTGTTTTGCATGTAATTTGTCTGTAGATGAGTTATCAAAATTAGTTGCACACTTTAAATATTACCATAATTTTAAAACTGATTCGACTTACTCCTGTGTAGAAAAATATTGTAACCAATCGTTCCAAAATTTATCAACTTTCAAAAGGCACGTTAAGAAAAAACATGAAAATCATTTAGAAATATTGGACAAGACCCCATCATGTATAAATATACAAAAAAATAAAACTGTACCAAATGAAGAAACATCCAATGTAGCAAATGATGTTTCATTTTCTGGGACGGACGTACTGATCGAAAATATGTTTCTTTCTGCCGTAAAATTTTCTATAAATTTAATTAGAAAAAATAATTTTACTACTAAAGATGTTATTCAGATACAAAACGATATAATATATAATTTCAAATATTTTAACCGGAATTGAAAGTAGTTTAAAGGCAACGCAAGATACTGAAGCAATAAAACTATTTCTTGCTAAATGTAGGATGCCATTTACCTATTGTAAATCTGAATTTCGATTGATTAACTGGTTAAAAGAAAACGACTATCTGCAGCCTATTAAAACGTTTACCATAAACAATGAAATCGATCATGTATTTGAAACTGGTAACGTCGAATTAAATAAAAAGGCAAGTTCAGGTGTAATTTTGCCAATTTTATTTATTTATTTATTTATTTATTTATTCATAAGCCAATGTTGTTTAAACCATAATGTTTTTGTACAACAAGAATATATACAATAACAAAAATAATAGAAGAATAATAAAATTTACAATTAACATTTAGAATATAACAAGAAATAACACTCAAACATAATATATATACAAAATATACACATAAACATATATACATTATATACATACTATTTACAACCCAATCAATCAAAAATTTTGGTTTTCTTTCACCAATTTTAACATTAATCCTTTGAAAATATTCAAAGAATCAATATTTTTTAGTACCAGTGGTAGGCTGTTCCAGATGACAATCATGTTCACCAAACAGGAGTTATTGTAAACCTTTGTCCTATTGATAGGCAAGTTGACATTTCTTGTTCGCAACGATGTAGAAAAATCTAATTTCTCATGCAAATACAATGGTATACCCGATTTAATAATACGGAAAATAAAAACCGCAGTTCTGTAACAATAAAATTCAAACAAGTCACATCCAATAATAGAAACCTTAAATTCAGAGACATGGTCAAACTTCCTAAGGTCATAAACATACCGGATGCAGTTATTAAACGTAACCTCAAGTAAACGCCTTGAAGTACTATCACAGTTATTAAATATTACATCACAATAGGTGAAAATTGGTATAATCAGACTTTTAACAAGATATATGCGTAAATTCACTGGACAAAACTTTTTTATTAACCTTAGCGAGTATAAACTATAATTAACACGCTGGCATAGGGATTTTATATGATCAATCCAAGTGAGTTTTGGGTTTAATATTAGTCCTAAGTTATTAACTGTCGGCACAAATGAGATAATATCATTGTCTAAATAAATCAGAGGTGCTATATTATGAGAATTATTTCTAGAAAGCAATAATGCTTTACTTTTAGTGGGATTAATAGCAAGTGAATTATTCTTGGCCCATAAGGAAACATTTTTAAGATCAGCATTAAGTCGCATGACAATCGCATCCAACTCTGAAAAGTCGCCACCAATATACAATTGCAAATCATCAGCATAAAGATGATATCGACAATTCCGAATATGCCAAAGCAGATCATTAATATAAATGGAGAAAAGTAAAGGCCCCAATATCGAACCCTGAGGCACCCCAGTAAATGCTCCTCGAATACTAGATTGAGCTTCTCCATGCTTTACGAAATGTTTGCGGTCGCTCAAATAAGAATGAAGCAACATAATAGCAGAACTCGAAAATTTATAATACAAATGTAACTTCTGAAGCAAGTGGATATGGTTAACACAATCAAAAGCTTTAGAAAAGTCTAAAAGGACTAAAATACCGAATGAATTGCCCTTGTCTAGAATAGCTGATAGATCATCAACTATATTCACCAGTGCAGTGGTAGTGCTATGACCAGGCTTATATCCTGACTGGAATTTGCTTAAAAAATCAAACCGGATAAGGTGCTCGGTAATTTGGAGTTGAATAATTTTCTCTAGTACCTTTGATAGGGCCGGCAAAATACTTATCGGACGAATATCACCAATACCAGAAACCATATCCGTTTTAGGTAGAGGAATGATAGAAGCAACCTTCCACAAATCTGGAAACACCGATTTCGTTAAACATTGGTTAATAATAAATGTGATATGAGGCAGAAATAATTCAATAAACAATTTCAGTACTTTAAAGTTTACATTATCATATGCCATCAAATCCGATTTAACAGCACGAATCGCATTCAGTACCATAAGCTCATCAACACAATCAAATACAAACGCGTAGCTTACCGAACTAATAAAATTCGAATCAGGTAAAGGTAAAACACCAAAAGAATCACTAAACTTACAAATTCCATTCAAAATTTCCTCGGCAGAAAACATAATGACTGCCTCATTTGATGTACCTAAAACTCCAAGTTTTCTTAAATTGACCCATGTTCTTTTAGAATTGTATACATTCCCAAAATAAAATGAATGCTTAGCTTCATTAATGCATTTGTTGGTTTTATTTCTATAGAACTTAAAGGAAACCAAATCATGCTCCAGTCCATATTTTTTATATTTTTTATAAACCAAATCTCTACGCTCCATTAAATCCAAAATATAAGTATTTAACCACGGAGCAGTAGGACACCTATTTATAACCCTCTTAGGAGGCACACAAATATTATCTAAATGTAAAATGTTTAAGTTGAATTCCTCAACTATATCATTCACATCCGGATAAAACCAAAAATTCAACCAGTCCAACGAAAAGAAACAACTCACAAAACTCTCACGATCAATCGCTTTAAAATCCGGAACAACAGTATAGGAAATTTTATCCCTGACACGACAGAATTTATAGCACGCAAAAACCAAGTCGTGATCAGAAATAGCAGGAACCGCACGTTGCCCAAAAGAAACAATATTATGCCTATCAGGCTCATACAAAATTATCAAATCCAACAGGCTGTTATTCAATCTAGTCGGTTTAAAAGGTATATAATATAAATTGTACAAACTCAAGCAATCACTAAGTTTATTGTTAGCCAACATGTTAAAATTAAAATCACCGCAGCAAATAACTTTTTCATACTGTAACACATATTGAGAAAAAATTATTTGTAAATTATTAATATCCTCCGTACAAGCCGGAGGCGGGTTATAAACAATCAAAATAAGAATTTTTCCAAACCGTCCAATAAGTTCAGCAGCCAAAATTTCAACTTTTCCAAATGTGCCAGAAAATAGTTTACATACTTTTAAGGTATCCCTGAAATAAATACCAACCCCACCCCATCGTGTATTATTTATACGATCGAAACGTATTAATTTATAATTATTAATATGGAGTGACTTGTTTGAAATTTTATCGTTAAGTAGAGTTTCCGTCAACGCAAGGAAATCAAATTTGTAAACATCCAAAAGTATAGTAATATCATTAAAATGTTTAACTAAACTGCGAACATTTAAATGACCAAACCATAAACAAGAACCAGCACTTACCTGCAGACTATCACCTGGAACAGCCTTACCACAGTTCAAAGAACAATCTAAAAACCTTGTGGATTGGGTTGGCGTAGCCCTAAAAAAGGATGACTCTTCGTTTTATTTTGGAATTCCTTCACTAGAACACCAGCTGGCCAAGAAGTTGGATCCATCAATTTATCAAACATAGTAACGGAAATTTTTATTTTAAATGATGAGTAATCCTGCTTGAAATTATCACTTAATTTTGGAGTAAAACGATGAACCAATGCTTCAGACAAATTGAAATTGTCTAGCAAATATTGGCTGATATTTGCTTCAGTAACATCCGGGTGAAGTCTGGAGACAAAAATCAGCTTTCGAGGTTCCACAGCACGTAAGATACCACCACTACCAGTGCCAATAATATAGTTATTTACAACCGATTTTGAAGATGAAGATGTAGACTTCTGAGCCGGAGTATTCCTGCTCGTAGGAGCACTAATAATTTTCTTGCGTATTGTTACAGGCTGAATTGTCGACAAAGAACTACTGTCAGGTAGATGATAACCAATTGGCAAACCATTTGATTCAATACCATCAGAATCAGGTTGACATATCGGTGAAGTAATATTATTTGTTATGCTATTATTTAAATTACCAGGAACAGCTAATACTGATTCCTGTGACGCTGCACTAGATTGGCGTAAATTAGTTTCCAATTCATAATCCGCTTTTGGTTGAGCTTTCTTTATAGGAATCACAGATGATTCGATATTTTTCAGCATACTTTTTATTTCACTCATATTATTGACGTGCATTTTATATTTCAATTCAGAAAATTATTTGAAAAGGATGATAATCTTAAACGGTCGATTGAATTTATGAAAAACAATGAAGCAAATAGTATAGTAATTATATTTCACATTTTATACAGGGTGATTTATGGAAAAAAAAGAAGATGCAATTTAATTCACATAATATTATCATACCATACTTCCTGTACAGCGATGATTTAGAGATTAATAATCCTTTAGGCTCACACGTTCAAACACAAAATCTTACAGTTGTGAAATATATGTTTCCTACTCTTGAATCTAATATGGATTTGAGTAACATCTTTACAGCAGTAATAGTTAAGACAGATTTAAAAAAGTTCGGGATAAATCGTAGTCTGTTTCATTTAGTAGAGGAATTAAAAAAGCTAGAAGATACAGGTTTAATTATTAAAACCTTAAATAATTCATATAAAGTCCGTTTTATTCTTGGATTAGTCCTAGGTGATAATTTAGCCCTTAACTCAATGTTAGGCTTTACATCTTCGTTCTCTGCCAATTTTTGTTGTCGATTTTGTAAGGTTCCTAAATCAAATCTTCAATCAGATGTAGATGAAAACGAAGCAAGTCTTCGGAATAAGACCAATTATGCTGAAGATGTATTAATAAATGATATTTCACGTACTGGTATTGTAACTGAATCATTGCTTAATAATCTTAGATTTTTTCACGTAGTACAAAATTATGCAGTTGATGTGATGCATGACATATATGAGGGAATTACTCATTACAATATGTGTCACATTATACTAAGCTTTATTGAATCTAAATATTTCACTTTGGAGTGTCTTAATTTTCGTAAACAAAATTTTAATTACGGCACTCTTGAAATAGGTAATATTTCAGAACCAATCAAAATGTTTCATTTAAAAAAATTTCATTTAAAAATGTATGGCAGAGAAATGATGACCTTTATCCATTTCTTCCCATTAATGATTGGTGATTTAATTCCCGAAAATAATGAAGTTTGGCAGTTCTTTCTTGGTTTTCTTAAAATAATTGATATTCTTCTTAAATTTAAAATTAGCTTAACCGATTTAAGCACTTTAAAAACATTAATTCATGACCATTTATTTTCATATAAAAGGCTGTTTAATGACACATTGAAGCCCAAGCATCATTTTCTGTTACATTACCCTGGAATCATTCAAAATTCGGGACCACTTCGGCAATTTTGGTGTTTTAGATTTGAAGCATCTCTAAGGCCCGATTGTATGAACGAGGATAGAAAAAATAAAATCCGAGAGTACAGATATATGTATCTTTATCCGAGAATTTTATTTTTTTCCTATTGTATGAACAATTTAAAATATTTTTCTATCCTCTGTTTTATTGCAGTTTTAGAGCAGTTTTTATTTGAATGGTAACACTTTTTTCTTTGACGTTTATGTAATTGAAAATAAATTTTCATATTTTTCCTTTTTCATACGTTTAATCGGTGGATTATTATTTGACTCCATCTTACCTCTTAAGTATAATTATTAATTAATCATTGTTATCGTCACTATAACACGATAACAAACTGTGAACATTTTAAAATGTCAAAAAAAAACAACAACAACATTTTGTATCCTCTGTTCTATCCACCGAAAAGAGAAGATAGAAACAGAGGATATAACTCTATCCATGAATTTATTTTCTTGTTCATACAATACAAACGACGATAAATCCGACATTATCGTCTATCCGCGTTCATACAATCGGGCCTAAAAGATATAAAAATGTATGCACATGTAACTAGTTCCAGACGAAATATTCCACTGACCATTGCAAAAAAAATTCAAATGAAATTTTGTTGCTTGATGATGGAACCGTCTAGTGAATTGTTCTCTTCGGAATCAAAACCTGAATGCGTTGATACGGATATATTTACAAATAACAATTTTTCAATAGATCCTGCTCTTATTAAACGTTATACACAAGCTACATACAGAGGTACTTTTTATAAACAAGGACTTCTCTTAAAACTGACAGAAAATGACAGCCTACTCTTTCAAATTATAGAAATATGCGTAAAACTAAATGACAACAAAGTAGTTATTTTGTGTACCCCTTCCTATTTTATTGCGTATAATTCCCATGTTGTCGGCTATTCGGTTACATCTAACACGATGGTTACAACCAAAGAAATGTTTCCTATTGAACAGTTTACTGGTCCGCCAATACAAATAAATAAAATTTTTGACGGATCAGAAAAATTACGTCTCAAAATTTTTTTTGATTAATGTTTTTTTTTTGTTAATGATTCATTTTATAGATACATACTTACATGCAAATAAATTGATAGCATAGTTACGATTATGTATAATTAATTATATTTTAAATTTTATTCATTTCATCGTATTTTTTATTTTCAATTAGTCAAAAGTTGAGTTTATAGTCAAAGTTGAATTAATGATAGTATAAGCACACATAATTTCATTATGATTTAAAATTTTACCTAACTTCACTCAGAACTTAAACAGAGGAGGAAAAAACAGGTTAATTCTATTACTTAATTTAAATGAGATTGCTCAGATAGATTTAAAATAATTGTGAAATAGTTAATAGATTAATTATAAAAATTGAAGAACGGGTTTATTTAATTTTAAAAACATGAATAACAATCACGACCAACATTTTGAATACAACATCGGGGGGTTGTTAATACATGTTGCTTCAAATGAAAATTCCAACTGTATCTCAACCAATGAAAATCTCAACTGTAACACAACAGATTGTTCAATGAATTTAGATGCAAAGTCCAGCAAACATATTGAAAGTGAAATTCACTATACTAATATGCATAATCCAAACATCAACACACAACCAATATCAAATTACCCATCCAGCCCAGCTATTGTCCAGAATAATAAATGTAGTGTTTATAACCTAGTTAAGCATTGGGACCTTGAGAAAATTTATCCTATTTTAACAGGTTAGTATTTATACGATTTTGGTTTAACACTTTCGTTGTCATTGATGCACCGGCACATCATCCGTTTTTTGCTAAGCCACTGAAAACGGGAAGGTATGCATCTTCGTGCATCAGAATATTAATAATGTTCTCAATTAAACTAACACAAAAGCTCCTTTATTCTTGATTTAATTCTTATTATATAAATTTCAAGAATTAGAGCAGTACAGAATAAAACAAATCCCTGATGCCAGTCCCGGTTTCTCATTGCCTGTACGGAGAGATGCATCATGGCAATGGAAGTGTTAAAATAAATCAGTGTTGAATAAAATCTCTCTTTATTATTTATATTTAGAAAATGATATTGATATTACTGCTCTTAAATATATGGGCCAACATCATATAGAGAAACTTCTATTCTCATGCACGATGGGAATAAAAATAAAATTTGAACGATTCTTAATGCAGTGGCAATAAGAACAGGTATTATAAAATGATCATTCTATCCTAATTGATATTAATTAAATATTTTTATTTTTTTTTCAGGGAACTTATATTGAAACGAACTTAACGAGCAACACGGAAACAACTCAAGCTGACTCCTCATCTTTATTAATTTCACCAAAAAAAAAATCAAGCGGAAATATAAATGTAAGTATACAAACACAGAAGATATTTAATATTTTAATTACTACCATTTAGGGTAATTATTGTTCTTGAAATAATTAGCGTATTTACTTGAGACATTTAAAACAACAACTGCACTAAATAATCTCTGAGATGGATTAAATAATCCCAAATTTTGCTTGGGATTATTTAAATCTTATCCCATTTTATAGTGTTCGTTCTTAGCGATAGAAGCCGCCAGATGTCATAATACATATTAAATTTATTTCGAAAGGTTGGCTTTTGAAAATTAAATCAAATTGGCTATTTTTTTGAGATTAAAATAAAACCAAAATAATTCGAATTACATTTTTGGTCAACATAATACGCTTCACGTCGATTATAGAATCCGCGGTTGCGGATCAATCGCGGATCGAAAACTACATATAAAAAAAATTGGAAACAATAATTTTATATCATAGTTTCATTGAAATTCATTAGGATATTTTTACAATTCATCAAAAAAAAATTGTTTTAGAAACGCAATAAAATTATTGCGAAAAAATGTAATGATAATAATGAAAAAATGGGAAGAAACCGTTGTTTATAGAAAGCATACCATTAGGCGAAATCGGGATAAAACCATCCAACATATTTTAGAGGAGTGGCCAGCGTACACCCAAGTTTATGAACCGAAATTAATTAATTTAGATTTCGATTTTTTGTATCCCGAGGCAACAACGCTTTTTATCCAAGTTGACAAATTTGTCAACGAGGTAATCTATTTATTCAAAGATAAATTATCTGATCCATCCTGCAAAAAGCTGTTTAAAGAGTTTCAACAACAAAGAAATACAACAATTGGTTAGTGTTTTAAATAAATTTGCTAAAAATATGAATTCAACAAATTTTTTTTGTTTCAGATACGAAAAATTGTATAGCATTCTATTTACTGCATGGATTGCTTAGGCCAACAACTAAAAAGTACCGCATAGTGGATAACAAAAAACCATGGAATAACTTTACCATTTTAGACTCTCAAAACTCATTTATGATTTTTGCTAGAACAGCGCAAGAATGTGAAAATATAATCGAAATTAAAAAATGCACAGCTGTAACAGAAAAAAATACGATTCAACCATTTGTATTTGTCGTAGGTGTAAATGAATTTGCACCAGTACATTTTTATGTATACATGGATGGAATTAAATATAAATTACCAAGCGTTGTTTCAGCTATTGACTGTGCATTTAAGATATTTCATATATTCAACATAAAATATCCGGAAGAAAGTGTATCTGTTTGGTTATTTATTCAAAAGTATTTGTATAATGTGAAAACCGTTTATGACCCAGTATTTCCATCTGTGGATCTGTTTATTTCAAGATTAAAGAAATAATGGGTTTAGTTAATTAATTTCGAAGTAAAGTCTGCTAAATTATTATTTGTAGCTACGTGCATTACAGTGAATTAAAACCAAAATTAAATTAATTTTATTTGCTTATTTAAATTATTTTTATTATTTAATTTATAAATACTTATAGTTAAATGTATACATGAAAAACTTCGCTTTAATATAATTTTTACATAATTTTTTATAAAATTTACCATCTATACGTATGTATGTATATTGAATTTTCAAAGCGTTTTGATAACATTATTATTTCAATCGAATATTTCTGAAAATAAATTTTTTTGTTAAAAAAGGTACTAGTTTTATTTAAAATAATCATATTAGCCGCATTTCTTGACGCATTAGTGATCCGGATCAGATCAAAGTTTACATTGAAAACAACAACAAAAATTTAATTTTTGTTGTTGTTTTCAATGCAAACTTTGATCTGATCCCGATCACTAATGCGTCAAGAAATGCGGCTAATATTGGGAAAAAAAAATTTCGTACATCCTACAAATTTTCGTTATTTTGCAAAATAAGACGTTACTTTGGCCAACGAGGATTCGTTATATCTATGGAATTTTCTTTAAAATTGATAATGAGTACTGAATAAATTCCTCTAATAATATGAATATTTCTTAATACTGACGAATTTTTCTTATAAATAAAGTTTTAAGTTTGACGTACCGTCTGTTGGAACTATTAAAACGTAATATTGAAAAGGAAAAGTTGTTCCTCTCAAAACAATATTGCTACAAACATTCATTGTATTAAAAAAACTTAGTTAATAGTAAGAACTGTGAAATATGAATAATTAGTAGAATTAAAGAAGGTTTGTTAAATATGAAAAAATAGTTGTACGAAATATTTGTTGGGGTAATAAACCAATACTTAAATCATTTTTTGATGTTTAATTATTCAAAGGATGTCCCATGTACGGAATAATTGTCGGCTCAATATAGACGCTGCAATTGTACATGTTACACTAGAAATCATTCATGTTACGGGAATATTTTTTTGGGTGTAGATAATTTTAAAGATGCAATTATAAAATATCTTTATGATACGTACAGTGAAGTCTTAAATGTGCAGGAATTTGAAGGGGAGTTTGAACATTTTAATTCCATTGCACAATCGGAAAATTTAATTTCGGCTGGTGAAAAAGTGGAATTTATGCACATTTAGAAAATAATGGGAGCTAAAATAAGAAAACGCCTATAAAATGTGTTTTACTAAATAAAATGATTAAAAATAAGTAAATATAGGTAGTTTATTTTATTTATTGTTTTTGATTTTATAGTAGATCCGTGAAAATTATTTTGATATTAATTTTTGGTCGTGATCGTGTCATTACACATCGATACACATGTAGAGGCCCGAATTTAATGTTTGTGCCTAGGGCCCGAAAATGTGTTAATGCGGCCCTGCCATCACGTTTCGTTCTTCGCTAATTAGAATGGTCCAACTGGTTAATTGCGCCTTAGCTAGTTTGTAACGTCCAAAAAGAGCGTGATTTATCGAATATTTTTATTTATGGTAATCACTGGAGATAGTGAAGAAAAAAAGTAAAACGGAAACCAATTTTAGTCTTTTTCTTTACATTTTTTATAATCTCAAAATTTGATTTAAATGAATCTTTGTGCAATCGAACTATCCTAATTCAGGTACCTTTATAATGGATTATTGTCGTATCTTTGGTTTTAACTTGATTTTAATCAAACTTACAATGCTTCTGATTAAACGAGTTCTCTTAGCTGAAATTATTTACACAGTTTTGCGTATAAAGGGCAGGTAAAACGAAATTTTTGTCCCGTCTGAATATCAGGTATAATTAATATAATCAATTTGCATTTCACCATTTCATTTTCTACTGTGAAATCACAAAAATGTTCCTTCCGTAAACCGAGTAATGCCTCAAAGTTAGCATAGGTCGATTTTGTTGTTTTACTCGGCGAAATCTGATCCTAATATAATATCGTTCAAGTTTTTATCATTTTGGCCAGATAACATAAGTGGATACATGTACGCATGTTATCGACAAATTTGCTAATTGAATACGGAACATACTTTGATAAATTCACACAATTTATGGAATATTTTTGGCATACTCGTATTCGGACAAGTTAATACAACACAAACAAATACAGGATGGCTAACAAAATACTAGATAAATTTGTAGGAATTTGATGGTAGATACCTACTTTCTCGCCATAAATCTGTTATATACTACCAAAAAATTTTAACCACTGTAACATAATAATCCTTTAAAGAGCTTTTACGATATAAATGGAATTTCAATAAATCAAACTTCATGTGACCGCATCCGTATATCCAAATACAGTAACCAATTCTTTTGAATTCCATAAAATTGCATCCACATAGTGTATAAAATAAAATTCCAACAAATTAAAAATGGTTATCTGTCGATTCACAAAAAATCACTATAATTCATTGTTCTATTTTATCCAACTATATGTACATTTAACGTAGAACAGAACAATTTCCCTGCCATACAGATAAATAAAATGTCGATAATTTAAATTAAAAAAAAAAAAAAAAATCCAACAACACCAAATTCCAATCCATTCGATTATCGATGTTAATATACATTCCATAAAGAAGACAAAAAAAAAAAACATTCTATTAAACAATAAACCGATCCACATCCTATTTGCCTTGATGTGTCGGTAGTCCATTGCAAATCGTACAAAAAAAAAAAAAAAAATTATTTAACACAACATTTTCAAAGCTAAAACTTTAGCACTACATGCACACAGTGTATAGACCGATATGAATTAGAATCTAGCTTCGACATTGAGTAATAGGTTAAACCATCGCAAAAGTTAATTCTATCAAGAGATTATTTTTATTCAATTAATTCTCGACTGAAAACTCGTCTACATATATGTACATGTAGCACACCTAAACGTATATGTAGTGTATATAGAGTAGTCTAACTATCATTACACTCTATATACGACGTAGTTAGTTACAAGGATAACATACTGACAATCAACAGACAACAAATTTTTATTTTGTGTTACGATATAAAACAACAACAAAAACGAAGCTTTTTTCCCTCCCGCTAAAGTTAAAATAAAATTTGTTTTTGTTATTTAAAATTTTTTTTTTTTTTTGTTTCCCGTTGACCGAGATAGGATAATAAATTGTTATCCAAGACCGACCAAATAAAATAAAAATCGTTTTCATATATTTTCTCATGGTTTTTTTACCATACGATCCGAAATCCAGAGAGGTTTTTTCATTTTTATTTTATGTAAAAGTTTTTTTTTCCCGCCGCCGCCACCATCACCGCCAACATCATACATACAGACATACCCTAGTCATTGGGATTTAACTATATGGAATGGGTATTATCTCGGCAAAAGAATGGTAAATAGTTGATAACAACAACAACAAAAATTATGAAATATTTCTTTCTGATTTGTATTTTGGTAAAGGTTTGGTTTGGTCGCTTTTTCATTTTTGGTGAGCGGTTTATTGGTAAAATGATAACAGTGTATGTGTGTGTGTGGTAGCATGAAAATGTAGAAAAGACAAAAAAAAAAAAAATCCGAAATATGAAATATGGTGAACCAAAATAGCTTTCAATTTTATTCGTTTCGGGAGTACTAATATATGATTCTGTATATGCCTGTGTAGATATGCAACTATGTAACTGTTCGGAAGGAATAATGGGTTTTGTTATCTTTTCCCGAACAAAACGATTATATCGCTTTGTTTGTATAATTTGCATAATTGAAGTGTGGAACATTATTGAAAGATTAAAAACTATTTACGAATATTCACAATTATCACACCCAGTAAATATTACACGAAACGTTATTTAGCTTCCTCTCGGGCAGGAAAGCTTCCTCTCGGGCAGAAAAACTTCCTCAAATTATCTCATCCTATTTGGATATTGGAACTTGAGTAGGTAACAAATTTTTACATTATTTTTTAAGTTTACAAAATTATTTTAATTATCTATTTTACATTTTAGGAGAATCATTATTCAGCTGTGAACATTCCGGCCCCGTTGAATCACCTGTGTCAAAAAATGGAAGATGTATAACCTTATTGATTGGCCGTTTGTAATCTCCTTTGGATGTATATGAATGGAAACAACTCGGACTAATCCGTCATCACCAGGAAATATTTCACGAATTATTCCCAAAGTCCATCTTGACGGGGGTAAGTTATCGTCTTTTAAAATTACAATATCGTCTACTTTTAGGTTATATTTGCTGAGCTGCCACTTGTTTCGTCTTTGCAATGATACCAGATAATCTTTATGCCATGTGTCCCATAGATCTTGCTTTATTTAAGGTTGTGGAAGAGCTATAATTGGCCGTCCAATCAAAAAATGGGACGGTGTAATTGATTGACCATCTTTCGTTGAATATATTGGACGAGAGTTTAATATTCCTTCTATCTGCACCAACAAAGTCTGCATTTCTTCGAAGGTTAAAGATTGGTTGCCCATCACTCGCTTCAAATGGAACTTCATTGACTTTACAGCCGCTTCCCAGAGGCCACCGAAGTTTGGAGCTACTGTTGGAATCATGTGCCAATTGATTTGATCCTTTAATAAAAAATTTGAAATATCGTTAGTATTATTATTGAGAAATTCGAACCATTCTCTTAGTTGTTTCTTAGCGCCAACAAAATTGCTGCCATTATCGCTAAATATTTCAGAGCACAGCCCTCGACGAGAAATGAAGCATGTTAACGCCGCAAGAAATGCATCTGTAGTCATGTCGCCAACTAATTCAATGTGTACGGACTTTGTACACAACCACACGAATATTGCAACGTATGCCTTTGACGTTCGATTGTGCTCTCTCACTAACATTGGCCCTGCATTGTCAACCCCAACTCTTGAAAATGGAAACGCCATAGTCACTCTGGCTTCAGGTAAAGATCCCATCAGTTGCGTAGACACAAGTTGCTTTTGTCGATAGCATACCAAACATTCGTTAATGATGCGTTTCAGGAGCTTATCTATTCCCAATATCCAAAATCTTTCTTGAATGGAATTACTTAAGAACATGTTCCCAGCATGTAGTAATGTAAGATGGTTTTCTTCCACTAATCTTTTGGTAAGTAAAGATTTGCTGTTTAGCAAAATTGGATGCTTCGTATCGTAGGGTAAGCTTGAGTTTTCCAATCGACCGCCTACTCGCAATAACCCAACACTGTCTATGAATGGGTGAAGGTGTTTAATTTGGTTCCTTTTCCCAGTAATAACTCCACCTTCTTTAAGAGTGCGAATCTCTGACAAAAACGTTTCTTCTTGAGCCCACCGAAATACAAAAAATTCAGCAACAGTAAAAGTAATGTCTTCTCTTTTAAGTATTATATTATCCAAAAGTGGTTCGGCCATTTTTATGTTTATGACCTGTCTCTTTAATCCACTCTTATTTTTGAGCCATTCTATGTAACGTCTCATCCAACATATGACTCGTAATATCCTCGTATAGCTTGATATTCTTGTAGCTAGTAATGAAATTAAAATCAAGCCGTTGCAGAATGATAGAAGCAGACAAACTGCCGATTTCCGCTCTTCTTTGAAGGCTGATTCGTTGTTTTCAATTTTCTGCTCCGGCCTGGAGTCATGATGTTTGACAAACCATTCAGGTTCATGTCACCACAATGAATTTTCAATAAACTCAGCTGCCAGAACACCACGCGACGCTAAATCAGCTGGATTGTCTTTTGACCGAACATGACGCCATTGGTTTCGTGGCGTGATTTCTAGTATCTCCGATACTCTGTTCGCGACGTAAGTATTCCACCTGCGAGGATGTGACGATAACTACGCAAGCACAATGGTAGAATCACAGCGTGCCGTAAATTGTATGTTGTATTCGCTAAATGACTTCTTGACCATGTTGTATAATTTAACTAAAAGTTGCGCAGCACACAATTCCAATCGTGGTAAACATACTTGTTTGATTGGTGCAACCTTTGTCTTTGCTGCAATAATATTGCATGACACACCATATTCGCTTGTTGTTCTGCAATATATCATCGCACCATAAGCTAATTCCGAAGCGTCTGCAAATTCATGAAGTTCGATTGTTTCGGGTTTATTTGTCATCTAACCATCTTGGAATTTTGATTTCGTCTACGAATGGTAGGTTTTCCTTCATGATGATCCATTTTGATATCTTTTCTGATGGTAGGTGATCATCCCATCCGAGTTCTAGTAACCATAGACCTTGAAATTTTTTTTTAATTAAAATTGTTACCGGAGCAAGCCATAACCAAGTGGATTCAATAACTTCGATGCTTCAGACAAAATGCTACATTTTGTAAAAATGGTGGTGTTTTCAAGAGAAATCTTGAAGAAAAACACGTCTTGACATGGATTCCAATGTAATTCAAGTGCGTTCACATGAGAATCACGATCTAGATTAAGGCTTTTAAGTTCTCGGTCTTCTAGTGGTACTGAGTTTAAGATTGTTGCGGAATTGGAAGACCACTTTCTTAATTTGAATCCCACTTCCTTAAAACGTTTTATAAACCCCTTTTGAAACCTAACCGCTTACTCAACTTCGCTCGCCCCGGTCAAAACATAATCCACATAGAAATCATTTAAAATGATTCGTGCAGTCGCATCTTGTTATCCTGCTGCTACTTGCGCGGTGCGAGGAAAGGTGCGCTAGCCGTTCCATAAGTCACGGTTAACAATTTATAGTCTTGAATCTCGTGTTCAGGCTACTCCCTCCATATTATTCTCTGATATTCAGCGTTTTCTTCTTGGACAAAAACTTGCCTATACATTTTTTCTAGGTCCGCCGTAAAGGCAAATTTGTATAGACGGAACCTTAGAATTATAGACACCACACTATTCTGAATGGTAGGGCCTACCATCCAACAATTATTTAAGCTCGTTCCGGAACTCGACTTGGCTGAGGCGTGAAATACCACTCTCAATTTTGATGTGGTACTGGATTATTTTAGCACTCCATGGTGTGGTAGATAGAAGTGATGCTCTTTATCTACATCTACCTTTGGAATAACCACCATGTGTTGAAGGCTTTCATATTCCTTCATAAAGGCGACATACATTTCGTTAAATTGCTGGTCTCTCTTGAATCGACGTTCCATTGCCAATAGTCGTTGAACTGCTAAGTGCCGAGAGGAACCAATTGTGATATTTGTGTTTTTAAACGGCAGCTTCACCTGGAACCGCCCACTAATGTTCTTGCTCACGTTGGAACTAAAATGTTTCTCGCACGTTAATTCTTCATCTGTATATTTTGGCTTGAATGGTACTTCTTCGATTTCCCAAAATCTTCCTAGTAAGAAGTCCAAATTTAACTCCGCATGAAAGTTCGTGCCAGACTCATTGAAATTTAATTTTGCGTTTGTAGCTTGATTAAACTGTCCGGCTATAACCCAACCAAATATTGTTGCGGGCCTGTACGAATCCTTGGATGTTTGTAATTTGGTCTGGTCCCATTATGTCGAAAAAATGTTCAGATCCAATCAATATGTCGATCTTTCATGGTACATTAGAGTTTGGATCGGCTAGTTCTGATTTGTCCAGATAGTCTAATTCGAAAATATCAATTTCGGCCATCGGATGGTGTGATTTCACCTTTTGAGGAAAAACAGCCTGTAAATTCAGTTGAACCCTTGGGTTCTTAATGGCACTAATAACTAGGTTTGTCATTCCAGATGCCACGCCAACACTTGATGAGCCTAAGCCAGTTAGCGGCAATCTCGTTCTTTCCTTTGGCAAGCGTAGTCGTCTTAGGCATGATCCAGTTATAATAGATATTTGCGATCCTGAATCCAATATAGACATCTGCATACTTCTTTATCCCTAATTCATTGGTGACGTTAACCAACACTGTTGGTAATGGTAGTAAAGCGGTTTTAATCCTTTTCGACTGGTGAGAAATTTGACAATTTTCTAGTTTTGTATCGGTGTTGATTTCCTCTTGGTGTGGTGATGATACAGCAATACACATGTTATGCCCAGTTGAACCTTCAGTCTGGCTTTTCGATCTTAGATCGTCCAAATGTAAGAGCTCTTGATGTCGTGCTCGTCACTTTGAACATTTTCGTTGAGCTTTGCATTTAAAGACGGGATGGTTTGGACTCATGCAATTGAAGCAACGGTATTGCTTGTTCACTAATTTCCTACGCAATACTGTGTAATCAGCTAACGAATGTGTTTGACATTGACACAACGGGCAACTTTCATCTGAAAGCTTGCAAAGCGTCGCGTCTACTTGTCATAAATGTTATGAGATCACCAATTTTTGGATGTTCATCATTGACAGAGTGCAATGCCCACAAATCTTTGCTTTCTTCGTCCAACTTCAAAACAATCAATAAAATAATTCAAGGGTCACGTGATTCGGCTTCTGGTCCCATAGCTTTCAATGCTCTTATGACTTCATCACACTGATCCGTTAGTTTTCGCAATGAAGATGCTGTTACAGATTTAACAGTGGGGATGTCCAGATACGACTGAATATACGTATTGATTATGTGTTTCTTTTTGTTGTATCGATCTTTGAGTTTTTGAAAAGCCTCCATATAATTAGCTTCTGTTATAGCAAAATGTTTAAGCAGATTATAGGCTTCACCTTTCAGACAACCTTTCAAAAGCTGGAATTTTTGCACAGCGGACAAAGAAACGTTTTCGTGTACCGATTTCGAGAATAAATCGAAGAATGATTGCCAATCTTTATAATTACCGAACGGAGGAATATTTGTTCGAGATAATTTTAAATCCATGCTAAATTGCGATATCGTTTGGTTATGCTATGTCTCATCAGTTTGTAAAATGAGATTTCCAACCCTAATACGAGCATTCAATTTTGAAAGTACTTCGTAGTACATTTCCTCAAATTCGATTAAAATGCTTCCTTCAGTTGGGTCCTTTGTTATAATTTTATCTTCAGCTTCCATGAACTTCGTGTACAGAGATTGTGCATGGGAAACACGCGTTTTCATATCTTCAACATGCGTGGCGTCAGTAACGGTAGTCACGAAACGTTCAAGATTTTTCATGGAGTCCATTACTATTGCACGTTTTTTCTTAAAACCTTCCATTTTAAAGTCTTAACTCACTTTATCTATACCCGATAATATTCGTTTAACACTTGCACAACAAAAAATAGTCAATCGAAACACCAATAAATTTAATTTTATTTCACCAACACAACGTTCGAAATAATTATTTGAAATTCAGATAAAAATTTTTCCACGAATCAAAAATTTAATAATTCTTTGATTAACTTTTTATTATTCCAGAATAAATTAAGAGATCATAAATTAAAAAATGATACTTAGCGGTTTTTCAAATACGGCTTGGGTTATCTCGACCTTTCTGGAAACTGCTTCAGACGATCCGGCTCGAAGGACCAATGATAACTTTTCGGACGTAAGAAGTTTAACTTTTAATTGTAAAAATTCAAATTAAAGTTAATTATTTTGAAATAAAGACTTATTTAAGTTTAAATTTTTAATTTCAGTTTTAACAATTTTTTTATTTTTTATTTATTTGACAATTTATTTTTATGTCGCCTTATCGATCGCTTTACTTGTAATGACTCTTAAAAATAGTACAATCTACTTAATTATGGTATAATAAATTACATTTTGGTACTGACTAAAATTGTACTAGCTTAAAAATATTGTCAACAAAAAGTATAATTTATGCTCATAATTCTTCGACCAGCTAATTTCACCTATAAGGAAGTATTTGTATGTATTGGACAAGTAGAATTTACATTAAAATTTATACAAAAAGTATTTCAGTTTTGAGTTACTTTCGAAAGCAAAAAAACAAATGCAACCGAGCTCAAATTCGCGATATACATAACTTGTGCATCATAGGCGAGTTTCTGCTAGGTCACGTATAGGAACGAATGCAAACGTGGTTGTTCTGACAGTACCAAATATTATTACTAACTCAAACTGCAAAAGGCCAAAATTTGGGTTATTTCTGTGGAAAAAATATCGACCTTCTGGATATGGAAAACGTGCTAAACAGTCGTTAGACAAACAGTAATTAAAAACTACTGCAAAAATTATAACACAAAAATGTTAATGAAACTGACAAAAGCAATTGATCGGAAGTCGTATATTGAAACAAATCAATGATTTTATTTCTCTTGACTTTGAAATGGTTTTATGATATTTTAATTTTTAAAAAGGTTTATTTGAATTTGAAATTTTTTTTGGTTTAGTTCGAAAAAGTTTTGTTTTGAAAAAGGTTTCATTTGTTTTGGAAAAAATTTCGATTGAACTTTCAATGGATTAATTTGAAATTGAAATAAATATGATTTGCAACATGTTAAATTTGAAATGCAAAAGGTTTTATTTAAAATGTAAAATGTTCAATTTAAAGTGTAAAATCAATTGGCTTATAAGCAAAACACCAATTAATTGGCGCGGAACTCGATGATGAAATTTTTTCCGGCAATAAATTAAAAATTTGCAAAGAACTTCTTGCGTTTAAAGAATCGGTGTTCGGATATGTTGTCTGTGGAAAAGACAAAACTTCTACTCAAACATCATCAGTTTCATTGTTATGTTGTGCTGTTGATGTTCTACGCAAAGAAGCTCAACGCTTTTATCAAATAGAAGATGTGAAAACAAAAAATAATTTTTCGATTGAAGAAAAGGCATGCGAGGTTCATTACGCAAAAAATGTACAAAGAGATATTCATGGTAGATATAGTGTAGCACTTCCTACCAGAACAAACCTATTAAATTTATGTGACAATAAACAAAATGCGTACTAATGAGATTAATTCAAAAATAAGAGTAGTTTTAATGCTTCATCAAAATCCGCTTCGGGTTTTTCATTAAATGACACCCTATTTACAGGTCCTTTAATTCAACAAGAACTTTTTTCAATATTCTTGCGATTCCGAAAATTTACAATTCCTTTAACGGCGGACATTGTTAAAATGTACCGCCAAATAAACGTTCAAGAATCGGATCGTGCTTTGCAAAAAATCTGGTGGCGCAGTAATCCAGGTGAGCCATTATCTGCTTATAAGCTATACACCGTAACATATGGTACTGCAAGTGCTCCATTTCTGGCCATCAGAACTTTAAAGCAACTAACCATCGACGAAAACCATAACATTCCTGACGTATCGCATATACTTCTTGACGATTTTTATGTAGATGACCTGTGCACGGGCGCAAATACCGTAAACGAGGCCAAATCTATCAAAGTTAAATTAATTTCATTATTAGCAAAAGGGGGTTTTGAGTTAACAAAATGGGTTTGCAATAATACTGAAGTAATTCCTGATCTCGAATTTAACACTCGAAAAATCGTTAGCGTTTTGGGAATGAGTTGGAATATTGAAAATGATACCATTCCATTGTCATTAGGAAAAATACAAACTCAATCGTCTCTTAATAAACGAACGGTGTTATCACAAATTTCTCAGCTATTTGACCCGCTAGGCCTTTGTGTCCCACTAATGTTTATTGCAAAAAAATGTATGCAAAATTTGTGGTCAATTCCGAACTTAAAATAGCAGCAGATTTGGTATCGCGTTGATTGATGCCTTCGCAATTAGAAGCATCAGCGCTATGGTGGAATGGTCCTCCATTTTTGTTACAGGACGAAGAAAATCGGAACCTACCCAAAATAAAGCTAGCGTGTTCAGATGATAATGAATATTTTAAATCTAAAACATTATTGGAAATTAATAAACCGCAAAACTATCTCATACAGCGTTATTCAGATCTAACTAAATTGCTTCGCATTTCCGCCTTATGCTTACGATTTTGCCAAAATACTAAACTAAAAGCTGAAAATCGTAAATATAATGATATATCACCTCAGGAAACTGAAAATGCCCTCAACGGGCTAGTAAAATCCATTCAGTCTACAATATATAGTAAAGAACTCAAATTGCTTAACGATAATAAATTGCTTAATAAGCAAAGTTCAATCTTAAAACTAAATCCGTTTATCGACAACACCGGCCCATTACGCGTTGGTGGCCGGCTAAAAAATTCTTCCTTGATGTATAATCAAAAACATTCAATTCTTCTTCTTTGTTATTAGCTCGTAACGAACATATCCGGAATTTACACGCTGGACCTCAAGCTCTGCTATCCTCGCTACGACAACGGTTTTGGATAATTGGCGGTAGACAATTATGTAGCAAAATAGTCCACGATTGCGTTCTATGTTTCCGAACAAAACCGACATCTATTTACCAACTGATGAGTGAATTACCTCCCGAACGAGTCCAATCATCTTGTGCTTTTGACAATGTTGGTATCGATTATTGTGGTCCGTTTAACATTGTTCCTAAAATTCGTTCTAACGTTGTTACAAAAGCATATATTGCTGTTTTTGTTTGCGTCTCTACGAAAGCAACTCACTTAGAAGTTTTGTTCAAGATCTACCGACTAATTCATTTTTGCAAGCTCTCAGGCAATTTGTTTCTCGAAGAGGATGATGTTCTAACATTTTTAGTGATAATGCTACAAATTTTGTGGGTGCTCAAGGAAATTTACGAGAATTGCAACAACTTTTTGATTCACAACTTCATAAACATGAGGTCTTAAAGTATTGTACTGGAGAAGGTATCCGTTGGCGTACAATTCCTCCTCGATCCCCTCATTTCGGTGGTTTGTGGGAAGCCGCTGTAAAAAGCGCCAAAAATTTTCTGAAACGTATGCTACTTAATCGAAACTGCATTTATGAAAAATTAAACACATTTGTAACTCAAATAAAGGCTTGCCTTAATTCAAAGCCACTTACACCTATGTCGAACGATCCATCAGATTTATCAGCACTGACTCCAGGCCACTTCCTTATTGGAAGACCCCTTGTAACGAACTAATTCGTTAAAATTTTGTTTTTGGTTTGGATAAATGTATTAATGCTGCGAAATTGGCTACCATGGTGTTTTCCACCTGATACCAAAGTGATATTCTCCACCCCCATACATACATAGTGATAATTATGAAGCATATTTTGTTTATTATTTAATATTATTGGTTTTACACAAATCATCTGGTGGTATTAAACGTAAGAGTGAGAAATCTTGTTCCGATGGTGTGGTCAGTATGGCCTAATACAAATGCAATTACGATTAGATATGTATGTAAGTACATTTCCTCTCTCTCTGTAATCTATAGTCATCGGTAACAATTCAATTTAAATTATTATTTTTTTTTTTAATACATTAGTCCGACCCGAATAACCAGTGCGACAACATCTCAAATAAATATTGTGACAGTAGGTAAAATAATTTGTTGTGTTATACTTATGTAAACTAAAACTGATCTAGAAGATCTTGTGTGCCATATTGGAAGAAACTGTTCACGAGGAAAAAAAAAAAAAACTAAAAGGCCGTTTGGTGAAATACTTATTTCATCATATATACTACCAGGTAATGTAGGGCGTGAAATCTCGATTAGATTAGAATAGAGAAATTAAGTCCGGTTCGTTTTTATTGTTTTTTTTCCACTTATGTAGATTATAATAATATACATATTCAAAGTATATCAACTATAAGCTGATGCAGGCAGGCTTCATCGTTTGTGGTGTGCACAATTGCGGCCTTCAGTGGATTACAGTGACGCAGTGATTTCAAGGCAAAATGTCTTTCGATGATGTATCAAATTCGAAATTTGAGTTGAGCTGAAATTTGAGCTGTTTTAATTTGACCCAACAATTTTTTTTTGGGATCAACCACCAGGATTAAATTCTGGAATCACAGCAAAATCAGCTACAGTGACCAGATTTATAGATTAAAATTACGAAGAAATACCGTTGGTCACGCACCAATCTTACGGTTTTCTTTTATAGCGTAAAGTTGTTACGGGAAGTGATTGTAGTATAAATATAGGTGTTAATCATTAATATTAGTATAAATTACGTTATAGTATTCAAGAAAGTTAATTTATTTCTTATTAGCATAGTTAAGTATAAGTTCCGTTTTGGCTTTATTAAAGCCCTAGTGTTATAGTTTTCGCGAGTGAGTGATTTTATTGTACATATTAGCAAGGGTGGTCGGATGCGTTGTCATGTGAGACGGTGCGTGAAGAGTTGTTGTTTTTTTGTTTCAGACATCTAACTTAATTTAGAACAGTTCACCGTATTTCATTGGGGAAGCGCTTCAACAATGCAGTTTTGGTGGTAAGTTTTTTATATATTTAACTTTCATATTGTGTGTCTTAAAACAATATAACAATTTTTCACAAGTACTTAATTCTGCAATACGGTCGTCAATGAACCGTCAATTTTCTATTATTTGTTTTTTTTTTTTTTGAACCGTTGCAATTTGTTCTCAATATTAGCATTCAAGCTCAATATACAAAATATCACTTACTTGTTTTGCATTAATTAATTTAAGTAATTATTTACGTATAGACTTTAGATAATTTAGTATATTATGATAATATCATTTGACAAATCAAATGAATTAATATATATCTATAGGAATTGCCACCTAATTAAGGAACTAGTATTTAACAGTTAATTTATAAAAATCTTAAATGTATCCAAATTTATGTTTCTTTAGAATATATTAAGTTTTGTAGAATGATGAATTAATTTTTTTCTTGAGGGGGAGGATGGGTTGATTATTCTTAATGTTTCAGTCGAGTTCACTAATTCCATAATTATGCAGCTAAATTATATCCGTTGCTTACCGAATACCCACCCCAACGCCGATTCTAGCTAGCAGGTCAATGGCTGCAATTCGGACTAACTAAGCAATGGATTTCTGTTAATGGGGAGCGGATTTAATCTGCTTGTAGACGATTTGGATGTGGTTCACACACTTTTCGGTTCGTCAATAAATTCCGGAATAATGTAAATACCAGGTCAAGACACTCCTGAGTTTCTTGTTCTGTAATGTGACCCTTCCCATTACACCCTCAATTTACTTCCCGAATCATCTTTGCAACATTTCGATTTTAATCGTTTGGCAAGATACCAACGGTTACAATACAATTTTCAAAAGTTCTGGGAACGATGGTCATCGGAGTATCTTGCAGAACTACAACCTCGTCAAAAATGGCCACAATCCACTTCAAATGGTCATGTCGGTACCCTAGTCCTTCTTACTCATCCGGGAAAAGATAATTTTGTACGTGCTGTGACTGTAAAAACCGTTAATGGAGATTTTAAAAGAGCAATTACGAAAATTTCTGTTCTTCCAATCGAAGAAGTGTCTACTCAATCAAATTTAACTAACATCGTATAATTCATTTTGGTTGTATAAATAATTTTTGATTTTCAAATAACAATACTGTCACTGAAAATAAAGATTGTTATTTTATTATGTGTTAATTCTTAATTTTGAAATAATTTCTTAAAAAAAAAAAAAAAAAATAAAAAAAAAATTATTTCAAGATCGCCGCAATGTTAAATCCAAAATTGATTACTGTCATTCATTTGTAAACATTTGTGTCACTGTAATTTTTATAATGTCAAAAAATAAAATCTATTACGTATTTCTTTAACCTAAATCTATTACAAAATTTTTCATGTATAAAAAACCACTTCCGGTATCTTACTTTTTTGTATATATAAGTTTTCCGTATGCTTAAAGTCCCAGTTACAATGCATCCGTTCCGTTCCGTTCCGCTTTGCCAAAATTGTTTCCGATCCGTCTTTTCCGTTCGCTAGTTACAATGCATCCGTTCCGTTTATCTTAAATTATTTTTAGATGTCAAAAACTATTAAAAATGGATGACTACGAGCATTTAGAATTGTTGTTCGATTTATATATTTTATATAAAAAATATTATGAACTATTTAAAAAAAAGAGAAGATGGTGGGTACGTCCATTAAATTTAGACCGGGATAGTGCTGGGTATTTCCACACCACATTCTTACGGATGAAAGAATTGGACTCCGAAGAGTTTTTTATCCAGACAAGAATGCCGCGGAAAGTATACGATATGCTACTTAATCTGGTTGAAGATCATCTCACAAAAAAATCGATGCGGAAACCTATTCATTTTGAAACTAGGTTGGGACTCACTTTATCGTAAGTTCGAAAACTAAGAGAATGTGTTGTTATTAATTAATGTATATTTGATTGTAGATATTTATCTCAAGGAGTAACTCCCAAATTTTTATCATTTGCGTTCAAGATGGGAAGAACAACTACCAGAAACATTATTTTGGAAACGTGTGATGTTTTATGGAGAATATTAGCCCCTATCTACGTTTCACAGCCAAGCAAAGCTGATTATGAAGCAACAGCGACAGAATTCGCCGAAAAGTGGAACATGCCAAATTGTGTTGGTTCCATCGACGGCAAACATATAAATATTAGATGTCCGCCAAATAGCGGTTCTAGTTATTTCAACTACAAGAAAGCGTTTAGTATAGTTTTGCTCGCTGCATGCGATGCCAACTGCATATTTACTCATGCATGTGTTGGTGCTTACGGCAGTCAAAGCGATGGAGGTAACGTATATATATATTTCTCGCTCTGTGCGATATTTAATTTTGGTGTATCCTTCTAGGTGTACTGAAAGAATCGAAATTTGGGAAACAATTATTTGAAAATACGTTACCATTACCCGATGATATTTACTTACCAAATTCAACCATAATATTTCCGCATTATTTCGTGGCGGATGCAGCGTTCCCGCTTAATAAAAATATTATGAGACCATATCCAGGGGGGGCACATTTTGATAACAAGCAAGACATTTTCAATTATCGGCTGTCCAGAGCTCGACGTACTATAGAAAATTCTTTCGGAATACTTGTGGCTCGTTGGAGAATTTTATTAAACACAATTGATATGTATCCAGAGAATGCTAGTAAGATAGTTTTGGCCGCCGTTGCACTTCATAATTTCATAAAACTTAATGATTCCGCAAATAAATATTGCCCAAAAAATTTTCTGGATTGGGAGGATGAACACAATATTATACATGACGGCGAGTGGAGAGGGAACGTGGAAGGTTTGCGCTCAGTCCGACTGGGATCCAGAAACGCTACCAAATTTGCTTTTCATTTACGAGACTTATTAAAAAATCATTTCTGCAATGAAGGGGCTGTACCGTTCCAGTACTCTCGAACAAACATATAAAACTTGATAAAATTTTTAAAAATAAATAAAATATATTTCAAATTAAAGATTTCAATCGATAAAAATAAATAATATAAAGAATTCACAGAAATTTGTATTTAATACATTATACTATTAGTTACAGCATCTTGTGCCTTCATCAGCATTTGTATTTTAAACTGGGTTTTTTCTTCATTAGACATTTTTTTCATACTACAACCGATGGATTGTAAAAAAAATCCATCTTCATCACTTTCCAATGAACTGGAAAATGACGAAGATGGAACTTTTAATTTGTGTTGTAACTGTTTTAATGTGGCGCGAAACTCATTGTGTAACACATCGTCTTTTGATTTCCTAGATTTTTTGCCACTAGAAGGAGATGAAGAGTCATCTTCATCCGCAAACACTACGTCTTCATCCTCTTCAACAAGAGTTACATTATGAAAACTTTCATCGTCACTGGACGTTTCCATGGTAAAATCTAAATTTTCAATCATTCTACAAAAAAGAGAAATTTAGATTTATTGTAAATGCCCATATTACTAAACTTACTTTCTTGGTGCTAATGTGTCATTTAAAAATTCCATCATTGGGTAAAATTCCCAAATGGGTAATACTTTGGCCTTTGACCCTGACGCTTGGGATAATAGCCTTTTTTCTCGGACATACTTGTCTCTTAAATAATTCCATTTTTTTTTTGCTGTATTATAACAAAACAAAAACAATGACGTGTTATTTCAAATCATCAAATTATACTAACAAACCACATAAATATTTATGTACATACCATCAATAGAAAATATTTCATCTAAATTGCCCCAAATTTTTTGTTTTCTTTTCGAGTCCATGTAATATTTGTTTTTTTTTGTCGTAGAGCTCGGGGAATTTCTTTATTTCTTCAATAAATAATTCGATATCCATTACTATAATTATTGTTTTATGCTATTTTGTTATTTTAAAAAAATTAAGTCATACACTAATAATGCGAGATTGGTATTATAAGTACTGTCAAAGTATCAAAAATTAAAATTGAGGTTATACTTTCCGCCTTTCCGTAAAATTTAAAATTTTTAAAAAAATATGTCCGCCTATGTCCGTCGGATTCCGCTCATTGTAACAAACCTTTCCGTTTATTCATGTAATTTATATAGAAAATGTCAAATTTTAATTTAGGCGGAAAAGCGGAACGGAACGGAACGGATGCATTGTAACTGGGGCTTTAGTCGATTGAGCATCGTTTTTATTTAGTGTATATAAAAATTAAAATAAAATTTGAAACATTAAACCTAAATTGCCGTTGTTATTTAAAAAGTTCAAAATACAGTCCACTAGCTAGCAAAGCAACCTTGATTATACAAGCCATAATCTAAAAAACGAAGCTTTTATAAGGGAATTAGAAACGACGAAAAAAACAAAATTTCACATAAAACATATGGGAAATCACTTTTTTTCCTAAGACAAATTTGTAAATGAAAACGTTACAACGTTACTATTATGATTTCTGAAATATTTTCATAAATGTTTGAATTTCAACATATATAAATATCGTTTAAGTAAATCGTTTTCATTTTCTTGTAATAATTGATTTATTTAAACCAACATATAAAAAAAAGTTCATAACAATAGCTTTCTGGTCAAATTAAAAAGAAAAGCTTACTACAAATCGTGTGCGTTAAGTCAATATACATAGATGGCAGTGGGCAGTAAACATTTTGAAAAATCGTACCAAAAATTGCCACTTGGGGAAATTTGAGTTCAAAAGTTGTAGGAAAAGCAAAACAAATTCACAAAATATTAAGAACGTGTCATAATTTTGTGATTAAACAATCTTTTTCGTATTTTTCTGTATAAATCTGAGACATATCTAACGTACACTAGTAAAACTAAAGATAAATTTAGCAAGTATTATTTTAATTCGTCAGAGCCAACTTTGATGTATTTTCAAAATGAAAGTTCAAAAAATATATTTTAGACTTAATACCAATATGGCAGCTAGGTGGGAAGTTGCTCGGGGGATGCAAGCCGATAGGCTCCGTAACTTGCAGCTTTCCGCAAGTGCTCGTGTTACCTCCTCGTGGTGGCTGCTGGTAACTAGATTGCTGATTTTTTCGGCTTCTAGGCCAAAACACGGCGCTAAAGGAGTCAACCTTAAACAAATCACTGGGCTGGGTTAAGGTGTTATTCGTACCGTGCCGATAACCGGCCAGGCTGAGGGCCCAGTCTAAAAACTAGCTCAGTCGCAAACGGTGGATCCGGATACCTGGCGCCCTCCGGATTAAGTAGCCTTGTCTGTGTATTGCGGATCTCTGCACAGATGGACACTCTTTTCTCCGCTACTCGTGGGACCAAATATGGGAGACCAAGGAACAAAACAAACAAAAGAGTCCGGTTCTCTTACAAAACCGGAAAAGGTAGAGAAGGAGACTCGGGTCTTTAGGCCTATCTCTAAACCTGCCAATAAACAACGGGACAAAAGCTTAGATGAGGCTGGTCCCTCCACTCGGGCCACCAGGCCTGAGCAAAGAATTATAATTCGGAACCAAAGCACCAATGAAGCTGGTTCCTCAAAACCAACATATAATACTAGGAGAAAGGCATGGAGGGCCCTGGAGAAGATAAATAATATCCCTCCAGAAGACAGGTCGGAGAAAGACAAAGCTACGCTTGTGTGGGCGAAAAAAGTCACCGAACAGATGTCGGAAGGTCCTTCAGCCGGCTTAAAGATTAAAAGGAACAGATCTCAGGAGGATAGTCCAAAGATCGCAAAACGAACTAAGCTCCATGCTACCGAAATGAGGCCTTTTAACGAGGTACTCAAGGATCAGCTGGTTGTGGCATTTGTTGACCAGTCCCAGGAGGATGGCAGTATCACGCCCGCCAATTGGAGAAAGGTGGAAAGGGCCTTAACCACCATTTACCTGGATATCCTTGCAGAAAACCCAGGACCTGCTCCGACTTGTCGGGATGCGGGTTGGCACAGGAACCAGGTGAAACTGACTGCATGTGTGGATCAGAGATCTCTTCTGCTCTACAAGAAGGCAGTGGAAAGACTAGGCGAGGTATGGCCCGGAGCCAGCCTTGCTGTTAAAGCTAGAGAAGAAATCCCCTGTAGGCCAAGAGCCAGGGTGTGGATTCCTTCGGAGCCTAGCGATCCAAAGGTGATACTCCAGTTGTTGCAGGTTGGCAACCCAGATTTGCCAACGCACAACTGGAAAGTTGCTAAGCTCGAGGAGCCACGGGCCGACTACAGGTCGGCCGTCATAATTCTAAACAGAGAGTCACTGACTGCGCTGGAAAAAACAAATGGTATGGTAAGCTATGGTTTCAGTGCAGTCACACTCAAAATCTACAAGAAGGATGCGGACAAGCCGGAGGCTCCGGAATCTGAGGAAGCTGCAGGAAGCTCATCTGGGCTCCTTCAAGACGGGAACAGCCTGGTGGAAACCATCTCCACGGATACGGAGATAACAATGTCCTTGGAGTCATTAAGAGGAATCTCAGAGGACTTCACATCATCAGGGGAGGACTCTGGTGATACAGTGGTAGGGAAGGAAGTCTAAGAATGGTGACGTTCTTGCAGATTAACCTACACCACTCAAAGGCAGCATCAGCTGCTCTACTTTTAAAAATTGGAAAGGAAGGGACGGATATTGTCTTGATCCAAGAACCTTGGGTGGCTGGTGACCGGGTACTTGGACTCAAGACACCCTGTTATAGATTAATGCACGCGGAACAAGAAGGTAGGGTTCGGTCGTGCATTCTCGTTAAAAATAATATAAATTGTTTTCTGCTATCAAACTTCAGCAATGAAGATGTGGCAGCGGTCAGCATTGAGGTCAATAAACGAAGCCTCTGGCTAATATCAGCCTACCTAGCCTATGATGCAGTGAACATTCCACCAGTCATTCTGGGTGAGGCAATTTTGGAGGCTCAGAAGCGTAAGGTTGGAGTCATCCTTGGGAGTGATGTAAATTCTCATCACACAATCTGGGGAAGTACGGACACAAATGAACGAGGTGAGTTACTCCTTGATTACATTCTAAGTACTAACCTTCATATATGTAACATAGGCAATAAGCCGACTTTTATAAATAGAAATAGACAGGAGGTATTGGATATTACACTTGTCTCAAACTTTTTGACGACCAAACTATTAAATTGGAAAGTTTCGGAAGACCACTCTTTTTCTGATCACTGTTATCTTCAATTTGAAATGAGCTTGGTCTTTCCGAACAGCCCTCTCTACAGGAACAGGAGGAAAACCGACTGGGATATTTTCAGAACTATTCTGGGGAATTCACTATCAGTGCAGGTGCCTGAACCTCCAAAAACTACGGTAGAACTCGATGGATTAGTGGACGAACTGTCCAGCGCTTTTAATGAAGCGGTTTTAGGCTCTTCCCCTCTTAGCAGGCCTAGGGGCAAATCTCGGCCACCTTGGTGGTCAAAGGAGATTCAACAAATACGTCAACGGTGCAAGAGACTCTTCAAAACAGCAAGGAAAACAAAAGCCGCTGTAGACTGGGACTCCTATAAGGAAGTCCTCAAAATTTACAAATATCAGCTAAGAAGCGCAAAGAACAGATCTTGGAGACTATACTGTGGTAAAATTCAGGAGTCTTCAGAGATGTCCAGGCTTCGCAAAGTACTATCTACTAGTCCATCCATCCCAAGCTTCCTTCAAAGGCCGGATGGAGCATGGACCACAAATAGTATGGAATCGCTGGAACTACTATTGGAGACTCACTTTCCTGGTTGTTCCGAATCTGCACCTACTTTATCAGTAGGTAAAAGGGCAAGCAGCCTCGTAGGTCAAATTATTAGCAGAAGAAAGATTCTGTGGGCTATAAGCAGTTTTAAACCATACAAGTCACCAGGGCCTGATGGTATTATCCCTGCGGATATACAAAAAACTACGGATCTAACCATTCCCTGGTTAGAGGTAATTTTTAGAGGCAGCCTAGAACTATGTCACATTCCCAGTAAATGGACGGAAGTGAAGGTTGTCTTCATACCTAAGGCGGGAAAACGCTCACATTGCAGTCCCAAAGACCTTAGACCAATCAGCTTGTCTTCTTTCCTGTTTAAAATACTGGAAAGACAAATAGAAGCTCATATTAGAGGCACGATTGTGCCGGAAAAGCTGTCCAAATCTCAACATGCCTATTGCAAGGGGAGATCTGTAGAAACTGCTCTTCATTCTCTCACATATTTCATTGAAAAATCTTTCGAATATGGAGACTACGCGATGGTAACCTTTTTGGACATTGAGGGAGCCTTTAACAACGTGCTAACAGGGGCTATAACTCGGGCACTTTCGAATCTAGGAGTGGAGGATTCTCTTAAGGACTGGATAGATCAGATGCTAAGAGGCAGAATCATAAATGCCAGTCTGGGGAAATCCTCCGCCAGAAGATTTGCAAGCAGAGGCACGCCGCAGGGTGGCGTACTGTCCCCCCTTCTCTGGAACTTGGTCATAAATGATCTGTTGCTGAGGCTGGAGGATACTGGCTTCAAGGTGGTTGCCTATGCGGATGATGTCGCTATTGGCGTTCGGGGAAAATATCCCGGGACACTTAGCGAGCTTATTCAAAATGCTCTGGGCATTCTTTCATTATGGACCAATGGTTGTGGGCTAAGTGTGAACCCACAGAAAACCGAATGGTTCTCTTCTCTAGGAAATATAAAATTCCTCATGTCGATCCTCCTACTTTAAATGGTTTCAACTTGGCTTTTACAGGTGAAGCAAAGTTCTTGGGTCTCGTCTTAGACAGTAAATTAAACTGGAAACCGAATATTACGGAAAGGGTAAAGAAAGCTACGGTAGCGCTATACTCCTGCAAAAATGCAATTGGGAAAGGTTGGGGGCTGGATCCCCACATGGTCCTTTGGCTATACACAGCAGTAGTTAGACCCATTCTTCTGTATGGGGTAACAGTTTGGTGGCCTGCTCTGGACAAAACTGTCAACCTAAAGTTGTTGACAAAAGTTCAGAGAACAATCTCTTTGTGGATCAGTGGTGCAATGAGGAGCACATCCACTCAGGCACTGGAGACTCTGCTATTTCTAACTCCTCTAGATATCATGGGAAAACAGTGGGCAGCTAGCACTGCCATACGACTGAAATCCACCTTAATGTGGACCTGTAATAACACAGGGCACTCATCTATACTTTGTAACAAAGGGCTTCCCAAGACCACCGACTATACTGTCCCGTCACTATCTTTTGATAGAAAGTTCCGGACTATTATACCATCTAGAGAGGACTGGATGATGGATACAGTTTTGGAACCAGGAGTTTTGAACTTCTTCACTGATGGTTCAAAACGGGATAGAGGAGTAGGGGCTGGGGTGTTCTGCGAGGAACTCATGTTAAACCTTTCCTTTCGTCTCCCTGACTACTGCAGCATTTTTCAAGCTGAGGTAACTGCGATAAAGGAAGTCGCGGACTGCTTGAGGTATAATGTAATATCGACTAGTGATATTCGCATATATACGGACAGTCAGGCAGCCATTAAAGCGCTTCAATCACACCTTCTCACGTCGAAAGTAGTCCAGAGCTGTCTCTCATCTCTTAACGAGATGACAGATCAGTTCAACATCCATATCATATGGGTGCCAGGACATTTCGTTAGTACGGGGAACATGAAAGCCGATGAACTGGCTCGACGTGGTACAACGGACCACATTTCAAACAGCAAAAAGGATATTGAAATTCCTCTTGCGGTATGTAAACTGCTGCTTCAGGAGGAAGCCAGTAAGTTGACGAATGACAGATGGTCAAATAGTACCTCATGCGTAATAACTCGGCAAATCTGGCCAAAGTTGAACTTGGCGAGATCCAAACAGCTGATCTCACTTCAGCGGAGTCAGATCAGTGTGGTTGTTGGAGTGATTACGGGGCACTGTCTCATAGGCAGACATGCAAGTAGACTTGGTTTCTTCTCACATGACTACTGTCGTAGTTGCGAAGACGAAGAGGAGGAAGAGACAGTACTTCATCTTCTTTGCACCTGTCCTCGTCTGGCACGAAACAGACTGAATTTTCTAGGGGCACACCTGTTCAACGACCTGGCGGAGCTCAGCGAGAAGGACGTCAGGAGTATCCAGCGCTTCATAGCAAGCTCAAAGTGGTTTCAATGAGTTGGAGGAACAATTTTTAATTTGTGGTATGGCTACGGACCTTTTTGTGTCTATGCCTGGTCCTGGTGGACCGCCACCCAAACCTAACCTAACCTAACCTAATACCAATATAACCTTCTTGTATATTGCTGCTAAATATATCGTCGTCTCAGGACTAGAGTACGCTAAGCGACAAAATCACTATTTTGAGAAAAATGAAAATTAAAGTTTGCGAGGTCATTATGACATAGTGGATAGCGGAAAACACAAAACCAGTTCCCTCAGGAATGGGTAGACTGATTAAGACGTAAATACGCGCAAACGAAAGAGGATATTTTAAATCCTCAGAATCCATCAAAACCCGAAAAATGGCAATTTGGTGGTTAGCGTACTCTAGTCCTAAGACGACGATATGTAGAACACTTTTGTATACAAATTTTGTAACATTTTTGTTTTTTTCATTGAAAAACTTGAAGCTAAAAAACACCATTTTTACTATGGATTCCTATGGAAATCAGTGAAAAGTTATACCACTAAAAAAGCTTCGAAAAAATACGTCATAATGATTATGGCTCTATACTCTAGAAGGCTCTGCTGCTAGTCGTGCAATAAATAATAAAATAATTGCCGCAACAGAAGATTTGAAGAGTTTTTACAGAGTAGAGTGAAATTTAAAGAAAATCAATTAATGATTTTCAAATTATCAAGTTCAGCAGTTTAATTTCTTTGGGAAATGTTTCGTATTGGACGTAGCATAAAATAAATTGTTCAGCCCTTGTTAGCTCGTCGACCAAAATACCACCAAACTCCTTTTCGACAATTATCTTATGGTAATTACGGAACCATTTTTTACTCAGGTTATAATTCTTATAATTGTTTCATATTTTGTTACTCTGCTGAATAACTGAGTCAATAGCGGGTTTCGTTCATTAATACTCGCATAACCGACTGTCACACTTTCAGTTACTTCTTCAGCAATATCCATGATAATTATTTGATTGGGAAATGGTATTCGATTGCATTTGTAGCAAATTAGGACCCCGCCACCACAGATCACAACCATTGATTTCGCTGGGTGATACCCCCCCCCCCCTCTAGACGCGCGCAGTCAGCAGGATTTTCTTGCGAGGGCACTTGAAACCATTTTTGCTGCTTGTGTATAGGAGTATCTGTCTTGTTCTATTTGTTATAAATATAGGCCATGATTTCGGAGGCTATAACAAATTTAAAACAATTGTTGAATCAGGGTATACAAATATTTGAGGGTTGGATTCAAACTCTAGCGATTGTATTGTTGACTGCAATAATTTAACCAACAGTCCGGCGGAACATAATTCAAGTCTTGGAATCGTAATGGCTTTTATGGGTGCTACCTTCGAATTGGCTGCTTGTAGGTCAATAGCAGCATTTCGTAATAAATACTTTAATGGTAGTTCTTAAGTAGGGATCAAGGGTTTTATTTATATTCATATTGTTATTATTTCTATTTTTGTATTTATTGTTATTGGTATTAACTAAATTTTTATTACCTATTTTATAATGATTAATGTTTTATAACTTTTCACATTAATAAATAAATAAATAAAAAAAATATATTGAATGCATTCACTCTTCTCTGTCCATCTGTAAAATAGTTTTGTTCAGACACCTGATTAACGAAGAAGTGTTTTTGTATCTGTTTAAAAAGGGCAAAAAAAATATCATTAAATTCTTTGTGAAAAAGAGTTGAACGGTATGAAAGTTTATATTGAAATTTTAAATGTGTTTGCTAATGCTGCGTCTTCAAAATCAATAAAGATTCCGATTTTCACCATGATCTTACACACCTTGAAGATGATCCCCTTGCTCGACGTCCAAAAATTGATATGATATGATTATCAAAGACAGACGACTGACAAATTTTGAAACTGTTGAGGCTACGGGCATCTCACACGAGCGGGTGTTTTATATTTTAACGAATGAATTAGGTATGAGAAAGTATTTATTAAATTCGGGTCAAAAACGACTTCGAGTCTGATTTTGTTAACAATATTTGGAATGTTTTCGATAGGATAAATTGATTACGATTTGGAACTATGAATGAGATTTGGATTTACTAATATGATTCGAAATGCAACAACAAACTATAGAGTGGACTTAGCCCGGCACTTTTGACTTCCAACTGTTCCCAAAATTTAAAAGATTTCTTCTTGTGAAGCTTTACGAGCTTATAGCTTCCATAAAGGACTATTTTGATGGTCGTCCGGATAATCTCTTCACCTGGGCTACAGTATTTGGCTTAGAGGAGAATATACGGAAGAATAAGTATTTTTTTGAGTGAGTTATTATTAGTATCCTTATAATCTGCTCTGCTTCTGACTGCATATTTACTGACTTTATGAAGTATATTCTGAAATTGTTGAGATGCACTGATTCTTCTGATTTCTGCCGGCAATGCATTCCATAGTTGCCCACGAGTAGACTTAGAAAAATTTGTATTTTATTAAAGAGATAAAAGCGGGCATTTTTTTAACTTGCAGATCCCTTGTAAAAGTAGAGTTCATTAAAAATCCCAAGTCCTTATATAGCCAACCTATTTAAACGTATAGTGCCATTTAGAGCAATTGTGTTAAATTCAAAATCTCTACCACCATGATAAATTTTAACAGACATTTTCTATTTATATATATTTACAATCGAGATCATTATTTATTTATGCGAATGCGATCACTTAATGCGCATTTTGGATAAAAACTTACATGTAACAGCGCGTCATCAGCGTAGACATGGAATTTAAAATTATTATTTCGCTAGTACACGGATTTAAAAAATCAGACTGCTGCTTCTAAGGTTTACAGCTGATTCAGACCAACAATATTTTTAATTTTCTTAGCACAACTGTATGATTTGATAAATGAAATTCCTTAGAAAAATCAAGTAAAACGAGAACAGTTGCTGGTGCGTCATGAGTAGCAAACTTAGAACGAAACCCAGATTGTACTTCAGGTAATAGTTTATTATTTAATATGTCACAAATCTTTCAGTTCTTTGCGATCATTACATTTAGCTAATGGAACTGTTTTAGCTATTTTTCAAATTTTAAGAAAGCATGATGCTGTCAAATGAGTAATGATATTATGTGTGATGTTAGGTGTCATAACTGGATGCTATAGCTTTACAAATTTTAGTGATATACTGTCTTATCCTGTCGCATCAGTTTTGCATCCATGATGGTGTTCTTTGCTATCCAAATAAGACTTGCTATATATTAAAGGTATATCTCCAGAAGGCATTTTAACATTAGCATTATGTCATTCTGTAATAAAATTGTCTAATAACAAAGAAATTCCACAAGATTTTCAAATCGTTGGAAATGATTTTCCATTGCCGTGTTCTAGAATAATTTTTCGTAATTTCCTAGTAAATAATAAATGTTAAATTGAATACCTTGAAAAGAGAGTAAAAGTGTTGTCTAAAAATAATTCGTATATTGCAATTCCATAGAGATTATTTGTGTCCATCAAAAGAAAATTTTCCTTGGCATTTTAGTGGCAAGTAATTTGGTAAATGCTAAACTTGGAATATTTTGAACACAAACGACAGTTCCACAAAAATCCATAATTTATCTGTTCAATTTAAACCTTTATGTGACTATGTATACAACACATGTGTTTAATTTAAATAATAAAAACAATTCAATTGAAAACTCAAAATTATTTAAAATTATTACAATCTCAAATTGATACGAGCCATTTGAATGAAAAAGAAAAAAAAAATCAATTCTAAAAATTTGCTATTCGTTTAATAATGTTTTTCATCTCTCAGAAGATAAATTAACCACAATAAACTCTGCGTTTCATGAAATTCCTCTGTACTCATTAAAAATTACAGATATCCTGAGGCAGTAAACACCGAAATGAAAAGGCAGTTAGATTAAATGCTCAGAGATAAAATCGTTGAACCATGTTCTAATCCTTATAATTCCCCTCTTCTAATCATTCCAAAAAAATCTTCAGGCAGTGAGAAAAAATGGAGATTGGTGGTAGATTTCAAAATACTCAATAAAATGACAATTGATGAGATTTACCCTTTACCCAATATTTCTAAAATTCTGAATCAGTTGGCGAAAGCAAGTTGTTTCACTACGCCAGATTTAGCGAACTGTTATCACCAAATTTCAATGCACTCAACGATTAAACAAAGACAGCATTCAATTTACCTTGGGGAACGTTATGTTGGAACAGGATGCCATTTGGTCTTAAAGGGGCTCTGGCGAATTTTCAGCGCCTAATGATTTAAGTCCTCAGTGGGTTAAATGGGATAAAGTGTTTTACGTACCTGGATGATAATGGATCACAATAAAAAGTTAACAGATGTTTGACACTGTTTCAAAAATTTTAATATTAAACTGCAACCAAATAAGTGTCATTTTCTTCGAAATGAGGTCACATATATTGACCATATAATTACGAGTGACGGTGTCAAACCCGACCTAGCAAAACTAGAAGCTGTGAAAAAATGTTCCTTCTCCAAGTAAGCAAACCCAAGTCAAGTAGTTTTTGGGCCTCACTGGCTTCTATCGTTGATGTATCAGTGAATATTCAAAGCTTGCCGAACCGCTTAATCGACTACTCCTTTAATTCGTTAAAACAAAGGCTCATTTCTCCGCCGATTTTAATCTATCCAGATTTTAGTGAAATTTTTATTGTGACCAATCAAAATCCCGAAACGTCTTATGATGCGTTAGCAATCACTAGAGCTCAAGCAAAAGCGCAAGTCCATAATAGTCCAATTGGTCTCAGTTTTATTCACTCCAGTTACTCCTATAATACCTTCTAGTTCAATACCTACCTCAGCGATTTCTATTAGTCATATTTCTACATCAAATTCTAAATCACCGATATCTACCAACATCATAAAACTTAAACTGGATTTGGAAATTAATAGAATTATCGGGGAATTTCATTGCACACCAGAGATTTTGAGAAAATTTATTCAAAAATGTATTTTATGCAGTATTGTACCAATTTTTTACGCCAATTTATGTGTAGCCTCTCTTTATAAGCATGCCACTCCTCTATTCCTGCGCCTGCTAAATGTTTTAGAAGGAAATGGTTTACTATGTCTTCCTATATCACATCGACGTTGGTAATGATCTCACATTTTTTGTTTACGCTGCATCAGACAATGAAGAATCGGATTTTTGGCAAAAGTTAATTAATTTACATATAGGGTCTAACATTTCATTTTCTTCGTTAATCTTTTCTATGAATTCGTCATCGAAAATTAATTTTGATGAGGAAGACTTGACTTTTTTAGGTTTTTCGTTTATAATAATTTGCTTAAAGTACTGTAAATTGTAAAGAAGATTTTCATATGCATCTCTATAGGAACACCATCTCGTGTCACATGCCAACCGAATTCGATTTCCACCATTGCTCAGCACTGCCTTCTCGAAATCGGTGTGTTTAAATTCCTTTAAAACAGAATTGGACTTAAAATAAATGAAAAGCTCTAAATCTAATTATAAAAATAAGCTTTAGTTAAGTGAAACTATTTAAAATTAAATAAAATATTAATTTTATATTTAATAATCTAAATAAATAAATTTTTAAGTTATTTATTTTATTTTATTTTGTTTTTGGTGCAGTTTTACTCCTCTATTTATTTTGAAAGTTTGGTAAAAATATTCATTTCGATTGGACACACGGATCTATAGCAAGCAATACATAATATAGTTTCTATTTATTTATGAATCTACTGTGGAACAAATAAAAAAAATGCTTGTTTCATATTAAATTAGATAAAATCAATCGTACATAAAGATTTTTTCTTTAGAAAACAAGTACCAATGATTAGGGAGCAACTAGCAACAATGCTTTAATTGGATGTATTGAATATGCTAAGATTAGGCTTATGGTAGTTAAATTAAAATAAAAAACTTGTATATAGTCTTTTTTTATTTTAATGAATTTACTAAACTAAGCATCACAAAAATGATAAAATAAATTTCCAGGAAATTATTTAGTTTTTTGGGAGGTTTCATTATACCGCTAAATGATAGAAAATCAATATTCTAATGGCATTAAACTTAGCCAAGTGGAAATTTAAACGAGGATACCATTTGTTATCCCATTACAACCACACATGAATTAAAATTATTTTTAATTATTAAAGAAGCTTTCGCACCAATCAATACCGAAATATAAACACTTGTATGTATCAAATATTCCGCTCTTTGAATGATATAGATATTCCCAATCCACATATCACCTTCCTAATACTTACATTTACAGGGTGAGGAAAAGTATTAGAAACTCCTACAAATCTCGCGGATTTCGGTCAAAAAAAAATGAACAAGGGTTATTCACAGGTAATTTTCAACAAGGAATTTAATGGTGATCTTGGTTGTGGCCTTGACCTTCATCTTCAAGGTCATTTCTAGGTCAAGTTCATTTTTTAAAATTATAACCCCTATTTTTGAGGGCAGAATCGAAAAGAGCGATCAATTGTATGTCCGAATATGTATTTTCCATCACCTCCCAAGGACAAGGTCATCTGAAGGAATTTACATTGCGAGGAAAAGTATGGAAACCCCTAAAAATCTCGCGAAGTATGTCAAAAAAAAAATGAGCAAGTTTATTCTTAGGTAATTTTCAAGCCGCCCCGGTGGCACAGTTGTTAGCATGCTTGCTTTAAGCCCCGGAGGTCCCGGGTTCGATTCCCGGCGGGTGATGAAAAAATCACGGCTGGTTAATGTAGGATCAATGAATTAATCACTCATTATCCATTAAAATAATGATTACGAAACTTCAATATGAAGCGGCCAAATCCCTCCATGGGATGTAGCGCCAGCGAAAAAAAAAAAAAAAAAAAAAAATTTCAACAAGGAATTTAGTGGTGAGCTTGGTTGTGACCTTTCCGTCATCTTCAAGGTCATTTTAAGGTCAAGTTCATTTTTTTTATAGAGAAACCTTTATTTTTGACGTCGGATTCGAAAAGAGTACCCAATTGTACGTTCGATTATGTATTTTCCATGACCTCCCAAGGTCACCTGAAGGAATAATGATTTGCAATGAAAATTATAAAAAAAAAATAAAAGTTAAAAAAATTAATTCTTTATGTTTAAAATTTAATTTTTTTGTTTTTTTATAATTTTCAAAGCAACACAAGCATTATTACAATGTTCTGTATTTATGATTTTTTTTTAAATTTTCATAGCAAATCATTATTCCTTCAGGTGACCTTGGGACGTTATGGAAAATACATATTCGGACGTACAATTGATTACTCTTTTCGAATCCGATATCAAAAACAGAGTTTTCTCTATAAAAAAATGACCTTGACCTCAAAGTGACCTTGAAGATGAAAGTCAAGGTCACAACCAAATTCATCATTAAATTCCTTGTTGAAAATTACCTAAAAATAAACCTTGCTCATTGTTTTTTTGACCGAACCCCGCAAGATTTTTAGGGGTTTCCATACTTTTTTCTCACCCTATATAATTAAAATCACCCTGAAGCAGCTTTTCTCATGTGAATCGGGCACTAATATTCAATTTTGGATGTACATAAATATAAACATTCTAAATACAAAAAATAAAATTTAAAACCGAGAATCAAAAGATGATTATTCTGTGTGTACGATAACAAAAATCTATGTATTGTCAATTTATTCCATGTCTAAAGCTTTTTATTCATGCTCAATGAATGATTTGGAATAATATGTACATAATAAGCAAACCATAAATAGAGGAATAACTTTTCGTAAAAAACTTAAAAATAAAAAAATTAATTTAAAAAATAAAAACGAATAATTTTGGGTTTTGGATTTTTTTTTTTTTTTTTTGTACAATAAGAGGAAAATAAAAAATTCTATAGAAATTGATTTTTGGTTGATAAAATTGCCATTATTAAACTTTCTAAAGGCAAATAAATTAAATGAAATTTACAAAAAATAAAAACGCTTTTCAGAACTTTTCATACACAAACGAATTATGTTATGTACACACACAGAGAGAACAAAAAAAAATCCACCAGAAAGAATAATTTTTAACTTTGAAGTTTTTTTTATTTTTTTCGTCAATGCAGTATAAATTATAATGATATAAATTAGTTCATCTCAAACGTTTTTATTTTTGGTCCCATTCAATGTTTCCACCACCCCCCCTTCCCCCCCCCCCCCCCACGTTTTTTATTTATTTTTGCACAAAACTTTTAAATTTTTTGTTCCGCATTTTATGGTATTTTGTTGATCTGTCTTGTTTAAAACATTAAAAATATTACCATAGTGTGCAGTCGCTGTTTTTATTTCTCAATTCCTTGTTCCTTTGTAGTCAATGGAAAAATGGTGGGTCATGAACTGAGAAATAGATGCGATTTACATTACTTAATGTTCAATAAAATAGAAGCGACATAAGCATGTTTTACGCTTAGCTTGAAAATATTAAAATATTGTTTTGTTTCCAAAGATAACTCAATAGAAGCAGCTTGTTGAATATAAAGTTTAAAATTAAAATTTTCTAAAATTCAATATCCCAAAATTTTCAGACATACATAGTAAAAAATTTCCGTTGAATTTTGAAAGTATTTTCAAGGTTGAAGTCACGTAAAAGTTAAAAAGGTTTTAATAAGGTTGTATTGTATAATTACTAATAATTTTGCATGAATTAATTAGTAATGAATGAAACGCAATCGTTACAAAAAAAAGGAATTATTTATTTATTTTAATTACACAATAAATTTATTTTTAATTATAACAATATAATTTCATCCTGCATTCTAGTGATGGATACGGAATAGTCGGAAAACAATTTTTCTGCATGCTTTTCTCCAATACCAGTTGAATTTTCTGCATTAGCGGAACTAAAAAAGGTGATTGTTCCACTCGAAATTGAAAATATGGAACTAATGGGACTATCTGGGGATTTAATATCCTTATTGGCTGTAATCTAAGTAATTATATTACCGTTGAAAATGTTTATACTGGGGTTTGTAAAGAAAAAGCGAAGGACCAAAATATCCGACCCGTATTTTTTCAAAATACAGGAAAAAAATCATGGCCTTCTGCGAAAGCGTTTTATTTTACGGTAATTGTGTGTTGTTAAATATATTGTGTGTAAATAGTAACATTCTTATATTTTGAAAAAAAAAAAAAAAAAAAAAAAAATTAAATTGTGAAATCGGGTGTTTTATTTTAATATAAACGGCGACCATAATAAACCCCCCTTCGGGGGGCGATTCATTGGTCCTTCGATCCGGATCTCCAACAGTATTTTGCAGCAAATTTGAATGTCCAGCAATATCTTTTGGATTGTGTATTTTTCTGAACAGAGATAACGCTTAAACATAAGTACATATTTAGCGCCAAAAGCACAAGCGAGTCATCACTTTGTAATTGTAAGTAATTGCGATTTTTGTTTTATAAAGTGATTATTAAGTACAAAAGACGTTATTCAGGGAATGAGACTATATAAGATCAAAGCATTTTAAAGAAATTTTATGTGAGAAATAAAAATTGTGTGCTAGTAAATATATACACGGTGTGTGTGTGCTTAACCTTTATGTACGTGACAAGGTACAATTGTACCTTTTTCGTTTTCAATCTAATATTTTTTTAGTTTCACTTTGGGCTGTATGCTTGATGATTTTATTTAGCCTCTATTGACATTTTTTAAGTCGTTTTTAATTATTTTCAACCAAAGTGTAGAACAGAATTATTTAGTTATTCCGCAAAATCAAATAATACCCCTTAAACGGGTGACAAAGGTACATTTGTACCTATGTATATTTTCGGTGAAAACTCCACGAGCGCAACCAAGAAAAAGAAAGATGAAACAAATAAAATAAAAAAACAACAATTTTAGTTCAAAAATGTATTATTTCCAATTTAAAGTGAACACTGGTTACATTTTGTAATTGTTTCTGCGTGTTCGTTACAAATTGGCCGTTTGCAGATCGAGCAGCATTTTCGAGTTTTTCTTTGAAATGATGAGGTCGACCGACAAACAAATCAACTTCCTATATGAGAATTTCCAGTTTTAGACGAAGATGCAGATGGTTGAGTAAAAGCAATTACAGGATGGCCTAACATGCACTCTACTCCCGATTTAGTGGAAAAATGAGCTACAATTTTCGGGTTTTTCGCACGATCTTCAATAGCCGGCATGGCCAAGTGTTTGCCTAGATCCTGCAGAAAAATGCGTCGACTTTGTGAAGATTGGGCACTTTCGGGGTTGTTTTGGTTGTATAGTATAAATGCAGCGAAAGCGGCGACATCCACTATATTGTAGAACATAGCCTGCGGCCACCGAAGCGTCTTACGTTTTGTCGTATAATACGTCACCATCTTATCCATGTTATCGACCTCTCCTTTGGTGGCATTGTAGTACATAATCATTTCTGGTTTATTTTTTGGACCATCCGTATTATTTGTAGTATGCATCGTAGACAACAAGGTTACAATGCAATTCCTTTTTGGAACGTACGAGCAAATGCTCACTTTCCCATCATCGCTGAACCCAAACTGGGATGAATATTCTTCCTTACTTGCACATTTCTTGAATTCGCTTGGGATGCAAGTTTTGTTTTGTTTTAGAGTGTCTACCATTGTCAACTGCCACGATAGCAACAAACGCGCTAAGGGTAGTGCGGGAAAGAAATTGTCCATTGTAACATTCCCCCCAGAACCTTTAAATTGATGGCACAAATCGCGTACAATTCGCTGTCCTTGATCTCTTTCTGGTCCACCAGGTCCTTTTCCCGTGTACAATTGACGGTAATGGGGTATGAGTTCTTTGCGTCACAAACCCAAAATATTTTTAAACCATATTTTGCCGGCTTGGATGGTATATATTGTGTGAACCGTGTTCTGCCTCGATAGGGAAATAGTTGCTCATCCACGGTCACACAATCCGATGCCGTGTAGTGTGATGATAAATTAGCATTTAACAGCAGAGCCAGATATCACTGATAGCAGCTGCTTTATCTGTCTCCAAGCGTTGAGGACGGGTGACATCGTTGTCAAACCGAATAAATCGGCATATATGCCACGAAATCGATCGATCGACATGGTCGCTCTGTATAGTGGATAAGAATCTACACGCCACAAAACGCTGTGGTGCTCCGAATTAGAATGATGTAAACCCATTGTAATTAGCATTCCAATATAGGCGTAAAACTCCTTTGAGGTCAAACTCTTCCAGGATTTAGCAGGTTTTCCGGGATTATTAGCGTTCCATTCTTCAAAGGTTTTTAGAGCTTTCCGATTTGATTCGCGTACAATAATATCTACCATCACCTCCGAAAATATACATTTGAATGTATCTTCAACAGACAAAAATTTTGTTGAAGAGACTGGTCCTTGTTTATGGCGGAAAATATTCTGTTTTTGTACCCGAGTAACAGTCGGCGGTATTTGCGTCCATACCGTACCATCTTTAGCAATAAAACCGGGAATTGAAGATACGCTTCCATCTAAAATTTCTTCGTCTGCCTCATTATCTTCATTTGGCTCGTATTCATCGGAAGCATGTTCGTCATGGAGCTCTATTTCAATATCAGATGCATTGTAAGCATCTTCAACGTCCGATAATTCATCAAGAGTCTGAACACCTGAATGACGCGGAGGGACCCATTCATCTTCTGAGCCGTTATCTTCAAGGTCCATTTCATCGCCGGTGCTTACCTCATCGAATAAGCGAGACAAATAGGCTTGTTGTTGATCATAACTTAGTCTGTAAAAATACCGAATAAAGCAAAAGAAGTAATACCAAAAGCTGGTTTCGAAACTGGTGGATTAGAAAAATGATCAAACTTACCGTGCGAATGCGGCCTGAGATAATTCGTCCATATTTACTTGCTACTTTTGATATTGCACAGGATATATAAATTCACGAAACAATTTACTTACATACATATATTCGCTCATACCAAATTATCGATTATAAATGATTCGATTATAGTATTGCACAAATGCAAAAACAATAACAATATAAAAAACCAATAACCTCCGTTTTAATTACCGTTATTTTACCTAATTTGAATATAATATGAATTCCCATTTCCATAATGCAGGTGTTTAACTTGCTATCTAATCGAAGTCATATTATGTAAACGAAAAAAATCACGAAAATAGTGCATTTGCCATACAAAACGTATGAAGGTACAAATGTACCTCAGCCACTTAGGATATGATGTAAAATTTGTCAATCACATAAAGGTTAAATATATCAAAGATTCCCGCCTATTTATAAAAAAACTTTGTTGTGCGCTTTATCGGCATAGTAAAATTCCGTGAACATTTTTTATTCAAAATTCGGGCTTCTTTGCCAATTTTGTTTATTAATTTTGAATTTTGTGCGTCGTTCTCGTGTTTTCCATTTCGAGAAGTTTAAATATATATTCCGGAAACCAAAATGTCTACTGCAAGAGCGTTGAATCGTATTTTAGCTCATTTGCAAGACATCAAAGCGTCTGTAATGAAATTCAACGATGACACGAGTTTGGAAGAGGTAGACGCCAATATTGAACTACTCGAAGAAGAGCGGAAAGAATACCGCGAGCTAGTGAAGCTGATTGGCGAGGATGTCAAGAACGAAGCTCTGCAGAATTCAGTGGAAGATTCAGTATTTTTGATTAGAAAAGTGCTACTTCGAGGAAAAAAGGATCGTGAAGCTGAAGTGTCGAAGCAAGTACATAGTACCTCGATCGATGAATTAATGGCGAATCAGCAATCATTTTTGTAAGAAGTAACAAATTTAAATAAAAGAGAAAGTGACGTGCGACTTCCCAGGATCAACATACCTACGTTTTCGGGCAAATATTCGGAATTCCCTTCATTCAAAGATTTATTCGAAGCATCTATTGATAGCAATGCGAAAATATCTAAGGTGCATAAATTTCAATACCTGAAGGGCCTCTTGACGAATGAAGCTGCCGCATTGGTTCGTCATGTTGCAGTAACTGAAGCGAACTACACGGAGGCATGGGAAAAAATTAAGGAGAGATATGACAAGAAAAGACTGGTGATTTCTACTCTAATTAAGCAGTTTGTGGATCAACCAATAATTTCAAAGCCCTCGGCTAAAGCTCTGCATCAGATGTCAGATGTATCTGATGAAGTGCTTAGGGGATTAAAAGTGCTGTGATCCGTGGCTAATCCACATTTTGGTGAATAAATTGGACGGTGTTACCAAGCAGGCCTGGGAAACAGAAACTGCAGAAGATGATTTCCCCTCAATGGAAAGATTTTTTAAATTTCTAAATAGAAGAAGTGATTCTTTGGACGCGATTGATTCAAATAAACCACCACAGCCATGGCAAATAATCGCATTAAAAATTTTCACGCTCCTTCTGCTGATCTGGTGTGTGTTAAATATTCCAAAGATGATTATCTCAGGCAAATGCGAGCAATTTCTGTCTCTAAGCGGCACCGATAGGCGAGGATTTGTTTCGGAGAGGAAGCTGTGCTTTAATTGTTTGTCTCCAACATATCAGGCAGCGATATGCAGGTCCAAATATAGATGCGGTAAATGCCATAGAAAACACCATCTAACATTGCATTCCGAAGATACGCAACGGGCAGGGGCGAGCTCAACTTTAAACGGCAATACGGTGAACCATTCAGAGGAGAGTACCACTTCTGATACTCAATCGTACAACGCCACATTAGCCAGTTTTCAGTCATTACTCCCAATAGCAATGGTTCAAGTCACTGACCGATTTGGAAATGCATTGAAGTGCAGAGCGTTACTTGACTCCGGTTCCCAAGCATCGTTCATTACGGAAGCATGTATGCAGCGATTAAAACTGCTGATCGAAAGCAAACATATCGGTAACTGGGTTGACTACGGGAAATATATCCACAAGCGGAGCAGTTTCTATCAACGTAAAATCGCTGCACTCACCAGAGGAAGAAATACAGTTGGATGTCCTTGTAATTAATAAACTGCCAACTAGACTGCCCAGTTTTGGATTTAGTTTAAAGGACAGTAGCTTTCTGAAGGAGTTGAAGCTTGCGGATCCGCAGTATAATAAAGTTGGCGCAGTTGATATCCTAATCGGAGCGGACAGATTTTTCCACATCATCAGGGATGGACGAGCCAGTAATTCCAGTGACTCTATTATTGCGCAAAACACTATATTTGGTTGGGTTGTCTCTGGGATTACCGATAGTAACAGTGTAAATGGAGTAGCTCAGGTGAATATATGCACGTTAAATCTACATTTGGATGTTGATATTGATGAGCATGAGACGTTGAAACGATTCTTCGAGCAAGAAGAAATCCCCAGTAACCACATGCTAAGTCCAGAGGAAACTGAGTGCGAAGAACTTTTTAAATCCACACACAAACGTATCGAAGGAGGAATATATATGGTGAAGATTCCTTTTAAAAAATCAGCAGGCGAACTTGGTAACTCATTGAAAGCGGCCGAACGGAGGCTCTTGGCATTAGAAAGAAAGCTGCAGTCTAATCCGCCAATTAACAAGGAATACTCAAGAGTAATAAGCGAATATATCAAGTTGGGGTATATGGAGCCACTGAATAAAACCGATATGGAGATAGAGGACCAGAAAAGTTTTTATTTGCCCCATCACCGTGTATTCAAGGAGTCAAGTGAGACCACTAAATTAAGAGTGGTATTTGATGGATCTGCGAAATCTTCATCAGGGGTTTCCCTAAATCAAACAATGTTGGTTGGATTAACTATTCAGCCTACGTTATGGTCTATATTGATGAAGTTCAGAAATTACAAGGTAGCGTTATCCGGCGATATCGAAAAAATGTACAATCAAGTACTAGTTGCTGAAAAAGACACTCATTTTCAGCGAATATTATGGAGAAATGAACCATCGAGCAAGCTGAAACATTATAAGCTCAATACCGTCACTTTTGGGTTGGCAAGTTCATCATTTTTGGCAATTAGGACGTTACAGCAAATAGGCTATGATAATCACCAAGATCATCCAAACATGATACAGCATATTTTAGAAGATTTTTATGTAGACGATTTCACTTCTGGAGCCGATACCGCATTGAAGAAGTCCAGCAACTAAAAAAGGAGATCACCGCAGTATTGCTATCTGGCGGTTTTAAGATCAGAAAATGGAAATCTAATATACCAGACATTACGGCGAGAGGAGATACTGGTCAAATATCGAGTTTCCATAGTTTAACTGAAACTAAAATATTAGGGCTTTAATGGAATTCTGCTGATGATATCTTTTCATTCAAACTAAATCTTGATGATGGATCCAAAGCTACAAAACGCCGCATCATATCAGAATATTCGCGAGTTTTCGATCCGCTTGGGTGGCTTTCTCCATCTATTGTTTTAATGAAAATAATATTCCAAAATCTTTGGTTGATGAAGCTGGGCTGGGACGAGTAATTACCGGACAAGATCGCAAGCATGTACAAGGAAATTCGCAGTGAGTTGAAACTTTTGGAGAATATACAGATTACGCGATACATTCCTCAAGGTAGTCTGGTTGAAATTCACGGTTTTTCGGACGCGAGCGAGAAGGCATACAGTGCAGTGGTGTATTGTAAAGCGGTTGCTGAGAATGGCGAGGTTACTGTAAACATTATGGCATCTAAAACTAAAATAGCGCCAATCAAGCAGATATCTTTGCCCAGACTCGAGCTGTGTGGCGCACATTTGTTGACAAAACTTATGATGCTGGTGAAGGAAACAATAAAGCGTCCAGTACAATGTTATGCGTTGACAGACTCCAGTATCGTCTTGATGTGGCTATCCAACCATCCAGTAAAATGGAAAATGTTTGTGGCGAATCGTACGTCAGAGATTCTGGATAAACTTCCTAGAAAATGTTGGAATCACGTACGATCCGAGGACAATCCAGCGGATTGCGCATCAAGAGGGATACTTCCCTCAAAATTAGTCAACTTCAAGCTATGGTGGCATGGTCCGGAATGGTTGCAACAGGCTGAATATATTTCTGCATCACCAACAGAAGAAATTAACAATGAAGAGCAGCTGGCAGCCGAAGAAAGGAAAAACAAAATTCTGGTTCTAAATATGCAGCGGCAAGAGGACGTCATAGATTCATTGATGGAAAAGATTTCAGAACATACTAAATTGGTTCGGGTTTTCGCTTACGTTCTGAGATTCCTAAAAAATTATCAATTATCAAAAGATGACAGAATTTAAAGTTTCAGCTGCAGAGGTCAAGAAATATCATCATCAGACATGTGCAGCGGCAATCATTTGCGAGTGAAATTGATTGTTTACAAAAACGAATGGCTATTAGTAAAAGCAGCGGCATATTATCCTTGGCACCGTTTGTAGACGCTAAGGGAATTTTAAGAGTTGGAGGTAGGCTGAGGCATTCGGATTTTCCATGCGATTACAAACATCCGATAATCTTACCAAAGAGCCATGTATTTAGTCGTGGAATTATATGGCACATACATAAGCAAAGCCTACATGCGGGTCCATCATTGACATTCCAGTTAACCAGACAACAATACTGGATAGTTGGCGGAAGAAGCAGTAACGGGGAATTGTCAAATGCGTGGCGTGCTTTAAGAGTAATGCGAGGTCTTCAAAGCAGCTAATGGGAGATTTGCCGGCAGCGAGATTAAAAGCAGCAAGGCCATTCACATCATGTGGAGTAGATTATGCGGGTCCAATACAAATAGCGCCAAAAAAGGGAAGAGGTGCCAGATTCATCAAGGGCTATATTGCGCTATTTGTTTGTATGTCAACCAAGGCTATTCATATAGAGATCGTGAGCGACCTTACAACTGATGCCTTCATTGCGGCTTTAAAAAGATTTGTGTCTAGAAGAGGAACGCCAGCACACATCTATAGTGACAATGGATCAAATTTTATTAGAGCGAAGCGACACCTGAATGAGGTATATAAATTTATTTCCGACAATAATAATAATTGTGTCATTGCAGAACATTTATCCAAGTCAGAGGTGCGGTGGCACTTCATTTCACCCGTGTCACCCCATTTTGGAGGATTATGGGAAGCGGCAGTCAAGTCTGTAAAACCTCACCTGATTAGATGTACCTCCAATACCCATTTAACGTTTTAAGAGATGGCCAGGGCCACTCTACTAAGGCAGATCGAGGCAATTTTAAACTCCAGGCCATTATATGCAGCACTAGACGGCGATTCATCATTCGAGGTTTTGACCGCAGCGCATTTTTTGATCGGGTCGGCCAATTTCTACTTGCCGGAGCAGGAAGTCAATGAAGAGATACCTCCAGGCAGACTTACGAGATGGCAATTCATTCAGCAGCGCGTTCAATCATTTTGGAGAAAGTTTAGCGTAGAATACCTTCACAACCTTCAACAGAGAAGTAAATGGCGCAAACCACATGAGAATGTGAAAATTGGAGATGTCGTATTAATCAAAGAGGATAATTTTCCATCCTACAAATGGGCGCTTGGCAAAGTAATTGAATTGCATTCTGATGATCGGGGAACAGTTAGGGTCGTAACATTAAAAACATCAACATCAATTTTAAAGCGACCCATTGTGAAAATATGCATACTTCCCGAACAAGAAGATGGCTAACGACGGGATCGTTAACGGGCCGGAGAATGTTGTTGTTGTTGCAGCATCTAAAAACATAAAGAGAAAAACACAAAGAATCATGTGGACCCAATTAAATAGATGCTATTTTTACTTATATGAGAGTACAAGTGAATAAAACAGCGTACGGAATTATGCAAAATCAATCTTTTGATTTTTTAAAGCATTACAATTCAACAATAATTAATTCATTAATTTTTCAATAATTCGTTTGTTTATAAAGCGCCTATTTTTATTATTGTATTAATTTTGACACTTTGTTATTTTGTTATGATCAAGTACAAGTACCAACCTTATGAATTAAATTAATTGAAAATAATTATAGTAAAATAAGTACCAACTTGATTATAGCAATTAATCATGTGAAATGCTAGATGGCGTTATAAATTATATGTATAACACAATTGAATTAGCATTGTATAAAACTTTTTTTTAGTATAAACGGGCATTCTATAATATTCGAAAAACATTGTAAAAAAGTCATTGTGAATTAAAGAGTCTAAAAAATAAAATTATTGCGCATAATGCCGTACGCTGTTTTATTCACTTGTGCTCTCAGATAAGTAAAAATAGCATCTATTTAATTGGGTCCAAATGATTCTTTGTGTTTTTCTCTTTATGTTTTTAGATGCTGCAACAACAACAACAGTATTTATTGATCAAAAGCTGAAAAAATACTATATCACGGTTAAAAATCAGCCGTGACTTTTAACTGCTTTCGAGCTCTGCCAGCACGAATTTAGCTTTGTAAGTGCAAAATATTAAACTTTCAGCCGTTTCTCAGATTCGTTTTATTAAACAACACTTTAGAAGTAATTTTTGATTTTAGTACCTACATACATATATAAAAATCCTTATCCTTAAACAAACATTTATGTTTTCATCAACATTTAGTTTTCTTGTGTTATATAACATTTCGAAGCATTTCAATTTTATAATTTTAAAACCATTATTTTTATAATTTCGGACGTTAAATACCGAGACGTAGAACCGAGTAATACTGAATAAAAATTTAATTACCCCCTTTAATAATTTGTGAAAAAAATACTAGAATAGTCAGTGTGCGACGTCGTGTTTTTCATTCGCTCCTTAATTTTTATCAATTTCCTCCTGTTTTGCTTTAATTTAATTTTAAAAGGTTGATAGTTTGTTGTATTGTTGAGTTTTATACCCGTTGCAATAAAAACTTCAAGTGAAGTTTATTGTTTTCATTTTTTTGGAAATCTTAATTTTTTCATTGTTTTCCAACCTAAACAAATTACACGAGAGAATGAGGGACTTTCCCAATATCGATTTTAGCTCATTTGTCCCCACGCTTGAGCAGCGCTGACTACTTTTTTTTTACATGCAAAAATAAGTAAAATCATGTTTACAAATACAAGTTTCTTGTCTAAATTAGTGGATGTCCCCCTACTTTTTTTTTATGATTAATAAAATTCAATATGTTGTGATTAATAATAAATAACAAATTTTAAAATTAATTTAGTCGACATTAATAATTTAATGAAACATTCAAGACACATTACTATACTATATACGGCGATTGTCATGTGAAGGGCCTGTACAAAAATCAAGGCAGTCCTGATTTGTTTTAAATTTGTTTTTTCTGTAAACAGAAAAATTTTATTGTTTGATCGCATAAGTAGTGAAAAACGGTGGTTTTCTTTTCTCATCCTACCTGAAAATGTAGAGAGATTATCTTCTACGATTTTTCAATCATTAATTCTAAACATATTGAGGACGCAAATTATCGAATAATTTATTCAATTCGTATGAATTTTAGTTCATAAATATTTAAGTCAAAATGACCAAATTTGCATTAGTTCTTATGGGAAATTAAAAGAAGTAATATTTACGCCCGTATTACGGGCTTTTCCTTCTAGTTTTGACCATATAAAACTACATACGAAATATTTTAGCCGCCAGTCAGCAAGCGTTGGAATTATATTTGGGAAAATCACAAATTGAAAGTAAAGGAAAAAATGATAGATTTTTGTGTTTGTGTGTTTTTATTTTTGAGCTGACTGATCGAAAATGTAGTGGTCTAAAGTGTAATGGCCGAAATTAAAAAAAAAAGGTACACAAACTTGGATGGATATAACTCAGCCTCAGTGTGTGAAATGTTTTAAATTAAAATTAAAGAAAATTAAATAATTAAATATGGAAATATGTAATCAACCGGGATGCATTTATCAGGCAATATATTTCTTGAATATCTTAAATTTGTAGTGAGGGAAGTCAAATTTTAAATTTTTTTTTAAATTTTCATAGCAATTCATTATTAGTTTAATATTTATGTAAACTAGGGGGAACAGCCCGTCCTAGCACTGGAACAATTTATATAAAATGTATTGTCCAGCGGCCGCTGCCACAATCACCATTTGACAATTTGATATTTTCTTAGCAGCTAGTTTTTAGCCGAGTAGGAATAACTCGAGATTAAAGGCTTTTAAGGACTATTGTACCTTAAATAGACCTTAAACCAAAGAGTAAGGGTTTTTAAGGAAGATTTTACATTTGGAGCATGACACAAAAATCTTTACAGACCGACAAACAGCGGAAGCTGTGCGTTTCTTCACAACAAAATTCGGGGTGGGCTGTGTGGTCTACTTGACCGTATTTGTTTTGCGTGATAACGTTCATAAGATGTTGATATTAATTATTTTAATTTAATATAAATTATCTGCCACAGTTTCTTAACGCCCAAATAGATGAGAGATTCTCTCTCTACAATGTTCTCAACTATTGTAAATCGCTATTGCGCAGATTTTAATTTCAGTTAAAATTTATATCAAGGTTAATTTTCTTAATTTAAAATAAATTATCCGCAACAGTTTCTTTACTCACAAATTTAGATTAGAATTGCTCCGATCAGACGAAGCGTTCTCTCGCTACAATGGCTTGCCTCGCCGCCTGATGACGTCATTGCAATAATATGGTGCGTGATGCATGAAGCCTAAAAACCAACCTAAGAAATCATACATTTAAATTAAAGGTAATGCCAGGAGCGGTCCGCTAGTGTTTCAGCGCCTGGTGCACTTTTACAGTTTATTTCGCCCTTCGTATATTTATTTTGGTCAATGCTTTTCGCATAATGATAAGCGTAATTCGCGAAATGATAAGCGTTAAGTTTGAGGTTTTTGATAAGTTTCTCGTAGTTCTGTTGCACCATAAGTTTTAACTTATCAATAATCGAGTACTTTAATGATAATTATCCAAAATATAAATAAGAAAATTTCACTACTCAAATAAATTGGTAAGAGCTACAAATTGTAGTGGCATGACGGAAGTCTGTTAAAAACTATGATTGTGATACACGATTATGATAAAAATTGAAATGGGTGATTTTTGGATAAAGCTCTGGAATCTGGCCAATTAAAGTGGAACTTCGTTGTTTCTTCACCGATTATTATGAAATTTGACATGGGCAATAGAAATGAAATTCTAAGATGATTTTTGGATAAAGTTCTGGAATGTGGCCAATTAAAGTGGAACTTACCTGTTTCTTAACCGATTATGATGAAATTTAACGTGGGCGGTGGAAATCGGTTTCTAAAATAATTTTTAGTTAAAGTTCTGGAATATGGCCAATTAGGAAGGAACTTGGCCATCCTATCCGATATTAATGAAATTCAGGATTTCCAATGGAAATGGGATTCTTAAATAACTTTTGGAGGAAGGTCTGGAATATGACCAATTAGGAACGAACTTGGCTATTTCTTATCCGATTTTGATGAAATTGAGCATGCAGCATGGAAATGGGTTTCTAAAATGATTTTTAGATAAAGTTCTGAAATATGGCCAATTAGGAAGGAACTTGACCATTTCCTATCCGATATTAATGAAATTCATGATTTTCAATGGAAATGGGATTCTTAAATAATTTTTGGAGGTAGGTCTTGTTATAATGGATGTTATGGGGTTATGTGTCATAACATACATTATATCTTTTTAAAACTATGCTAGCTAATAAATCTCTATACTAACGAGGTTTAATACGAAATTACCCTGAGTGTGGTTAATATTAAAGTTAATTTATGTATTTGTTGGTATTTAAAGATGGTAAGCTGTTTCTATATGTTAGGTTTGAAACAGGCTTACTGGAGAAATAAGTTGTTAGTTGCTCAATGAAAAGAACCTCTGTCTTCAGATAAACATTTAATAAGTGTTGCCACCTCTCTTGATGTTTATTTGATACTTTGGTTCTCAGGCCAGCAGTGTTAGTTGGTGTATTGGTTAGTTTATATTTACCCTTGGTTGTTCTAGTTGATCGATCAGGCAACAGGATGGTTTCACGAATATTTTAAATAATAACAATTGAATTTATTTATTCACTTCTTTTTATTACTTGAATCTTACGGAGAGTAACAGTGTCTCCTTTGAATATAGATTTAATAATGAGTTTGAATTACGAATTACGAATGATCTATGATATATTTTTGGTTACAATTTCTGTTCTTATATACTAAAATATTGTGTGTTTTCAACAACAACACATACAAATATTACATATACAATATTTAAATCAATTTTCTTTAATCATCATAAATTTCTTTTCAAAACAATATTTTAATTTCATTTCCCATTACATATTTTATTTATTTTTAGGTCATTATATTTCCTTACTTTTGGTTATTTCCTATTGAATATTTATTTATGCTGGTTTGTTTATGTTCCGTATTTTTATTATTTCCATACATAGTCTTACACATGTTAATTTATATTTTATGTATCATATGTTTCACAACAGTCTGGAATATAGCCAATTAGGAAGGAACTTGGCAATTTCTTATCCGGTTTTGATGAAATTGAGCATGCAGAATGGAAATGGGGTTCTAAAATGATTTTTAGATAAAGTTCTGGAATATGGCCAATTAGGGTGGAACTTGGCCATTTCCTATCCGATATTAATGAAATTCAGGATTTCCAATGGAAATGGGATTCTAAAATGATTTTTAGAGGGAGAAGGTCTGGAATATGGCCAATTATGATGGAACTTGACTATATTCCAGACCTTCGCCTATAAGTCATTTTAGAATCTCAATTCCATTGTACCTGTCGAGTTTCATCCTAATCGGTTGAGAAACATTCAAGTTCTATCATATATTCCAGAACTTCATCTAAAAATCATTTTAGAATACCATTTTCATTGTACCTGTCGAGATTCATCCTAATCGGTTGAGAAATAACCAAGTTCCATCATGCATGGCCATATTCCAAAACTTTATCTAAAAATCATTTTAGAATCCCATTTCTATTGTACCTGCCGAGTTTCATTTTAATCGGTTGAGAAATAACCAAGTTCCATCCTACTCATTGATCATTACAACTTATCATAAAAATTTGATAATTTGTCATTTGATAAGTTATAGACATTCTGATGTGCAACACTTAACACTTATCATTATCAAAATTTGATAAGTTTTTAGATTGATAAGTGAGTGAGATTATTTTACTTTAAGAGAAACACTTATCACTTATCATTATCAAAAAAAAAATCGACGAGCTTGTATCCGAGATACGACCTATTAACGTGGGACTACGTAGAATTGCGAAAAATTTATTTGTACAGTTTAAGTGAAACCAAAATCTAGAAAATATAAATTTAAAAAACGTTAATTATCTAATGCTGCCATCTTTATGCATTAGGCTGTATCAGCCTAAACGTTGATTATTCCCGTTGTACTTAATTTTATTTATTTTATATATTTATTGTTTATATAATACTAAATTTTATATTTCTTAATTCGTTATGCTACATTGAAATGCAGTTATAAATTAAAAATTAGGTCTATCCGGCTTCTCGGACAACACTTTTCCCACAAAGCTTCCGTTAAAGATCACCAAACAACCATTTATATTTTATAAACATTTTCTGTTATTTTGGGCAGGTATTTTCTTAAAATTGGAGACTTCTTCCCCAATATCGCAATTGGTCACGACAATATAAATCTTTTACTCTTATGCCGCCAAATCACAGACTTACAAGTAATCTCACAAGGAACCCTTTTGTACTGTCACATTCAAAAAATTATAAAAACTATTCTAAGTTGTAGTACTCTGTGAGATAATAACGAAACCATTTTTTTATCGGCAACCAAGCCCTAAAAATAGAGATGAAACCCCTATAATCTAATTAACTATGGATTATTTAGTTGTACTTTTTATGGGAAATAATCACCAATTTGTTTTATCAAAAAAAGTGGAGTAGAAGTCGAGATATATCGAAAAAAGTGTTTTTGAGGTTAAATTATTACGTGGGTTTAACATCTAAAAAGGGATTGGTTGCCGATAAAAAAAAGGTTTCGTTAATGTCTCACAGAGTACTACACTTAGAATAGTTTTTATAATTTTTGGAATTTGACAGTTCAAAAGGTTCCCTTAGATTACTTAGAACTGACACGAGTTTTCTTCTTCGAAATTTAACAGTTAGATTCAGTTATACATCTCTAACATACTGTTGAAAATCTTTAAGAATTTAAATTAAGGCGATGATTCATGTACAAATTTTGTCTGCCAGACATAAATAATAATCGCTCTGATTGGTTGAAGGTCGGCCATATTTTTGTATCTTACGACAAAAATTTAAAATTGAACATTGCTCAATTTTGTATAAGATAAATACATAACCTTAAAAACTTTGACAGCTGTGAGAACAAAATAATATAAAAGACTGATATTTATTACATATTTGCTTTTTGTTAATTGTCGAATTAGACATTATTCACTTCCACTAAAATGTATGTTATGTTTATTCAAATCAATATGGTTCAAATTTCAAAAAGAACAAAAATAAAAACACTTTTTAGGTTATGCTTTATTAAAATGTCAACAAATATCCATACGACAAAATTTTATACATGTATCGCCTAGTATGAATTTCGTTTTTATCGTATAAGACACAAAAATATTAACCAATCAGAGCGATTATTATTTATGTCTGGCAGACAAAATTTGGACATGAATCATCGCCTTTACTTCGTCTAGAAAGTATCCACAATGTTCAAAATTTATTTTCTGAAAAATTGTGCCGTTTCACAATATTATGTGAGCAACGTCAGAATTGACCGATATGATTCTTCACTCAGTACTTCGCATCACTGTGAACTATTCGGGAATACAAAATAATAAAACACAAATAATACAAAATCAGAATTAACGTTAATCTTTTGTCATCGAATTCCACCTCCTCATCACATACTATTCCATTTTATATATCTCCCAGCGCCTTTCTCCAAAACTTGTTCCACCTTAATTGCGTCCCATGATAGTTTGCTGTTAAGGTTTATATACGACCTTATACCAATAAGATTTATTACTTAGAAATAATACCTTTAAACACGATTTTAATAAAGCAATACACAAAATATTGTATCGATCAATATATCGTTGATATTTCAATCATTAAAATATCAACAAATTCAATAAAACATCACAGAAATGTCAATGTCACAGAAATGGGAATATCCCTCTATTATTAAAAGCTTACTAGATATAATTTATTTTTAAATATTGACGATTCAAATGACGTATTAAGCGGACCTCAGATGGTCAATATCTATTGCCAATATTTCAGTATTGACATGTGAGGACACTAATTGAAGGATTGTCAATATACAAAATATTGTGGTGATGGTTTGATGAAAATCAAAATATTTTTTATATTGATAAAATATTTACAATACTATTGATCTTCTGAGTTACTTTATTGACAAAATATCAATGCGAAGAGCTGTCAACATTTGAATTCGGTATTCAAAACCAAGAAAACATAACAATTACCTACATTTAGCGTTGCATTTATGCAAATATAAATATAAAGTTGAATTTATATAAGTATTTGGATTTTTATTCACTCTCTAGACCATATTCTTTTCTTTTTATTTTAAATTTTTTCATTTACAAAGCAAAATAATAGCTACACAAGCCGTACTTTTACCTAACATGGTTCAAAGTGGCGTATATTAACCTGAAAATAAATATTTTTTATTGTTTGACATTTAAGTGTTTTGTCAATAGTATTGATCGTCTGAGACAATTGCTGTTTGTCAATAGTTTTTTTCAACATTGACAATAATATATTGGCAGTACTCATTGAACATCTGAGGCCCGCATTAAATCCAATTAGTCCCTTTGAAGTCCCGTAACTCAAAAACCTAAACATTTTTCGGCCTGACAATTTTGAACTTTTTTATTTTTATTTTATAGCTTTAAATCAATATGGCGTGCGGCATTTACATACAAATGTTTATACATACAAATGTTTATTTAACTTGGTTTGATTTTTACAGTTTTTAAAACATTACATTAATATTTATCAAGGAACATTGCTTTAATCAAATAAATTTCGTAAATACGTCAATTCCGTGACAGGCGTCATCACATTGAAATTTTGGTTTACCCCCCATATATAATGAAAACAAAGACGTAGTCCTACGTCAAAACTAACTTATGATAAGTTGATAAGTAATAAGTGATAAGTAGTTGGTGCAATAGGGCCCTGGTGTACACATGTAAAATTTGAGATAAGTTAATTTTAATTTTAATTACATGTTATTTTTTTAATTAATACTTAAATTTATCTAATTTCAGTTTAATTTAGTAAGCGATACATGGTGTTAATACTAATTAACTAGAATTTTATACAGTTTAATTTGGAAATTAATTGAAGTTAAGTGTACATAATTAGGTCCAGTCTCCGGTTGTGGGCACTCTACGGTTGTGGGCACCCCTGAATAAATTTTGACAGAATGCAAATATGGCTGATCTGACTGTTGTAGTACTTGTAGTACGCAGTTTTTTTTAACTAATATCGAAGAGAATGGACAAGCTTGTTCATTTGCTGCGATCACATTAAAAAAAGGTCCGTAAAAATCAACGCAATTGTAATTTTCCAATGTTCAAAAATGCGATAAAATCAAAGTGAATATAATCTCAAACAGATGAGTGTTATCGATATGTCTACAGTATTTTCGTTGTGATTTGGGATGCCACATCGATTTATATCAAAATCATGAACCATCACAATTTTTTTTGGTTACTCCGAGAAAGGTCGTGATTTCCGGCTGTGGGCACTTAAATGTAACCGGTTGTAAGCACCCTCTTTTTTTATTTAAAGCGTCCGAGTCCCCTCCCCCCAAAGAAGAGATAAAAGAAGGCAACCCGTTGGCCAAACTCTTTAAAAAAAAAATAACTCTCCATCATCTGATGATGATATGGACTTTGCAGAAAACGCACCTAATTTGAAAGAATTTCGAGGTTTATTAATTTTAAAGGCGTTCAATGGCAAACATAACAAAAACAGGCTTTTTAAAAAATTATTCAACTTCAGTCAACTTCGATGACAGAGGCTTCAATCTGCCATCGAAGTTGACTGAAGTTGAATAATTTTTTAAAAAGCCTGTTTTTATTATGTTTGCCACTGAATGGGCGCTTTCAGAGCACCAAACAGTTGGCAACATGTTGAGTAAAATCACGGCCAACGCTATGAAATTTAAGAACTTTATTAGTAATTCAATCAAATTAGCAATGATTTCACTAAACATGATGCCAACAGTTTGCGGATCTGAAAGCGCCCAATGCCTTCGAAATTCTTTCAAATTAGGTGTGTTTTCCTTAATCTATTCCCATTTTTAGCGAATTTTCGAAGGGTGCCCATAACCGGTTACGATTTTTTTTTGCCAAAAAAGATGACTTAACAAAATTGGTCATACAATTTTTCTAATTGACGGAATCAATGTAGTTACTTTAGCAAACAGTTAGCTAATTCCTCTAGCTTTCCATTGATATTCATATCTCCGCATAATATGGACTCAAAGGGAAATTATAGGTCAAAAACAAAACTGTGCCCACAACCGGAGACTCTCCCTTACCTTAATTTTTCATAACAATATATTAATTCAATTTACTTTATTTCATCGGCTGTTCACTGATGTACACGATGGGCCAAACTATGGCTGATGATAAATGCCCCATGCTTCTTGTTTTTTAGGTTGATCTCTTCTGATTTTATGTGCATTTTGTTCTAGATATTACAGACAATTACAGATCAATTAACTAAATATACCAATATACAGCAGTTTCCTGGATACAAATCAACCAGGAATTTTCTCTATATTATAAATTTGGAGTTCCTTTGAAGTTAAGTGTACTATGAAATGACAATTATATAATGCAAATTAATTTATTTCAGCCGTGTTTTACGAATGCACAGGAGATGGCCAAGCCATAGCTCCTGATGATGTATGCCAGTTGGCTTTTATTTTAGGTTTATGTTTATGAAACGATAGCCGTATTTTCAGATTTAATGAAACATGTCTTTGAACCAAGACACGAAGTTTTGCTTCCACAAACTAATCTTAATAAATATAATTTATACCAATATTCAAAATTATAATTAATTTTAATAAATATAATTAATTTAAAAATTCAATCAATTCACAAAGAATTAATTCTAAAATATTTTCAAATGAAAATTCGTCGTAATAATTAAATATATTAATTAACTTAAAAATTGACGGTCTATTAATATGTTGTTAATATAATAAATTAAGTATTACTACAACACAATTTTAATTATATTACAATTTATAAAAAATGATTGGCAAAATTACTGACAAATTATTAGATTTATTATAACTAATTAATAACCTAGTCTGATTTTAAAAAATTGTATTTAATATTACGAAACTTAATTTAATTTATTATTTATTAATAAAGTTTCAAGATTTAGTTCAAAGAACCTGATTATATTGTATTAATTAATATTTGTTAAACGATATAAATCAAGTTGATAATGGTGTTAACGAAGAGACTTCTAACCGTCTGTTTCACTCTTGAAATCATCACAATTATCGCATCACAATTACTTCTGAAATATCGCTGTCATCAATGATCATTTCGTAAAGATTGATCACACTACTTAGTGGTCTATGCTTAGGTTTTGTCAAGAAAATCTCCATGTTTTTTTTAATACTGCCAGTTTAAATCGTGTAGGATAAATACGCCGAATTTTCTTTTGGTCAGGTAACTCCTGGACATGCTGTAAAAGCAACTTTTGCTTAACTCATCACGTTTATTAGAATTTCAACTTTGAAAAGGCTGAACATTTTCCAATAATTCCTTGTGTAAAAAGAAACATTTAGTCAATCGTGGTTTCGGATTTTGATGATCTTTTGGATCACGTTTAATAACAAATATCATATGTATTAAATTTTCTTCTTTTATTTTAATTTTCCCTCATTCCCGTGTATATATCCATACTTACACACATAAATTTATTGATTATTTCAAAATAAAACATATTTTCGTGGATTTAACAATAAACATAAAAAGATTCGACAAAATGTTTATTTTATATCAATTTTTGGCATGAAAAACTATTGTTACATCAATCATTACGGCTATATGTAGATAGATAGATAGCTGTGCTGGAGTAACATCTGTTATCGTCTCATAATCAAAAAAAAAAAAAAAACATAAACACACCGAAAAATACTGTGCAAAGCATACATAAAACACTCTCAATGCACACGTTTCCTAATAAATCACCATAAAATCGAATCATAAAACTAAGCTTTTTTATGATTTGTATGTGTGTATTTGTACGAGTCTGTATATATATGATTGTTGTGTGTTGATACGTCTGATATCTCAAATATGAATAGTTAAAGTTTTTTTTTTTGATTTGTTCGAAAGCGTTTTTGTTCCCGGCCCTTTTTCCCTAAAGTTTATTTTCCACAAAAACTTCCACCAAACAGCACGAGAAGATAAAGCAGAAATATGTGTGTCTGTTGTCTATATAGCTGATATAATAATACAGCAACCAAGCAACAATAATAAATGGACCAGCAATATATGTCGAATTTATTTATGTATCAGACAACATCTATACAGATCCAATGGGAATATATACATTCGTATTCTTACGGATACACACTGAATCCAAAATAATCAATAAAAACATTTTATTTTTGTCGAGATTTTAGTTTTTATTTATTTATCTATTTAATCGAAAGATTCGAAAATAAATTTTCCTTTTTTCTGTATCGACCATACACCAGCCAAGTATAATCGCAAGCTGGCGGAACCAGTACTGAACGCACAGAGTGGAACTTATACCGTAAATGTATGATTCAAGCGTAGGGCATACTTTAGAGATTTAGTTCGCCAAAATTTGCACCGCTGTAAATTAACGAATGGAACAAATTTGGTGACCTACCAATATTTTGGAGAACATAAATGGTCCCCAGCCTTATACACGTTATACATTCCTGTTATTTCAATAAACGTACAAACATATACACACACACCCACTCACTATACATAAATCGAAACAATTTAGAGATGATGATCTGAATCACCATCTGTGTGATTATATGTGAAAATTTACAAAGAAATTTGTAACAAATCTGTGAGGATGAGTATGAGATAGCTGATAAGAACTCGTTGCAGATATATATTGAAAAGCGTTAAGGTGGTAAATTAATAAAGTTTTGATGATAACTTTTTTCTGTTGTTATTGTTTCTTATCATAATATTGTTTGATTCGAATCGAGTTTTTACTCCTTCACGCAGCAACAACGCTTACGTACATACATATATATCTAAAATAATAGGAATGATTTAATTTCGTCTTATTCTTGTGTATGTATATCTATATGTGCGTGCAGATTTAATTTATCGAAATTAATTATGTTAGAAAGTAATTTAAGTTTGATATAATTGAATATCTATCTATAAGATGTACAAATATACAATATACACAAATGGATAGATTTGATAGCTCAGCGTGAAGGAAACAAAATTGTACATTTTCCGATTTATATGTGGAACGGACGTTTATTAAAAGTTATGTGTGCGTAGGTACATAATAAGGGTTGACATGTTCAACCGAATTTTAATCAAGTGTAATCACAATTCGATAAGTTTAGAGGAGTAAAAGTAAACATAGTTAACAAACAGTTTGTGATGAATTTTCGCATGTGGTGAACAACCGAAATATATAAACTTATTTTGAGGGTGCAAATCTTACTCTGTTTAAAGAAAATAGAATGAAGATCTCATTTATTAACATATCGTAAAACTGATGGTACATTCCGAAATTGTTTGTGCATGTTAAGTAGTTCCGCAATTCTAATTCGGGCCCCGCCCTCATTAAAAGTATTCTAATCTCTTTCGAAAATTCTTGTTAATTATAGGTTAAGTTTTCACAGCCGGTCCATTTCTAGTAAAATAAATGGGAGAGAGACAAAATCCCGAGAATCAAAATCGCGAGGGTACAAAATCACGTAACTTTCAAAAAATCCCGAGAGTACAAAATCCCGAGATTCAAAATTCCGAGGGTACAAAATCTCGAAGTTTTCAAAAAATCCCGAGAGTACAAAATGCCGAGGATAAAAAATCCCGAGGGTATAAAATCCTGAGGATACAAAATCCCGAGGATAGTAAATCCTGAAGATACAAAATCCGTAGAATCTCGAAAGTCAATGAAAATTGCAAATAGTTGTTGCATAATTGGTGCAATTTTACCTTGATGATGACCCCTTAAAGGGTTTGGCTACCTTATCTAGAAAAAAAAATTACAGAAACTGAAAATCCCTAAAAAATCCAGAAACAAAAAAATTCAGAATAATAAAAGTTTGCCATTAAGTACACGAAAACATATTTTTTCTGGATTGCTTTTCCGGTATTTCAAAGTTTTTTTTTCGGGATTTTATTTTTCTGGTTTATTACTTTTCAACTATTTTGGATTTTAAAATTTCTAGATTTTTTTTCAGGCAAATGTAGTGATCCCGATTTAAAGATGTACACGAAAAATGGAGGGGTCGTATCGATATCCTGCATTTCAAAATCTCGCTTTATCAAAATCCCGCTTTAACGAAATCCCGCCCATAAAAAAATCCCACTTTTTAAAATCCCACTTTTCATAATCCTGCTTTTCAACATTCCGGTTTTGCAAAAAAAAAAAAGCCGGTTTTTATTTTTATTTTACTTTAAATTAAAATTTTCCTTCAGAAATGGCGGCCCGAATTAAAAAAGAAATGGGAGCGTAGTGAAATCCCAGAAAAATAAATCCTATGTATACAAAATCCCAAACGAAAAGTAAATCCCAAAAAGCATAATCCATAAAATGAAAATCCCAAATATGAAAATTCCATAAATTCGAAGACGGCGGAAACCCCAAATTTTATAATCCCAACATTTGAAAAATACACAAAATTAATAAAGAGCAGAAATTAAAAATGTATTTATTTCAAATTAGTAGTTTGTTAGGTGGAGTACAAAATTAACGAATAAGATGAATATTGGGAGCGATGTTTCTTGAATATTCTATATCTTAACACGTTTAATGGTTTTATATTTGTTAATGTTTTGCCTCTTTTTCGGAAATCTTTGCCCGGTATTAATTTTTTCAATAATTGTTTTAGAAACAATAATTTCCTTTCCAAGATGAGATATCATTTGGTATAGCCCACTATTCTACTTTCCTACAATAATCTTAAGGCAGCGGTGCCATGTCTCGACGCGGTTTTGAGTATGGGGGAAATTGCCTTTTGCTGAATTTTCTACTGACCAAAAACTGGGGTTATACGGTTAGTTGTTACAGCTGCTTCCGGTTATATAATTACATTTAACCCATCTAGTAATTATTTTTTCCATTTTCATCTTCAAGATTATTATACAATGCAGTATAATAAAGAGACATTTCATCAGGAGGAACGAATACCAGGTTTTTTATCATCCTAATTTAGAGACTAAAATCTTCACTTTTGCCGTATTTACTCATTGCTCCACACTTTTGCACTTGGCGCCATAAGATTTATCGAAAATGGAAAAAACAGCCTTTAAATTATGTATTAAGAAAATATTCTTCGGCTGCTAAATAAGGTTTTTTCAAAATCCGTAATGATCATTTGTGGATTAAAATGAATATCATGTTCACTTGCTATACGAAGCAATTCATAAAATAAATCAGAGTAACACTTCTTACTCTTTTTCGTCATCAAATAAAACACTAAGGGTACAACTTCATTTTCGATGTTCCCATGAATGCTAAAAAGCTGAAAGCATTAACCAGCAAGGACACTCAGCTAATACTTTTAAATCAGTTATAGTTCCCAGAATAATAATTTTTTTATTTTGCACTTTCTTCCAGAACAAAAAGCTCATTTTCGAGAATAAGTGCTGCGGTATGTAAATTTCATCGATATTTTCTGGTTGTTTCATTTTGTTGGAACGAATTCGTGTTATTTTGCTTTTTTGTGCCATCTTATTAAAAAGATAAACGCGTACATTTGGTTTGCGACCTACAATTATTTCCCGAGCTACTTACGATAAAAAAGAACATTTTGGCGAGAAATTTAAAAAAGAAGAAATTCAACAACATGCTGTTTTTACAGTTTTTAACTTACTATCTTTAAAATGAGCTCAAAATCATAATTATCGGATAATAATTTTTTTTTTGTATTGCCATAAATCCAACATCATGATTATCGTTTTTCCCAAAATTTGACACCCTGTATCTTTAACAACAACAACAAAAACAAACCATTTCAAAAATTTTTGTTTGATCAAGGCAATGCATTCAAAACATAAAAATCATAAAATTAAAACAAGACTTAAAGATCCGTATAGTGAATTTGTGATTTCACGTATTTTTCACCTTAAATTATTATTTTTGTACCTAGAGATAGAAGTGGCCCGACCTTTGTAATAATTGTTTATAAGAAGTTAATATTTCTGAAAATTGTATGATAGTTAATCGCTTCGAGCTGATAAGCCTATGTTTATGAAAAATTATATCTAATTCCATGTATAGTAAATTTATCAAATTATGTATTTATTAAAATATTTGAAATTATGAAATCCCGTTGTTAAGAAGAATATTTATTGAAATACACGCGCGCGTGTTTCAATAAATATTCTTCTTAACAACGGGATTTCATAATTTGGGATTTTAAAATTTGGGATTTTGTAATTTGGATTTTATAATTTTGGGATTTTTATTTTGGGATTTTGTAAATGGGATAACAGACCCAACCCAAAAAAAATATATCTTTGAAAATCAAGATTTTGAAAACCAGGATTTTAAAAATCGAGATTTTGAAAACCGGTATTTTGAAAACCGGGATTTTGAATCCGAGATTTTCAAGGCTGGATTTTGAAAAGTGGGCAAACCTACCCTCCCCAAAAATCGAAAATAGTGATGGTTACAACATGTCACCCTTCGGGATTGCGGGATTTTGTACCTTCGGGATTTTGCCCCTCTGGATTTTGTACCCCCGGGATTTCGTACCCTCGGGATTATATATTTACGGGATTTTAAATTGATTTTTCGGCTTTATTATAGACTATATTAGTAGTAATATGATAGATAGATTATATTAGTAGTAATATGACATTCCCAGTATTTTCGATTTGGCAAATCAAAAAATACAGAGTTCACAAAATCGAAAATACTGTGAATGTCATATTACTACTAATATGTATAATCTATCTATCATATTACTACTAATATAGTCTATAATAAAGCCGAAAAATTTATTTGATTAACAGACAATTTTTTAACTTCTTAATTTACGGGATTTTGTACTCTCGGGATTTTGTAACTTCGGGATTTTGATTTGCGGGTTTTTCCCTCGGGATTATGTCCCGCGGAATTTTGTCTCTCGGGAATATGTCACCAACCCAAACTAAATAAGGTACTCAGAAAATTGTTCCGGGATTTATGGGCTTTCAATTTTAGAACCACGGTTAAATTATCTGAAGCTAAACCACGGTTAAATTATCTGAAGTAAAAATAACAAAAACACTTTTTTTTTTTTTTTTAAGTCAAAATACTCCACCGTTGTTACGTATTATCTGTAGACCTGTAAATTCAGGAAAAATACTCTCAGGTAGGAATATCAACTCGGAAAAAATAAACTGGTCCTCAGCTAAGAAAACGGACTTTTAATTCAAGAAAATGTACTTTTTCTAGATTTAAAAGTTAATTTTCTTATTTCTTTCGAGTTTTTCTTCATGTAAGAATTGTGTTTCTTGAAATGAAGAAAAACTCAAAAGAAATAAGAAAATTAACATTTAAATCAAGAAAACGTACATTTTCTTGAATTAAAAGTCCGTTTTCTTAGCTGAGGACCAGTTCATTTTTTTCCGTGAAGTAGACCTAGGTAGCGGTTTTATATATTGTAACTGAAATAATTTTTTGAAAATGGCTTCCGAGTAGAAAAGTTGTGCAGGTTATTCAGATGTAAATTAATTATTTAAAATTATAAATTGTTTGTGGTTAACTCTTTATTCGAAACCCTTTGCTCCAACAGTTATCTCTCGAGTGAATTCCCACTATTCCAAAATAATTTTATAGAATTTTCCTCCGTTCTTTCCAGAATGAGACCAGATTTTCGCGAATATATTACTAGAAACAGCAGTAAAGTCAATCTCCATTTTCCAAAATATTTCTAAAGAATTTTTCTCAATTTGTTTACAGGGTATGCCTCTCTCTTTTCCAGAATATGATACTAGAAACAGCAGAAAATCCCCCTTTTTCATTTTTTTTTTAAAGAATTTAACTCCGTTTTTTTCAGAATATGTCCCAGCTCTATATTCCAGAATATATTACTACACTAGAAGGAGCAGTAAATTTTCTATTTCAAAAATATTTAAAGAAAGCCCCTTCCTCCGTTTTCCAGAATATTTTCCACTTTTCCTTTTGTGTAACTACAAAAAAGCAGGTGAATAGCAGTTAAGTATAAAATTGAATCCCTTCGCCCTTTTCAGTTATCATTTCTTATTATTTTAGGCCATTGAAGTAATATACAACGTACGTAATGCTCGAGCCATGCAGATGCCATCCCAAAAACGGATTCCCAGAAAACGTGATGTCAGAGCACTACGTTAAAAGTTTATTTTCTAACGATTTTGGTGAAGTTTTGCCAAAACATATTCTTGGGAAATTTTCTGCTCTTGCTAGTATTATATTCTGGAAAAGAACCGAGACACATTCTGGAAAAAAATTTAGAAAAATTCTTTAAACTTATTTTGGAAAAACGGGGAATTTACTCTAGGGATAACTGTTGAATATGCACACTAATTGGACCACTTTCCAGACATGACACTTTAAAGGTTGAATTTATACAAATTTTTAAATTTTATGTGGGCATTTCATTCAATCGAAATTTCCTGGGCTCCCCACATGAAACTTGACCAGATAAGTTTTCTAGAGATAACTCTTGGCTAGACACTTTTATTGAGCCACTTTACAGACAGGACACAGAAGGGTTGAATTTATACAATCTTTTAAATTGTATATTATGCTCCTCTTATGAAACTTAACTTGTAATTACCATCGCAAGCAGTGACTATCAAATGAGCCTGTATCTAGCCATAAATTTACTATATGGAAATTCCAGTTAATAGGTTGTTTTGTCAATTTTTCATTTTATATGAAATATGTTTCGGCTGAAATATGTTGGCTGGTAACTTTCGGGTGAGATAGCCAATACACTATCTGCATTACCGACATTTTATAACTTTCGGCTAAGTTTAACAAAGTAGGCGTGAGGTTCCCGTCGCTTAAATTCGACGCTATTGGCTCATTCGGGTTCGGTTTGACTACTGGGTCATCTATTTCTGCTTGCACTGAAACTCTTGTACCCTTACCATTCCTCTTACTTGATCCGGGTCGGTGTACAAAGATTTTAATACTCTTCCTAATGCATCGTTTCTCATAAACACATGTGTGCAAGTCTGTAAATCACGACTGATGCAAACCCGATCTGTTAAATGACGTGTCAGGTCGCAGCTCTTCGAATTTTTTTTACCATCTTTACGAAATCTGACTAGTGGGCTACTGTCCTACTTGCTTCACAAAATTGGCTGGCTATCCGCAAAAAGCTGCCATAATCAAATTCTGCGAATGAAGTCTGAAACTCCACTCGAAACGCCGTTCTTAAACCTATCAAAATGGATCGCAATAGCAAATTTCAATTGGGCCGATTATGGCAAATAATGGTTGCTTTAAGTTTCAACATTCCATTGAACCTATGGTCGAATCCTAACAATATGAACAATTTCCGTCCGACAATTTCGGAGGCGTGCTATCCACCCAGAAAATACTGCAAATGTCACCGTCGTCGATGTAATATCTGATACTGGCATTGCCTCTGCCCATCAAGGAAACCGGCTTATAATCGTGATGGAATACCTCTGATTTTCCCAAACCGGTATCGGACCAACGATATCGAGATTTACCTCCATGAAACGTCTTGAACTTGCCTCAAAATTTCCTAACGGCGGTTTGGTATAAGATCTAGGTTGACGGATTTTATTGTTGAAACGTGTTCGCTGGTCCGTGACAAACTGGCAATGTGTCAACGACTACGTTTTGATTTCTGTTTGCTATGTGTTGAATGTCCAATGTGGAGGAAGTCCACCATTAGTATAGATATAGTGAACCATGTTGTATTTTGCTTAACTGTTGTAATCTGGTGTTTCAACCAAAGAAGGAAATATCTTCAAAAGTGAATTATATCCATTTAAAGCAGATGTATGGTTTGGCGTAGGTGGTTTGGTCTTTGATGTCACTGCATTCACAGCAAGATTCGTCGGGGGATCGAAGAGGCGCTACGGAGGTCTACGAGGAGACCATATTTTGTCAAGAAGTCGTACCAGTGGTAATCGATCTGTCAACTGATGCTACCGTTAAAATGTGCGGAAATTGTCGCTTTAAGCGAATGTCAATATTCAGTAATTTTGTGACAGAGAGGACCAGGTCTATTTTGGACGCATTGATTTGGAAATATTTCCGGGAAGGAACAAAATGTCAGCACCGCTATCTACGTGAAACTGGAGTTTATTATACGCGTCGTTTACAAATAAGTGGCGATTAATTCGTATCCGATTACTAGCCGAACTCGCTATCGAATTTATTATTTTTTTGAAAATTGTTTAAAGATTCCGGTTTATTGCTGCGGAAGGTACAAGGTTTGTAGCATTTTTTTGCAACACTTCCAATCCGTTTCTTGGTCTCCATGGGCTTCTTGCTTGATAGCCCGAAATTGGTGAGCGGCTGCGACCCATACTAAACCGTGACAACATAGATTCGGCATTAACAAGTCTTTCACTGAGTTGTTTTATAGTTGCCACAGCATGATAATTCTTAGTTGTGGGAAGTTGATGGTTGCAAGGGAAAATCGTCGATATACAGGCAGTTCATATATGGACAAGACTTATCCCCCATTGCCGTAATTGCGACGTATATAACTTGCGGAAGTTTACGAACCTACAAAGTTTGCACCAGTTTATTGTCGGACGCTTCGCCCGCCAGTGTTTTCTTTGTTCGCCATTTGTAATAATTTTTTGATGCGTCGTTCCGCAAAAAGGACATGCCGAGCTGACAGAGCAAATTTGAATTTGATATATTTTTCGTTCTTAGGAGGATTGATGATCAACTCTATTACCGACTCGCAAATTTCTGTCGGTATAGTGCGCAAATTATGTTCGTATATTTTGTTGCATCTGCGAAATATTTACTAAAATGAGCCTCGACTTGTGCGAACCAAACACACTCCGTGGAAAAAACATTTGGCATTCGCCGATTTGCTCGAGAAAATTTGAGACGAGAAAATTATCGTTAAATTGTTATAATTGTATGTATATACCATTATGGATGTTCGTACCAAAAAAGCATTCTATCGCGAACCTTCAACAGTGAAAAACGTAAAATTTTTTTGTGATTTTGAAAGTGAGATTTTGTGAAAATTTTCTTTTGTTAAAAGTGAACAAACTTAGATTTTTTAAACCGTGGTGTTCCACTTCAAAGTGGTGTAAAGTGAAAACAGAAAAAGGATTTCTGGAAACATTTAAAAATGTTTTTAATATTTTTTCCCGCCTTGCCCGATATTAAAATATCTCAGGTGTTCAAAACATATGTAAATATTTCTGTTATTAAATACAAGAGAATTACTTTAAAAAAATCCTATTTCCTTTGTTTTACAGAACAAAGAAACTGCTAAAAATTATTGGCATTAATTATGTTGGCACAGAAGAAGGCAAAATATGAATTTATTACATGTAAGGAAATCAAATCTAACACATTTAAATCATTTGATTTACACTTCCAAATGGAATTAAAATATTTAAACCAACTTTATTATTTATTTAAAATCTACAAAATTTTTTGATATAGTGAATTAGTGATACTTTTTCTAATAATGTTTGATAGCTAATTAAATTCTTAGTTAAAAAACAAAAATTGAAAGTCTGAACTTAACATTATATTACGACGATTATAAGCTTCTTTCTTCTCGATTCGAAGTGAAAATTATTTATAAAATTATAGCTAATTATTTATATTTAAATATAATGAAATAAATAACAATCGAAAATATCAAATTTGTATTTAAATATTTTAATCTGATGGTGAAATAAAAAACACAAAAATAAATTGTGATATAATTGTATTATTTTAAACAACCATTTCAAAAATTGAAGAAATATTTTTGAAACGAAGAAATATTGCGTAACCACACCTGAAGAAATATTGCATTGTCACAAGAAAAGCGTTTCTCTAGTGAAGAATATTCAAGTTCCCTGGAAGCAGAAAACCGATGCATACAAGAAAACGCAAATAATAGTTTTATAAAATGTTTTCTATAGTCAAGAAATAGCAAGTTTCTTATAAGAAATAAACGGATGCATACAAGAAAATCCAAACAATACATTGGTAAATTTTTACTCTACTCAAGAAAATATGTGTTTTCCAGCAAGAAAATATCTGTTTATTTACAGAAAATGCTACTTAAATAAAGAAACGAGATTTCTCACCATAAAAATTTCTAGTTTTCAATCAAAAGAATCGGTTTCTACAAACAAACCGATTTTGTTAAACTTAAGAAATAAGAATTAACCATGAAGAAAACCATATTGTCTGTGTAATCACGTTTTCTTGTATCAAGAATTTAGTTTTCTCATATCAAACAAATAAAGATTATTTTAATATTTTAGAAGAATTTCCAAATTGAGAAACGTAAAGTTTGTAGTGAGAAAAATTTCGTTTAGCTGAAAAATGATGTACAAATTTTCTTGAACTAATCCGTTTTTTCTTCATATTAGAAATTATTTTTTTCCGTGTAGTTGAACTTCGTCGAGTGCGTAACTTGTCCTGGGCGGTCACCAAAGTCGAAATCTGTTGCATGATTTTAGTCTCAAAATTGGGCAACATTTCTTTCAGCCTCTTGTTCTGCTGCGGAATAGTGAGACTACGACCGGCAGGAAAATCTGAAGAGAAGGTCACACTTGCAATTGTACAATCTCGAGCGTAAGTCCAAAACTGCTAACGAAACATCGTTCTCGAACGATGTTAATATAAGATGAATATTCGCTGGGAGCCCACTGATCCATAATTGTCCAGCAATTGTCAAGTTTTCTTGTCTCCAATAACAACAATCCATGTAGCATTTTATTTAACCTTGTTTTATTCAACTCTCCAAGATCTCTTATCACTGCTTCTTTAAAAAGGTATAAATTTGACTTTATACAACGAGCAGTAATTTTATTTTCGTAATTTTATACAACTGGGTTCTTAGCCGCTGCAATCCATTTCCTGTGTTATTTCGAATGCCGGCGAAAATTAACCTTCGATTACTAACTTGGAAATTGAGGCATATTAAGCGATGCAAAAAAAATGTTTCTAGAATGTCCAGATAAACTAATAAAATACTATTTACTGGCATCCCATCTCGTAGCACTTCTTTGGCATCAACAGAGTCAGGGTTATTTTTGGTTTGATTTATACAATGCCGCGAATTTCTAATTTTCTGAATTTCTAGCCTTCTCCAATCTCCCGACACATTACCCTAATATTTTTTGCGGCATTTTTACGGATAATCGGAAGTTTATGTATGTGTAATTTGCTGAATATGTGAAGCTTCAAATGAGCTACTTGTATGGTTACCAATTAGAACAGAATATTCTTAGACCTTAGATTAAATAAGATAATATGAAGCAAGATGCATTATTTAAAGAATTTATTTGGCAATTAAATAAGAATTTGTTTAGATTTAACTATACATGGAGTACTGGAAAACAACTGGGCTATTTTAGACTATTTCATCAGACTCTTTTACATTTTAGTTAATTTATCTAATTGAGACGAATTGTTTTAACCATGCAATTCTAGTATCATCCACCTACCAAAATTCCTCTTTACCTATTTAATATTGTTATATATATACACATCAATCATGTAACGATAAGTTTTACAATTCCCTGGCACAACAATCTGCTTAATTGAAAAAGCTCTTTAAAAACTTTATAACTTCCAATAAAAACTAACACAAAAAAAAAAAAAAAATAAAAAATTGATTAACAAAATTTTATACATTTCCCTGTTCGCCTCATCCCCTTACTACGTACAACATATTTGAAAATAATCAACTTTTATATTATAATGACATAAGGATTTCTGTGCTTCCTTCCTGCACTCATACATACATAATTTATTTCACTTTTTTTTAATCTTATTCCCACCGCTATTTGAACTATAACATAAGTGTCACATGTAATAAATTTTCATATTTTTATTAATATTTTCCAAAGCCCCCTTCTTTCGTCTCCCGGGCTCCATCGGCGTCATCGTTCCGAACCGATTTTCATATTTTTACAATATAGTAAGAACATTTACATTTATCATTCGTATACTTATATTGTAAATAAAGGAATAAAAAAAGAAAAACTGAAAAGGAGTACAGATACAGAATGAGCAGGAAAACATTTTTAAATTACTTTAACCATATGGTAGCAATTCTTTTGTTATAATATTTTAAGAGTAGGAATGTGTGAGATGTCGATACACAAAAGTTTCTAATTTATATATTCAATATTAAATATTTAAAAAAAATCTATTGATTTTCGGTATGCTTTTTTTAATGCTGGATACTCTAATCATCTTCATCATCATGTAGCATTTTATTTAGCATAGTTAAGATATATTTATTATTTATATGCGAAGAAGGTAATGGACCTACGATGTCTAAGAAAATTTTTTCAAAAGCTTTCTTTGATGTTGTTGTATTTTTGAATGGAATATTTTTATTTGGTAAACTTTTATTCTTTTGACAAGATGAACAATTTCTGATATAATTCTCTATCCTTCCAAACATTTTTGGAAAATCATAAAAATTACGCAATCGTTGAAACGTCCTGTAAACACCTTGATGTGCTCCTAGAAGTCCACTGTGGTATTCCTTAATGATTGTGTCAATATCGTTTTCGTTTGTTGAATAAATAATTCCATTTTGTTGTGGATTAATGCAATTATTGGTATGGTACCTACTAGTTGAAATTGTTACATTAGAATCTTGAGAAACATCTGGTAATGAAGTATTTGGTAAATTTAAAGATTTATTTTCAGAATTTAGTAAAGATTTGGAACAAGAGGTAAGAGAAGATATAGGATTATCACTGTTAACTGTTGGATTATTGAGAAAAGACGAATCGTTTTGTGTTAATGGAGCAGATAACTTTTTTGATTCTGAACGGGTTACAACATTACATTCAGGAGTATTAAGTACTATTCTGCTTAACAAATCTGCGATATAGTTTAATTTTACTGACTTATGAATTATTTTATAATCATATTCATCTAATTTAATTCTCCATATGGTAAGTCGTGAAGAATGATTTTTTATATTACACAGCCATATATCAGAGGTTTATGATCGCTAATTTTTTTGAATGTTCTACCGTAGATATAAGGACGAAAATGATCTGTGGCCCAGACAATCGCAAGAAGCTCTTTTTCTATAATTAAATAATTCTTCTCTGCACGATTTAAAATGCGGCTGGCATATGCGACAGGTAAATCAGTATCGTTGGTCTCCTGTGACAAAACTGCACCTACTCCTATATCGGGAAATTATAATACTGGGGGGGTTGACGAGAAATCCTTTAATTTTGTAAATGCTTCATCACAGAAAGCATCCCATACAAAATCTGAATCTTTTTTAAGAAGATCAGTTAATGGTTATTGATTTTAGAGAAATCAGGGCAAAATTTTCTATAACAGCCGACAAGTCCAAGAAACGATTTTACTTCACGAGTGGTTTTCGGGATTCGATAAAATTTCACTGCATCGAGCTTTTTAGGATCCGGCTTAATGCCTGATTCAGTTATTAAATGACCCAAGTAGTAAATCTCTTTGCATAAAAATTACCATACTTTTCGCGAATAACTTTTAAATTATAATTCCTAAGATTTGTGAATACTTCGGTTAAATTTTGGTAATGATCAAATAGGTTTTTACCATATATCACAACATCATCGAGATATACCAAACATTTCAACCTATTAAAGCTATATAAGACATTATTCATCAGCCTCTGAAACGTACTCGGCGCACTACGAAGCCCCATACTCATACGAGCAAACTGGTAATGTCCGGTGTCAGTACTAAATGCAGTCTTTTCACAGCCATGTGCAAGGTCGATAGTAGAAAAATAATTTGCCCGATCAAGTCTATCCAAAATGTCCGTTATATTCGGTAAAGGAAATATGTCAAGAATAGTTATGTCATTCAATTTTCTATAATCTATTACAATGCGCCACTTTTTTTCGTTACTTGTTGATTTTTTCGGTACGCAGAGTAATGGAAAATTCCATGGAGATTTAGAATCTTTGATAATACCATCTGCTTTCATATCAGATATCTGTTTGTTAACCTCATTTTTTACAGCTTCTGGTAATCGATAGGGTTTACGAAAAATTAGGGTACAATTTGGGAATGTATTTATTTGATGAGTGGTTGATCAGTGACATACAATTTGTCACCATCAAGAAGAAATACATCATTAAATGTTCGACAAATTGATAAAATGGATTAATATTCTTCATTACTTAAATGATTGAGATTAATTTTTGATTCCAACAATGCTAAGCGATTCTGTATATTTGGTATGTAAATTGGAATCTAACTCAATGCCATTTTCGTTCGAATTTACTAAACTAACAAAAGTACAACCATTTTCTACTTTTAGTACAGAATTAGCAATAAATACTGCAGGAATAATCTCTTGTGAAATACAAATATTTTCTGAATTACTAGGTAATGAAGATTTAATTTTGACATAAGACTCTGTACGAGCTGGAATGGTTATTTTTAAATAATATCGGAAGAATTCTAAATGACCAACGAATTGTTAATACATAACTGAATAGTGTTTAATTTAAAATCCAATTTGCAGCTATATATATAAATTTAGGAAATCTTTACCTAAAATGCCGGAATATTTCATTGGGAAATTATTTGAAACAACCTGTACATTCAGTTTAATTGACACAAAATCAGGGAAATATAAATTGATACTAGACACTCCCATAGTCTCAAATGTTTTATTCGAAATTCCTTTTAATGTGCGTTTAGACTCAGGATAGTAAAGAGAATTTGGATCTAGGTTTTCTATTTTGATTAGACTTACATCCGCACCAGAATCTATTAGAAAATCTAAAATTTTATTTGGATTGTGTGGTAAAGTTAATTGTAGAACCATCGTTGAATTAGAGTTAGGTTTGAAATTTTGGAATGTTGCAATTTTGAAATCTTTTGTATTATTAACTTGTAATATTTTAAAATTAGAATTTTCAAAAGTTATTTCAGAAAAAATAGGATTGCATGCATATTCACAGCTATTACTATTTAATCCAAATTAATATTTTGATGTATGATTAAATTTAGAGCACTCTACGGATTGTTTTGGATCCGTCGAGGAGTACCCAACTGTTCGGATCCCTGCATGTTTCCCGAACTAAATGATGGATTATAGGCTTCGGTATGTATTGTGAAGTTAGCCCGAAAAATCATCCCGAAAAGGCTTTTTTAATTGTGGTGTATTTCTTTGCTAAAATCCATACTAGCCCGAAAAAAAGCATTTTCATCCCGAAAAAATTAATGTGTCCACGCTAAATTCAATATAAAAAGCCTTTTACAACGAAAAATCATAGAAAATTAAGTTAAATTACACTTCATCCCGAAAAAAAGTATTTATAAGAAACAAACTTTTTAGTCATGATTATTTTCAGGCATTAATATTTTACAGTCTGATACAAATAAATGCCTTTCAGCCTGAAAATAACAAAAAACACTCTCAAAAACAATACAACCCGAAAAAATTAGGTTTATTTCTGAAAACATTTACACATATTTTTCGTTTTTCTTCGAGACACATCTGAATCAATAAATGTACTTTAATCATTTTATCACAAATTACAAGTTACATGTTATGCGTTCTTATAACACAGAGAGACACTGAAAAACAAAAGAGATTATGGATATTGCAACATTTCTGGGCCAAGTTCAATCACATATTTTTAATAAAAAATTTTATTATTTCTACTATTGTATCTCGATTCACAGATATTGCTAGCCATATTGGTATATGACACTAGGTTAGTATGCCCATTGCCAAATTAAAACATTAAGCCCATTACCATACGATGGGGATCAGGAACATTTCTGGGCCAAGATTCAATCAAATATCTAATATATAATTACCCAATTCATTCACTAACTCCGGAAGGCTTTTCTTATATTTCTAATTTACATATCAAATTATAATAACTGAGTAGCCTAAGTGATAGAGACCTATTAACAACAAATTTCGACGGAAATTGTCTCGAGTATCCGATGTTCACCCAAATTTCATCTTTTATTTTTTTAGTATTTATTTAATGACCAAATTTTACTATAAATTAAATATTCCGCTTTGTAATTATTACAGTAATTATACAAGAAAATACGTGGTACAAGTTTGTGTTTGCCCCTAAATGTATGCGAACACTACTATAAGTTATTTAAAAACTTTTATATTGAATTGTAGTAAGCCATGAGAATTTTTTGGTAAACATTTTTTTCTATCATAAACTTCATAGCATGCTATGTTTGAAACAATATAACAATAAAAGTGCCATGTTTGAAACAATAGTTGCTTTCCAATCGACCAACCGGAAGCACCCGCTAGTGAACCGCTAGTAGAATGGTTTTTGTCCTTGCTATGGTCGATTGGAACGCTTAAAATGGATGATATGAGTAAAACATAACCTCAAAATCGTAATTAATAAAAATGACAGAGAAGACAAAAAGAAATTGGACATTCGCCGAAACCAAGGCTTTAATTCATATTTATGGAAACCGACTGGAAGAGTTTGATAAAACTATTAAAAAAAGCGTTTTTGGGAATCAGTTTTAACTGATCTAGAGGCTATAGACGTTTTAGTAAGTAAAATTTTCGATTAAATCCAATTAAATATTTTAATACATACATAAATTACATTTTAGGAGAGTGCCACAACAACTGAACATATATCGAAGTAAAATGGCGAGCTCTATGGAGGACATATAAAATATCTAAAAATCGGCGCAGTGGTGGAAGCTCGCCACGATTTGTATTTTTGGACATGATGGATGAGTTATTCAACACTCGCCCAACGATTACTTCATCACACTCCAGATCCGTCGGTGTGATCAGTGAGCGGATTGAGCTATGACGATGATGACCTATTAAATATAGAGACTGTTACACCATCCCCTCAGCCTAAAAAACGCTAAAGCAATAGTGGCAAGCTTCACGAGATAAAAATGAAGTATTACGAAGAAATAATAAAAAATTCTCAGGAGAAAAGAAAATCTTCGGAAAGACGAACGAAGCTGCTAGAAGATTACATTAAAAATAAGGAGAAAAGCAGACAGGAGCGTCACAATGCAATTATTTCCGCAATAAACAGACAACATTAATTTGTTTTATGTTCATATTTATTATTAACCAATGAATTTTATTTGACAATATGTATCATATTTGAGTTTTATTATTAATCAGTATCAGGAAACATCTCTTCTAACAGTTCTTTCCTTCGATTGGTATTTTCTTCAATGATGAGACTTTCTTCAATCATGCCATCAGGCGTTACATCGATTTCTCCATCTGCCTCGGCAAAATCATTTTTATTGATACCTATATTATGAAGTACGCATGCCGCAATTGTACAATTTACAACAAAATCTATTGAAATATTTTCAAATTTTGTTAATCTTCTGAACTTATTTTTTAAAAGTCCGAATGCATGTTCCACTACCACCCGCGTTGCAGAGTGTCTTTTAATAAAATGCTTCTGAAAATCAGAAAGATTACCCAGGTCCCTAAATGGCGGAATTAGCCAAGTAAGACACGGATATGCTGAATCCCCCAATATGACACGTCGATCATGAATCAAAGAGGTTTGATTTTCACTGCACCTCCTATATAGCTCTGTTTTCTTTAGCTTGCGACCATCATGCATGCTACCTGGCTCCCCAACATGGATGTCGTAAAATTTACAATCTGGCCCAACGACACCTTGTAACAAAATACTAAAATACTTTTTTCGATTATAATAATCGACAGAATTAATTTGTGGTCTAGTGATTTGAATATGACTCCCGTCAATAGTCCCAAGTACATGAGGGAATAATCCCTTCATTTGAACAAATTTATTTTCAATGGCTTCTTATTCTGCTTGTTCTCTTGGCCATTTAATATAAAAATGTGCGCAATGAACCAGCCAATGTGTAACACGCACGATACATCTATGCGCCGAACTAATACTAATATCAAATAGATTTGATATTTCGCGGAAAGTATCGGTATTAGACAAATACCATAGCGTTACCAAAAATCTTTTTTCTGCAATGATTTCTTGCGTACCACCTCTATTGTGCCTTTTCATTAAATTTTTGTATTGGTCTGAAAAATGTTAAAATTAAAACAAAATTGTTTAAGTATTATTGTTTATATAGATTACCTATTAATGAGTATGTAATTGATTTTTTTAGTCGAAAATGACTAACAAATTCCTTTTCACTATATTTTTCTATAGACGCCATGAAATTTTTGACCCTCACTCGTTTCACTTTAGGTACATCTTCTTCTGACGAGCTGGAAGATGAGTCCGAATCGGTCCACATCATCTCTTTGATATCTTCTATGCTTGAGTCTGTGTCTGATGAATTAGCCAACTAAAAATATAAATATTTAATTAGATGTTTAATTCATTCATGCTTCTATTAAAAATATAGCATTTTCAATTTTACCTCAATCATACTGGATCTTATCAGTTCTGTATAACTAATGCTAAGATATTACACACTATATTGTTAACATACAATAGAAATGTACACAATTAGTTTTATTTATCAATTAAAATTTTATTTATTTATCGATTGAATTTTTTTTTAACAACTTAACCAACGTATTGACAAATGCGATAGAAAAATTTTTATTTTTGACACAACAAAAATAAATATTTTTGACATAAAAAAGCGGTTTAGCAAGCGGTTCTACACTCAACCGCCTAGTGGCGAAATTATGCATAACTGCTTCTAACTGCTCGTGATGGCTGTATGACACTGGCTAGTTTCTCGCATTGTTTAAGTGATTAAAAATAAAACTAGAGCAGGCCAAATAATGCATATATAAAATATTCATAAGAGTGAGTGAATACAATATAGGCAAAAAATAAAAATAAATTCATGAAAAATTGATCTAAAATTTCATTGCCCACTTTTGTAGCAATTTAAATGGAGCAATTCTAGCAAAAAATAATTCAATTTTAATTATTTTTTTTGACATAGACAGCTTGTTTTTGACATTTCGTCATATTTTTAAAATAAATATTTTAGTGTGGTGTTTCTGTTTATCATATTTCGTCATATTCTTAAAATAAATATTTTAGTGTGGTGTTTATCATATGTCGGACGCGGGCCTATTAGAAATTTTAGTAGCAACTAACGTTCATATGCTACGAACAGCTGCTTATTTAAATATAAGGAAAGCCGAAAAAAAAGAAATTGAAAAAATATTCTTCGAAATAGCTGTTACATCGAGAAAGTGAAGGATTCAGCCATAAATTGTAAAAAGAAATAGAAGACGAGGATGTACCCCTATACAGGAAGGTTCTGAGGATGATTATTTTAAACGAATAGAAACAAGAGTTAAACTTAGATTTTTATTGATTCATTTTGATATAAAAATCATTAAAATATAAATTATAAATATATGTATATTGAATTAAAAAATTACATTAATTATTTCTGTTTTGTTTTTCGTCATTTCTTTTATCTTGAATCGTATTTATTTCATATGGCATTTATTTTATTTTTGGCGAGTGTTCGGAGATCGTTGTCGAAATTTGCTATTTCTTGGCCAATATAATTTGAAAAAGCTTGTTGACTGTTTTTTAAAATGTCAAAATAAGTACATATAGTGTTGTCTCACTTTATTTAGATTCGTTCTCTTTTTCGCTTTTTTGTTTTTACAGCAATTTATAGCACTTGAAAACTAGCCAGTGTCATACAGCCATGAAAAATAGCAAGAGCAGATACGAGTAGATAATTTAGCGAAGATAAAAACCATTCTACTAGCGGTTCACTAGCGGGTGCTTCCGGTTGGTCGATTGGAAAGCAACTAATATAACAATGAAACTTAAATAATTTAGGTTGAACGGGGCTTAGTAGTAACGTATTGGACTAGAGCGGCTAAGGTCTGGGGTTCGATTGTGCCCAAAGCATTTTAGTTTAGTTTTTCCATTTTGTATTTTTTGCACAAAATTGAAACGAAATTTTGCCTTTGGTCGTGGGCAAGTACTGTAAGTACCTTTAATTTAAATGTATGATTTTTTAGGTTGGTCCTTAGGCTTTATGATTCACACATAATATTATCGCAACGAAATCATCTCTGATTTCGCCCGATTTAAATGCTTAAACAACTGTAACCAGAGAATGGCACATCCGATCCGAGCAATTCTAAAGACAATTTTTGCGTAAAGCAACAATGGTGGTTAATTTATTTTAAATTAAAATAATTAATTTCCACACTAATTTTAATTTTAATTAAATTTATAAAATAGAGATTTACAGGGCTTGACGCACTAAAGCGAGAGAATGCCTGCTCTGATCGGAGCAATTATAGTGTCAATTTTTGCATAGAAAAACTGTGGTAGATAATTTATTTTAAATAAAAATAATTAATCTCCACATAAACATTAATTAAAATTACAAACTACAAAATAGCGATTTACAATGCTTGTGAGCACTGTAGCGACAGAACGCCTTTTCTGATCGGAGCAATTCTAATCTCAATTTGTGAGTAAAGAAACTGTGGTGGTGGATAATTTATTTTAAATTAAAGTAATATTATTTTAAATAAAAGAACACATACATTTTAAATGAAATTGATATCTTCAAAATGGCGATTTACAATAGCCGTATTTCTTGACGTTTGATCTGACCCGGATCAGATCATGTCTCATGAAACGACACCAAAATGCGTAAAACAAACAAACATCAAATTTTAATTTTCTGTCTCGTTTTGTTTTAAATCTTCCTCTTCATACTCGTACTGTATGCATATTATTCTTTGTCGCTTTACTAAATCCAGCTCAACTACATTTTAATAGCTGAACTAATTTTTAGATCACCATTTGTGATCCAAAATGAATGTTGGATCATGTGTTGTTGTTGCTTCACATATAAATTTTGATCTGATCTGGATCACTATGCGTCAAGAAATGCAGCTATTATAGTTTAGAAAACTGTAGAGAGAGAATCCCTCATTTATTTGTGCGTAAAGAAACTGTGGCTTATAATTTTTGAAGAAAAGCACAGCTCCCGCTGTTTGTCGGTCTGTAAAGTTGTTTGTGGGATTCCGAAACACATGTAAAATCACCCTTAAAAGCCCTTACTCTTACTCTTACTCGAGCTATTCCTACTCGGCTAAAAAAATATCAAATGGTCAAATGTTGATTGTACCAACGACCACTGCAAACATCACCATTATATATAAATTGTATCTGTCCTAGGACGGGATGTACCCCCTAGTTTTGTAATAAAAATGCTCATTATTTCTACTATTGTATCTCGATTCACAGAGATTGTTAGCCATATTAGTATTGTAATGGGCTTAATGTTTCAATTTGGCAATGGGCATACTAACCTAGTGTCATATACCAATATGGCTAGCAATCTCTGTGAATCGAGATACAATAGTAGAAATAATAAAAAATTTTATTAAAAATATGTGATTGAATCTTGGCCCAGAAATGTTCCAATATCCATAATCTCTTTTGTTTTTCAGTGTCTCTCTGTGTTATAAGAACGCATAACATGTAACTTGTAATTTGTGATAAAATGATTAAAGTACATTATTTATTAATTCAGATGTGTCTCGAAGAAAAACGAAAAATATGTGTAAATGTTTTCAGAAATAAACCTAATTTTTTCGGGTTGTATTGTTTTTGGGAGTGTTTTTTGTTATTTTCAGGCTGAAAGGCATTTATTTGTATCAGACTGTAAAATATGAATGCCTGAAATAATCATGACTAAAAAGTTTGTTTCTTATAAATATTTTTTTTCGGGATGAAGTGTAATTTAACTTAATTTTCTATGATTTTTCATGCTAAAAGGCTTTTTATATTGAATTTAGCGTGGACACATTAATTTTTCGGGATGAAAATGCCTTTTTTCGGGCTAACTTCACATCCGTGGTTTCGGTTGGTTGATTAAGACGATTACGCGCATTTATTTGCCGCTTAATGCAATTTTCAATATGATGCCCTTTATTATGGCAATAAGCACACGTGAAATTATTAGCAGTATTATTTTGAGGAACGGGTTTAGAGTTATTGCCACTCACAACCTGAAATGATTTTTCAGGATTATCAATAGTTTTTAATTTAAAACAAACTGATGCTTTGTGCCCAAACCTGTTACAGATTTGGCATCTTGGGCTATTCATAAAACTAGGAATGGATATTTTATCTTGCTGACGAAAATGTTTAAAATTAAATCAATTATTGTTAGGAGAATATTTTACAATTGCTTCCTCTTCCAATGCTTTAGAAATTGCTTCTTTTAAGCTAGAAAATCTGCAAGCTTTTATTAATAATTTAATCGGATCTTGTAATCCTTCTTGGAATGACCTGAGCACTGTTTTACTATTTAAATTTTTAATGTCTCTAATTGACTCAATATCTGGTTCTGAAAGACAAGCCTCATTTAAGTGATAGAGTAATTTTTCAACTCTATTTGAAAAGGTTTTCATATCCTCAAAATGTTGTTGCTCAATACAGTTTAATTCTAATTGAATTGATTCTAATGAACGTTTTGAAGAAAATTGGGTTTAAGTGCTGCTCTTTTCCAATCTTTAAATTCTCCATATTTGACTATTTCATAAGCTTCCCCCACAAGCTTGACTATAAGTAAATCCAAAAGTTCCTTTTTTCCCGTATTTTTCAAAGGATCGTTAACCATGTCAACATAAGAGAGACACCTATGGAGTTGTTAAGTTTACATCTAACTGGGCCATTTTTTTTGTGTATTTTCGGAAGCCCATATATCCTGGGTGGTAACGGGTTATTAATTTTCAGAACAATGTTTCGACAATTAATTCTCCGGCTTATAATTTGTCAAAATTTTGTTGTGAAATTTTAAAAACCTTGACGCATAACAGTAAGTTCAATATAAAAAATTCATTTGTATTTAAAGATACTTTAAAAAATATAAATATTGAGAATAACGAAATATTAGCTTCTTTAGACGTGGTATCTCTATTCACAAATGTGCCATTAGATATAGCTAAGGCAGCAATATCTGAAAGGTGGGTTGAGATAGAACCAGACGCTATATTGACGAAAGAAGAGTTTCTTAATATCTTTGATATTTGTGTAAGTGACAACAATTATTTTAAATACCAGGATATTTTTTATAAACAGAAATTTGGTTTGGCAATGGGCAATCCTTTGTCCCCTCTTTTGGCAGACATAGTGTTGGAAAAATTATTTGTTGAAAAATTACCATTATTAGAAACACAACCAAAATGTATTTACAAATAATGTCAATAAAAAACGGAATGGTATAAAAAGGAGATCGCTTCAAATACCCTTATTGAATTTTATCTCAGCCCATCCTTTTGAGATGAAGAAGAATGTTGCCCTGTCAGTAATTAAAAGAGTAAGTTACCTTACAGATAGTATTTATGGCGTAAGAATATTGAGAGGATAAGAAAAATATTAATCACGAACAATTATCCCGTTAAGTTGGTAAATAAGTTTATTATAAAAGCGTTATACGCTTATAATAAAAAAGTGCCAAAACCAACAAATCAAGAAACTAAATTTGGAGTAATAACGTATATACCAACATTAACGGAAAAAATTGGAAACACTCTAAAAAATAATTGTGAACATTTAGTACTGGTAAATAAAGTTACGAATAAAGTATCGAACAGTTATATGTACATACATTAAAGATACAATACCTTACGATAAAAAAGACGGTTTAATATACAAAATTGTTTGTAAAGATTGTGATGCCTGTTATATTGGGGAAACAGGTAAAACTAAATTAGAGAGAGTTAATCAACACAAAAGGGACGTAATGAATATAAATAAATTTCCCGGCTTGACACACACTACTTACAGATCAGCTTTGGTAAAACACGTATTTGAAAACAAACGCATGAATTCGATTTCGACAATGCGGTTACGTTAAATTTGGAAAAATAAAAATAAAAGGCTGTTCAAAGAAGCGTACAATATTTGGAAAAATAAAACGGTGAATTACAAAGTTGATAGTAACAGACTGTACAATCAATATATAAATATACAGTTTGGGGGTTTTCAGGGAACTGAATTTTATTCTGTGATAGCTATTGACAGGTCACATTAATGTAATGCATCTCCAGACACAACACTCTAGAGGCGGATGTTATTCCAATTAAAATATTTTTTTGGGTTTCGCGAGTTTTCCACAATAGGTTTTGCCATAAAATCTGCATTATCGACTTTTCACTTTCAGCTAACTTTAACATTATCGAAAGAAAAAATTGATAATGTAGATTGCGTTTTTACCACCCCAACCGACAAATTGTTAAAGTTAGCCGACAATTTCCAGCCGACAAAAAAAATCGATAATGCAGATTACACAATTAAAATACCAGCCGAAGAAAAACTTTTAACCACTAGCTTAAATTTATCAACCGATAATTTCAAGTAGAAAAAGACAATATTTGATAATCAATTCAAAGACCTGACCAAAATTTCAGATTTGCTACGTTTGATAATCAATTCAAAGATCTGCCGTTCCAGATTTTAAGGGTTGACCATACTGATGTCATAATGACCCTGTTAAAGTTAGCCGAAAGTAAAAAGTCGATAATGCAGATTACCTTATTAACATTCCAGCCAAAAATAAAAAAATTTGTGGTTATCAGCCGAAAGTAAATAGGATACTACAAGCGTATTTTGTAAAAAATACAATACAAACAATTTTGTAAATAGTCTTACGTGGAAAACTTCGTTTAATCTAATCGCGGAAAACATTTGAAAATCAGAAGAATTCACAAAATTGGAACAAAATCAACCCGTAGACTGTGTATCTGAAGATGAATCGTTTTTTTTGGATTTCTCAATAGCTATCGCAGGAAAAAAATTCAGTTCAAGTTTCCCGTCAGAAATCGCGGAAAATTCGATTTTCCAAAAATCATTAGAAAATTTATATAAAATCAGCCTCTAGAGTGTTATGTCTGGAGATGTATTTTAATGATGTGACTTGTCAATAGCTATCGCAGGGAAAAAAATCAGTTCAAGTTTCCCGTCAGAAATCGCGGAAAATTCGATTTTCCAAAAATCATTAGAATATTTATATAAAATCAGCCTCTAGAGTGTTATTTCTGGAGATGTATTTTATTGATGTGGCTTGTCAATAGCTATCGCAGGGAAATTTTATATAAATTTTCTAATGATTTTTGGAAAATCGAATTTTCCGCGATTTCTGACGGGAAACTTGAACTGAAGTTTTTCCCTGCGATAGCTATTGATAATTCACATCAACAAAATACATCTCCAGACATAGCACTCTAGAGGCTGACATTTATTTTTTTACTTTCGGCTGGAACGTTTTTCCAATTTTCCGCGATTTCTGACGGGAAACTTGAACTGATTTTTTTCCCTGCGACAGCTATTGACAAGTCACATCAATAAAATACATCTCCAGACATAACACTCTAGAGGCTGATTTTATATAAATTTTCTAATGATTTTTGGAAAATCGAATTTTCCGAGATTTTTCACGTGAAACTTGAACTGAATTTTTTTCCTGCGATAGCTATTGACAGGGCACTTCAATAAAATACATCTCCATACATATCATTCTAGAGCCGGTTTTTATTCCAATTAAAATATTTTTTGGGTTTCTCGAGTTTTCCATAATTTTCCAGGAGGAACTGCATTCAGGTTTTGCCATATAAGAATAATAACAAAGGTATTCAATGATAATCATACATCCTTACATTCCTTAGTCTGTTTTAGGCTAAACATTACCAATCGATATTAACTTAATTTTTGATTTTCGGCTGGGATAACACAATCTGCAATACCGATTTTTGTTTACTTTCGGCTGGGATGACGCAATCTGCATTACCGTTTTCACTTTCGGCTGGAATAATACAATCTGCATTACTGACTTTTCACTTTCGGCTGACAACTTTCGGCTAACTTTAACAGTATGTCATAATGCCTATTCGATGGACAATAATACTAGACAATTTGAGATACAATTCGTGGAAGATCTGTAGGGGATTAGGGGGAGTAATCGACAAAAATTTAAGATTTTGCCATGTTTGATTATCAATTCAAAGATCTGCCGAATTTATTTGCTTTCTTCTATATTTAGACGGTCAAATGCAATGATTTGTTATTGTTTTTTATTTATTCAATTTTTATTATTGGTTGTTTTTTGTCTTGTTTTACAAAATCTTATTACCAAAAAAATTTTTGTAGAAAATCTTGTTTGTATCTGCAATTTTTCAAGATGCAAGAATACAAAATTTTGCATAACAATTTTTCGCACATTTTTTTCTCTATTCTGAGGAAAATAATTTGAAGAAAAATGACATCGACTAATTTAACTTATAATTGTAGAGGCTAACGGCTTCGGTAGCTCTCACGGGCTCCGAGGGGCTTGATATATTTGAACTTCGGGGGGCGTAGGAGCCGGGATCGGCAAACATGCCTCAAGTAAAAAAAGGCTGGGCCAAATCAGTAGAAATCGATGTCCGCAAGCGATTTGTCACCGAACCAGGCAATTTAAATTAAAGTGTACTAGAAATTAATTTAAATAATCTTTGTGTTTTGAATCATATACAGAAAATAAAAGTGCAACCAAATATTGAACGATGTTTGTGTTATATGTGGTTTCATCCTTTAGCCATATGAAAATTTATTTTTCTTGATTTTTAAGACATTCACTGGATTTTCACTAAAATCTGCAAAACCAAATGATCAAGTAGTCCATTACCTGATTTTGAAATGAGCGTATACTTACGCTAAATCAGCTGTATCTGCTACATAAAAAATTCCTTCCAACTCCTCAACTAATATGCCTCATTCTCAAGTGTTATTTCGATACTTCGTGCCATTCTGTGCTCTTTGGCGGCATCGTTGAGGACGCGCTCGGTTTTTGGCGCTATAATTGTCTGTAACTTGGAACGAATATGGAATTTTCCTCTGAAATTTTTAGAGAATATTATTGAAATATACCTAATACTTTCTCTCTTTATGAAAATAATATAAAGCATAAACGAAGCATGAAACAAAACCAATATGTTCATTAAAATGTATTAACAACTTTGATTAACAAACAATCTTGCGTAAATTCCTATTTTATACATTAGTATGTATTATTTTTTTGTAATACGTAGAACTTATAAGATAGGTGGCGCAAATACCGCTACATATTAAAAATCGAATTCTACTGTTACCCTCGATAATTGATATAATGTTTTACAACCAAAATACAGTTTATTATCTTAAATCGAACATCGCCTAATAAAACCCATTTCTCTCATTCAACATATCGATAACTTACCTAAATTTATGGATCCTTCCTCCCTTGAACATAAAACACACAACATAAATAAAAAGAAGGCATTTTCTCATCTACTCGCTAACTCAATAACTCATATCTGTTTAACCTTGATTGCTAACTATTGCAAAAAATAAAATAAAAATAAGTTCCCAACAGCAAAAGCACAGCAACATCAAAAAATTTTCTATAAACACAATAAAAAATATTTTGTTAAATTTAAATAAAATAAAAATATCAGCGAGGGTGTATAAGAAACTGGAAACTCGAGAATACACAGAACAGAGCCAAGTAGTAACAGAAAATGGAGAAACAAAAAAAAATGTTTGCGTTCGAACCGTATATAAAAATAAAATTCGCGGAAACGCATAAAAATAAAAAATAATAAAAATAAATAAGGAATATGATGGAAACGTGACTAAAGGAACAGATCGTGAATTGAAAATGGATTTTCTTATACACACAATCGTACAATACTACATACAATGTTGTTGGCATTTTTTTTATAGGTTTTTCATTTTTATGTTCTGGAAAATGTATTCTTGGTCTTACTCTTACTCGCACTCTAAGATCTACTTAAACATGTACGGATGTATTATGTATATGGTGGATTGATGTTATCAAGAAATTTCGTATTTTCCTATTGTTGTTGCCTATACCCCCAACACAATATACACGGCAGCAAATGATAAAAAAGCGGAAAGGAACCACACAAACACACGAATGCACACACGCACACACAATGTATATCGGCAGAAAGAAAAACAGACTCAATCATAACAATAATTTATGTAGAAGTGGTTTTTCTACGTAATAGGAATATTTTTATTAAGGATAATAATAAGGATAAAAACGGATATGAATAAAATAAATATTTGTATCTTGATTTAAATTAAAATTAATGATAGAGCTATGATCGTGCGTTAACATTAATGATCTTTATGGGTATATTAATTTAGTATTACACGCATTTTCCATATAAAAGCGGTGGAGTATGTATTATGGATGATCATAAATTTATGCTTTCTTGCTTCTGCAGATGATGTATAATATATAGTACTAAAAAGTATTACTTAGATGATTATTGAGCCAATAATTTAGATAATTAAAAATTTGTTTATTGGTTTTAGGCCCGATTTATTTTATTTTTTGCTTGAGCTTTCGGACTCAATTCAAGTACATTTTCAAAAGCGTTTTATTGTTTACCATTGGAATTTTCTTTTTTATAAAGAAAAACGAAAGCAAACAAACTAGAAGTCCTACATAGGAACATACATTATGTTTAGACTGAGATTTGTCGTTAAAGTCTTTGACACAAAACGTGTAGCAAAATTTAGGAAAATTTTTGAAGTGAAACTACTTTAGCGAGGTATCTGTTTGACATTTTTGAAATGAAATATGTAACGCAAATCAAAGTGAAACCATTACTTCTTGCTTAAACAATTGTAAGACAGAAAACCAGTAAAATACTATAATAATTCAAACATGCTGCGTTTTGAATTTGTATCATAATTCGCCTACTTTTTGAAGAGAAACTTCTTTGACTACATAGCTGTTTGAAATTTCTGGTTAAGGGGAAACGGTTACACGAAAGAGGAAATATGAGACAAACTTTAAGTGCCAGAAATGAAGGGGAAATGTATCGATTTTGATGAATTAAGCATGCACGACAGAAATGGGATTATAAAATGAATTTTAGATAAGGATTTGGAATATGAACGATTAGGAAGGAAAATTTGGCCATTTCTCATCTGATTTTGACGAAATTCGGCATGCACAATAGAAACGGGATTTAAAAATTGTTTTTAGATAAAGTTCTGGATATGGCCAATTAGGAAGAACTTTTAATCCGATTGTGATGAAATTCAGCATGTACGATAACAATGGGACCTAAAATAGTTTTCAGATAAAGTTCTGGAATATAGCCAATTAGGAACGAACGTGGCCATTTCTTCTCCGATTTTGATAAAATTCAGGATGCATGATAGGAATGGGATTCTAAAATGGTTTTTAGTTAAAATTTTGGAATATGGCCAATTACGTTACGGCTAACTACCGAGGTATTTCATTATTGTCTACAATTCCTAAATTGTGTGAGTCGATTGTTTGTGATTACATGTTTTTCGGTCAAAGACGCTTATTGTAGATGAGCAACATGGTTTTTCCGAGGACGTTCTTCTGTAACAAACTTAGTAGAATTTACGAAACGTGTAACTGAGGTGGTTGAAGGCAAAGCTCAACTCGATGTTATTTATATACCGAGTTTAGCAAGACGTTTGGCTCAATTCATCACTTATCGTTCTGCAAAAATTAAAAATACTGACATAGTAAAAATGATAATTTGATCAACTGGCTTGAGCCATACCTTACTGGGTGGATTCAGCGTGTGTACAATTATAATAGCTTATCTGATTCAATTTATGTACATTCTGGGGTACCACAGGGATCACATCTCGGTTCGCTTATTTTCATATTACTTTTAAATGATATCACGAAATGTATAAAATTTTCTCATTGTCTATCTGATGCAGAGGAGTTACAAAAGGATATACTATATGCGGTTAATGTTTGATGTCTGAACAATTTGTTATATTTAAATATAACAAGGTGCAAAATGATGACTTTTACACGTTGCTAATTATAATTTGACACGAGTTAATTAAATAAAGGATCTTGAAGTTACATTTGTATCTATCTTATCATTTAATCGTCATTTCGACTTGATCTGTGCTAAAGCCAACTCTATGTAGGGATTCCTAACGTACCATGAAAGAATTTAATGATCTTAGAGTTTTTGTTTGCCTGTGGCAATCTTTTGTTCGCTCACAGCTAGAATATGCATCATGCGTATATGGTCTCCCCGGTGTAGGGATCACTTCGAGAAAGTTGGAATGCATACATAGAAGACTTGACAAAAAATCGCCAGTACGAATTGTAAGTGATAAATTTTCTGCCTTTAATACATGCTTATCCAAGTGAATACAATACACTATACACAGCGATAAATCAATCAGTCTCTGAAGCCCGGCGGTTGAAAATGACGAGTTGTATCATAACATTCGATCAACTTTTGTATTTAAAGGCTCGGGACATATAGGTGCAACAAACTTTGCAGATGATATAGCTGTTGTCGTTCGACTAGGTATGGATTACACACACTGTTGTTCTTTCTTGGAAGCATTGGCTTCATTATGTCAGCGGACACCAATATGCTCGCGCCGTCCGGGCGCATACCTTAGTACTATTGGCCTTATCAAAAATAATATTTAAAAGGGCAGAAAATAGATGTGATGAACTCTAAAAATGCGTCCAATTTTTAACCGAGTATCCCTTTATGTCGCCTGAAGACATTGAAGAGCTCCAAAACGATGATAATTACAGAACAATTACAGCAGAGTTAGAAAAAAACTTGAAAGAATAGAAGGACTCAATCCGACATGCAAACTATGGATTCAATATTGTCGAATGGTATTCATAGTTAAAAATTTCATTCACATGGAAAAAGTGGAGATTGGCAACTACATTTAGATACAATTGAACGCATGTTACCTTTTTTCCATGCAACTGGGCATTTTCCATATGCAAAATCTGCTCATGTTTATTTAGAAGACATGAAAGCTCTCGAGAAGCGTATGGGTGAGTCCGAGTACAAAAAATTTACCACGGAAGGGTATTGGACAATTCGCAGGAGCGACAAATTTTTTAGTGGGATCTTTACGGACCAAACTATTGAACAAACACTTATGAGGTTATTGAAGTTTGAAGGAGGCTTATTTCGTAGAGGTGTAACTGAAAGTGTTGCGCACCAATGGATCAAAACTTTCTTGTTCACCAAAGATCTTATCGAGGGCATGGAGGATTTCTCGAAATGTGCATTTGCTAAAAATTACCAACATAAGGATTCAACAGATTCCAGGATCATGGCAGATTTGAAATCTTTGAAACTAATTGAGAACTTCTTTCAGCAATATGATCCATTCGCTGAATCCATAGAATACCTCATAAACATAGCTAATGGAATGAGTGGACAATGCTTTTGAAGAAGGTATCAAGGTTATGCAAGATATTTCGGGATCAAATTTCAAGGATTTAAAATTATCACGATCAAAAATCGTTAAAACTATCGCCTCTTGCAACTCTAAAATAAAAGTCGGCAATAAAGTGATAGAAATTGACCCCGACGTCCTCTTTCAGAGAATATGGGCATTAAAAAAAAGTGATGAAGAAATGATAGACTGCTTCAAGTGGGAGTTGTCTCCATTCCCTCAGGCATACTTCAATAATTTTGGAATGCTGAAGAATACAAAGTCCGATTTGTATTCATTGTTCAGAAAAACTCCCACGAATATTTGTGATCCTGAAAGGACATTTTTTGTTCTGGATGGAGGATTACTGATTCACAAAGTCAAATGGACGATCGGACAAACATTTTCGGCGATTATGGAAAATTACATAAAGTATATTTTGAACCCTTACGGCCGACGCGCGATAGTTATTTTTGCTGGTTACCAAACCCTCAGTACCAAAGAATCTGAAAGAAATCGTCGTGCTAATCGGGGAAGTTCAGCAGACGTCCGTTTTAGCGAGAATATGGCGTTACAAATACAGGATAAATTCTTACAAAATAAAAATAAGATTATTGAAATGCCTCGGGCCGAACTGACCACAGTCGGGATAGTTTCAGACCAATGTGCAGCGGACGCTGATCGTACGATTGTAACGACAGCTCTGGACGAATCCAGGCACGTTACAAAAAACGTAGTCATAGTCGAAGAAGATATAGACATTGCCGTAATATTGACCGCACTCTGCCCGGCAGATAATGACATATTTCTACAGAAACCTCCAAGGCTCAATAAACCCGAAGAAGTATACTCTTCAATTAGCTTGTCCCATATGCCAGTAGTTGCGAATAATATTTTGTTGCTCCATGCAATAACGGGATGCGATACCGTTTCAGCAACGTACTACCAGGGAAAAACTAAATTTTTCAAGACCTTCCAGAAATTCACAGACCTTGAAGCTCATGCTGCGAAGTTCAAGGTTTGTCAAGCGAAGAAATTTTTAAGAACGAGGCGCAGCTAATCCTGGCAATGTACGGTGCTCCACTGTTATTCAGGAAGTCGAATGTTCCTGCTGAGTACAAGCTAAAATTGGACCAGTTACTACAGGTGTACAGGTACAGAATGTACATAAAAACCGCTCTAAAGGGAAGAGTAAATTTAGAGAAAATTCTCCCCACACTAGACGCCATTCAACAACATCTAAAGAGGGTATATTTTCAAGTGCAAGATTGGCTGCACGAAGACCAGGTGACCATGGACCCAACAGAATGGGGGGTGGAGAAAGGAAGGCGACCTACTGGCCCCTGTAGAAATGACACAAAAACCTGCGCCCAAGAATATTATGAAACTAATATTTTGTGAAAAAAAAAAAAAAAAAAAAATACTCTGTGGATTCGCAGGAGATTGTAATCTGTTGTCCTGTAGTTGCAGGAAGCACGGCCTCCCTTGCAATCTTGTCTGTAAAATTTGTGAAGGCTCAACTTGCAACAATACTAACAGATATTCAGTAGAAAACGTTATTACATCATAGAGAGAACCCTTAGATGAGGAAGATGATCTACTTATGAATACGTCAGTTTATTTATTTATTTATTTATACTGAGAAAAGTCTACAAATATGACTTGAATTAATAACATACTGAACATGGTAGAATAAAAATTAAATTAAACAAAAAGAATAAAAATTGACCTAAAATATTTTTAGGTTGGAGCAAAATGTTGCTTCAACCTACGTTTAAAGCTGTTTTTACTTAAGTAAAAGTCGAACAGATGGTCGATTTTATTAAAACTCTTCGACATCATGTTTACCGGTTCATTGTCACCATAGTTTGTTCTGTGTTTATTTAGATGAAGGAACTCATGATCTCTTAAATTCCTACTCGGTGCCTTTATTTTAATTGATTCCAGTATGGATGGTGCATCGATTTGATCAAGTAAAATATTTCCAATAAACGAACACTTTAAAAGCTCTCGTCTATTTGCCAATGTTGCCATTTGATAGGTTTTGCATCCAGTAGCATGTGATGGTAATCGCTTCAGGTTAACGTGGTGCGTTAAGTCATGGTCATAATCCCATCCGTCTTTACACGTTATATACCGTATAAACTTTTTTTGGACACTCTCGATTTTTCTGATAGGTTCATCGTAAAAAGGACACCAGATGTTGACAGCATATTCAAGTTGAGATCTCACGTAGGCATAATACAGGATCTTGATTGTCTCTAGGTCATGAATATCCCCAGTCCAACGCTTAATAAAACCAAGCATGGAATTGGCTCTAGCAACGCATTGTTCAATATGCTTAGTAAAGCACATGTTTTCAACGAAAGTAACCCCTAGGTCTTTAATCTCGAATACTTTTTGTAAAAGTACGCCATTTATTTGATATTGTTGTGTAACAGGGTTAACTTTTCGATGGAACGATAAACTCTTACACTTGTTGATGTTGAGACTGAGGAGGTTAGACTCACACCATTTCGCTAGATTGTCGATGTCTTCTTGTAGCTTATGGGTATCGCCGATGTTTTCTACTGTTTTAAAGATTTTGAGATCATCTGCAAACATTAATACCTTAGAATGTTGTATTACTTCAGTAACGTCATTGATGAAAATTATGAAGATCCAAGGACCAACATGAGAGCCTTGTGGTACTCCTGAAGTTGATGACGAAGATAATGAACAAACTAGCGATGTGTCACTTGATGAATAATTTGATATGGAGTAACGTAATTAAAAATTAAAGGTATTAATTAATGAGGGTAAGATAAAGTTACAGTTGGATTGTATTTGATTTGAGTTCAATAGAAAGTTTTTTAAACGCCAATTACATAAATATTGACTTTCAATTCATTCTATTTCTTTTCTCCTCAATAATTTAACTAGAATCAACAATTACACTATGTCACATTCCCAGTAAATGGACGGAAGTGAAGGTTGTCTTCATACCTAAGGCGGGAAAACGCTCACATTGCAGTCCCAAAGACCTTAGACCGATCAGCTTGTCTTCTTTCCTTTTTAAAATACTGGAAAGACAAATAGAAGCTCATATTAGAGGCACGATTGTGCCGGAAAAGCTGTCCAAATCTCAACATGCTTATTGCAAGGGGAGATCTGTAGAAACTGCTCTTCATTCTCTCACATATTTTATTGAAAAATCCTTCGAATATGGAGACTACGCGATGGTAACCTTTTTGGACATTGAGGGAGCCTTTAACAACGTGCTAACATGGGCTATAACTCGGGCACTTTCGAATCTAGGAGTGGAGGATTCTCTTAAGGACTGGATAGATCAGATGCTAAGAGGCAGAATCATAAATGCCAGTCTGGGGAAATCCTCCGCCAGAAGATTTGCAAGCAGAGGCACGCCGCAGGGTGGGCAGGATCTGTTGCTGAGGCTGGAGGATACTGGCTTCAAGGTGGTTGCCTATGCGGATGATGTCGCTATTGGGGTTCGGGGAAAATATCCCGGGACACTTAGCGAGCTTATTCAAAATGCTCTGGGCATTATTTCATTATGGACCAATGGTTGTGGGCTAGATGTGAACCCACAGAAAACCGAATTGGTTCTCTTCTCTAAGAAATATAAAATTCCTCATGTCGATCCTCCTACTTTAAATGGTTTCAACTTGGCTTTTACAGGTGAAGCAAAGTTCTTGGGTCTCGTCTTAGACAGTAAATTAAACTGGAAACCGAATATTATGGAAAGGGTAAAGAAAGCTACGGTAGCGCTATACTCCTGCAAAAATGCAATTGGGAAAGGTTGGGGGCTGGAGCCCCACATGGTCCTTTGGCTATACACAGCAGTAGTTAGACCCATTCTTCTGTATGGGGTAACAGTTTGGTGGCCTGCTCTGGACAAAACTGTCAACCTAAAGTTGTTGACAAAAGTTCAGAGAACAATCTCTCTGTGGATCAGTGGTGCAATGAGGAGCACATCCACTCAGGCACTGGAGACTCTGCTATTTCTAACTCCTCTAGATATCATGGGAAAACAGTGGGCAGCTAGCACTGCCATACGACTGAAATCCACGTTAATGTGGACCTGCAATAACACAGGGCACTCATCTATACTTTGTAACAAAGGGCTTTCCAAGACCACCGACTATACTGTCCCGTTACTATCTTTTGATAGAAAGTTCCGGACTATTATCCCATCTAGAGAGGACTGGATGATGGATACAGTTTTGGAACCAGGAGTTTTGAACTTCTTCACTGATGGTTCAAAACGGGATAGAGGAGTAGGGGCTGGGATGTTCTGCGAGGAACTCATGTTAAACCTCTCCTTTCATCTCCCTGACTACTGCAGCATTTTTCAAGCTGAGGTAACTGCGATAAAGGAAGTCGCGGACTGGTTGAGGTATAATGTAATATCGATTTGTGATATTCGCATATATACGGACAGTCAGGCTGCCATTAAAGCGCTTCAATCACTCCTTCTCATTTCGAAAGTAGTCCAGAGCTGTCTCTCATCTCTTAACGAGATGACAGATCAGTTCAACATCCATATCATATGGGTGCCAGGACATTTCGTTAGTACGGAGAACATGAAAGCCGATGAACTGGCTCGACGTGGTACAACGGACCACATTTCAAACAGCAAAAAGGATATTGAAATTCCTCTTGCGGTATGTAAACTGCTGCTTCAGGAGGAAGCCAGTAAGTTGACGAATGACAGATGGTCAAATAGTACCTCATGCGTAATAACTCGGCAGATCTGGCCAAAGTGGAACTTGGCGAGATCCAAACAGCTGATCTCACTTCAGCGGAGTCAGATCAGTGTAGTTGTTGGAGTGATTACGGGGCACTGTCTCATAGGCAGACATGCAAGTAGACTTGGTTTCTTCTCACATGACTACTGTCGTAGTTGCGAGGACGAAGAGGAGGAAGAGACAGTACTTCATCTTCTTTGCACCTGTCCTCGTCTGGCACAAAACAGACTGAATTTTCTAGGGGCACCCCTTTTCAACGACCTGGCGGAGCTCAGCGAGAAGGACGTCAGGAGTATCCAGCGCTTCATAGCAAGCTCAAAGTGGTTTCAATGAGTTGGAGGAAAAATTTTTAATTTGTGGTATGGCTACGGACCTTTTTTGTGTGTATGCCTGGTCCTGGTGGACCGCCACCCAAACCTAACCTAACCTAACAATTACACACAGCTGTTGCAATATTGATGTCGGTCTCTAAGACATCAGGTTTGGTTGACATTCATGGGAATGACATCGATGTCAAGATAAAAGTTCGGGTGCACTAGGTGTTCGGGGGGTCGTTGTCGACGTGGAATTCAGATTCAGCGCCGCCAAAAACCCCCCATATCGATTTTCGGTTCGTATTTTTCGATTGTGCGTCGAAAACACACGGAGATGAGGTCCGCGTCCAGATTCCGGTGCACCAGGTGTACAAAGGGTCGTTTTCGACGTGAAATTTGGATTAAGCACCCCAAAAAACGCCCACACAATGATTTTCGGGTTATTTTTGTCAATCTTGTCAGGAAAATTCTCGGTGATGACGTCCACGTCCAGGTTTGGGCGCACCCGCTGTTTGGGGGGAGGGAGGGGGGGATGTTCGACGATGGCATATTTGAATTCAGCGACCCAAAAAACCCCCAAGCGCCCTGTTTCTCACCTTCCACGCGTAATTTGTGGGAAAGTCCTACGGAGATGACTTTCAACGGCGTTCCTGAGCTCCAGGTGTTCGGGGGGTCAATTTGTACATCATAATCGTGATCAGCGACCTCGACAACCCCCGAGTAGTCTCGGGGCGCTAGGTCGGTTGAAAAACCATCATAGTGCATCGTTAATTTAACCATTTTTTTCGTTTGTAATTTATCTAAAATTGTTTTTTTGTCTTATACACACATATTTTTATATAACTATTAAATTTGAGTTTTATATATGTATGTATATTTTTCAAAAACATTGTTTAAAATTGAGCCATATTTTGTAAAAAAAATCGTTTCGTAAACATACATAGGACTCCTGGTTTCTACGGAAAACATTTTTTTCTCCCAACGTCTTAAAAGCCTCTAGTTTTAATACTGTTTTTGGGTATTAAAGTTGGCCTTTTTCTTACTATTTTAAAAATGTGTGTGTTGCTAAGCTACACTTTTAATCCTAGGTGTAAAAGTACATACTTTTAATACTAGGAGAAAAATAGTATGCGTAGCCGAGCAAAAGCAAAAATTGCGAGTCAAACAAAGTCACTTTTAATCTGAATAACACATACTATTCTTTCTCCAACGAAGAGTTCATGTCGTGTCGGTTGTATATTACTAATTATACGAGTAAGTACAAATTATGTAATTAAAACTTCAAAATTGAAACTAATTTTGTTGAAATATTTTGTGAAACTAAGGAGATCATGACTTTTGTTTGGTTTGACTATTGTACGCGTCAAATCAAAGCAACCTTGATTATACAAGCCATAATCTGAAAAACGAAGCTTTTATAAGGGAATTAGAAACGAGGAAAAAACCAAAATTTCCATAGTAAAACACATAAAACATATGGGAAATCACTTTTTTTCCTAAGACAAATTTATAAATGAAAACGTTGCAAATTCTTAATTATGATTTCTGAAATATTTTCATAAATGTTTGAATTTCAACATATAAAAATCTCGTTTAAGTAAATCGTTTTCATTTTCTTGTAATAATTGATTTATTTTAATCAAAATATAAAAAAAAGTTCATAACAACAGCTTTCTGGTCAAATTAAAATAGAAAAGCTTACTACAAAACGTGTGCATTAAGTCAACATACATAGATGGCAGTGGGTAGCAAATATTTTGAAAAATCGTAACAAAAATTGCGAGCTGGGGAAATTTGAGTTCAAAAATTGTAGGAAAAGCAAAACAAATTCTCAAAATATTAAGAACGTGTCATAATTGTGTGATTAAATAATTTTTTTTCGTATTTCTCTGCTAACAATTAAAGACATCTAACGTACACTAGTAAAACTAAAGATAAATTTAGCAAGTATTATTTTAATTCGTCAGAGCCAACTTTGATGTATTTTTCAAAATGAAAGTTCGAAAAATATATTTTAGAAATAATTTTATTTTAATATTTCTGCAATTAATATTTACTTAATACCAATATACCCTTCTTGTACATTGCTGCTAAAGATATGTAGAACACTTTTGTATACAAATTTTGTAACATTTTTGCTTTTTTCATTGCAAAACTTGAAGCTAAAAAACACCATTTTTACTATGAATTCCTATGGAAATCAGTGAAAAGTTATACCACTAAAAAAGCTTCAAAAAAATACGTCATAATGATTATGGCTCTATACTCTAGAAGGCTCTGGTCAAATTCAATGCAATAGTCCAACCAAACAAAAGTCATGACCTCCTTAGTTTCACAAAATATTTCAACAAAATTAGTTTCAATTTTGAAGTTTTAATTACATAATTTGTACTTACTCGTATAATTAGTAATATACAACCGACACGACATGAACTCTTCGTTGGAGAAAAAATAGTATGTGTTATTCGGATTAAAAGTGACTTTGTTTGACTCGCAATTTTGGCTTTTGCTCGGCTACGCTGCGCTTCGCCTCGCAGGCAAATATAATTGCTCGTCAAACAAAGTATCACTTTTAATCCTAATGACACAATGTACTATTATAGTTTGTTTGCTTTCGTTTTTGTATAAAAGAAAATTCCAATTGTAAAAATAAAACGCTTTTGAAAATGGACTTGAATTGAGTCAGAAAGCTGAAGCAAAAAATAAAATAAATCGAGCCTAAAACCAATAAACAAATTGTTTAACAAGTATGTATTACATTTAATTATTTCCAATGCTCATCATACGAAAAACTGTTCAATATATTCTGAAGCTATCCAAAAATTCTTTCCAATACAATAATGCTTCCGGGTGAATGTATATAAAATGACGATGAAGATAATCAATCCACCATCCACCCACCACCAACGCAAACAACAAAGTATCAAGCGCAAGAAATATAAACTTGAATCAAACTTGTTGACATTGACAGGCACGTTTTCGAACATTATCGGTAGGCGCATATTTACACGAAAACCCATTAGAAAAGGCACAGACTGTGGAGCATAATACTGTACTCTATTTAATCATCCAACTAAAACATACATACCGAGTATATCAAACCATATGTACATATAGAAAAAAAAAACATTGAAAACAATATCTAAAATTGAAATATAAGATTGATTACTCCAGAGTAATACAATTCATGAATCAATCAGTCGATTAAATTTAAACAGCAACAACAAGATTCCGTAGAACATTGACTTGATGTGGAATACAAAAAATGTATACTTCTGCATAACGTATGTGTGTATATGTAAGTATAATGTTTATGTATCGTAGAGGGAAGAGAAGTCTCGAAAGTATAATACTCGATTCTTTCGAAATTATGATTCGATAAGTCTAATTCTCGTTTTTATTTGATTTAAATAAAATTAGTTCATAAAATATTAAAATTTCATTTTACCACGCATGCATGTACTAATACGGTGTACATGACAATGACAAATTTGAAAATATCTAACACAAGAACACAATAAATTAGCTAATTTCATTAGCATCTTTGCGATTGTCGGCAGTATGCTTATTGGACGATATGATGGGATCTGTGTTTCTTTTTTTTCTGGCTCATCATTGTGCCATATCATTGTGATTCAAGATATCTTCCATTTTTGAGGAATATAACTGGTTCGCATGATCACGTTGAACATGAATGTTATAGGTTTGTGTCAATTCCCTTATCATTTTGCGTTTTTCGGGCTTATGCATTTTTTGATTCAATTCTTAACTTTCTTCCAAATATGTATACTTTATAGGTTTGTAGGATAAACCATCATCCATTTATCGGGGCAGCACAAAATAACTACCTCCTTCGTGTGGTACGAATACTGTTGTTACAGTTGTTAATACTGTCTCGCCTAATTTCCAGTTGGTGGTCTTAATGGTGGATTCGAGTTGGTTGGCCTCCGAAAGATCACTTAAATAATTCTGGACGTTCTGGTTTCCTTTATCCAGCAGAGCAAATTTTAGGGCCTTAATAGCTCGATTTAATTTCCATTTATATAACGGTGATTTTGTTTGTTGCCATGGACGGCGAACTTTTCGCTTTTCCTAGATTAGTTCCTGTATATTATGTGACAATTTATTAACTTTTTCAGAATTACTTATGACAGGTGTTGCCCTTTCAGCTGATAATGCCTTGACATCTTATAGATTTTCGGCCGCCGTATCAATATCTGTTGGTGTGGTAAGAGAATAATTCTGTAGACAATTTTGTTCACCTGGTTTTCTATATCGATCCCAATTAGTTCGTTGTTTGTAAGACGGTTCGGTATTTTGTTCCTTACTACATCGGTAATCACTGTAAAAGAAGTTTTTAATTTGAACTTTGGACATCAAACCATGGAAGCGCACGAATGGGGTTTGTAAAACCTACGATTTCCAATTAAACACGAACATTTTGGTACTCCAGCCCCAAGATTTCGCAAAAGCTTTTCAAGATGATTCACGCACCTGGTCTGATCTATTAATCGTTCTAGTAATCGTTAATGTTTGAACTACCCCATATTGAGGGAAGGGCCATTAACAACACACATCGTTAAGATATTTAAATTACTTGAACCTACCAAAAATATAAAGGGGGGGGGGGTCCTGATCACTTGGGTTGGGGAATTTGATTGGTTTGAGCCAAGAATAATTCACAAAAAGCCTAGGTTGCCTAGGTTTGAGTTTTTTTAGGTAATACCGCAGAAAATTTGTACTAAAATTGAGTTAGCACAAAATATGAAGTTACCAACAATTGAACATGCGTTACGGAAAAAAATTAAATTAATTTTGAGTCTACACCAAGCGGACAAAACAGGAACAAAACAAAACACAACCTTTTGCGACAAACTGGAGAAATGTTGGAAAGGATTCTACGACTTTTTTGTCTTCGATTTCATGAAAGGTTTTTCTTTTGTTTTTATATTTTGCATTGTGTTTGTTCGTTTAATGTTAACTTTTTGTCAAAACCAAGTTTCAAAACAGTTTAAATATCTGAGAGACTGCTACAGTGTGCAACTTGTATTGGGATACCGAAAATCGAGATGTTTCGGATGTTTGGGCAGACCCACTACACTGATGAAGATTTATTCCACTATAGCTTTCCATAGCATCGTACATGACTAAAATATACGAGATTTTTTTTTACAATTGAGGAGTGTCTGATCAAAAGTAGCTATTTACGTTATTCGAAAAATATTTTGTTTTGATCTAAATGTTTTAAACGCACATTTAAGGATTACTTTTTTGTAGTAAACAGCGATTGTTTCGACTGTTTCTGAATTTATGAACATTTTTGATAGAGAAATAGCCACTTTTGGTCCATTCTGACATCGAAAAAAAAATTATAGAAAAAATAATAATTACATGTTGGAAAATGTAAATAGCTACTTTTGATCAGACACTCCTCAATTGTCAATGCGCAATCTTGGCATAAAACAGTATTATAAATGGTATAACGACCAAATCAAATTGAGAATGATTTTTGTAAACTATTCCTTAAGGCTTTCTAGTATTATATTCTGAATCAGGAATTCCAGCAACAAGATTTATGAATATTCCTAAATAACCTATAATGATGGTTTAACAATAATGCAACTTATGATTGATACCGCCCCTTTAGAAGCAATAAATCTTTAGAATACATATAGGGAAGATTTGTGTCAGCAACATTTTTTGTCAATAATGATTCTTGATTATACTGCCTAGTTTACCGGTTGCTTCCAATTTTATATTTTAGAAGATAAAGGGACACAAATGATAAATAAATGACTTTTGTGACTTTATCGGGGTACATACAGGGTGGGAATGATTTAAATCATTGATTTTTATCAGATTTAAATCAATATGTATTTTACCGGTGAGTGATCAGAAGACAGATCGTAGCAATCGATGGCCTAGCATATCGTGGAATGCTCTTAGTTACACAAAAGTCAATTTAAACAGGAATTTTCTTTTTATCCCTGGGCCAGTAAGTTACCGAGTTACTGGCAATTTAAATAATTTAGGGACCGTTCCTCTATTGCTTCATATATTTGTTTGGCTTTGGGCGATGTTAATCTGGAACCACCTTGAGTATTTTTTGCGTTCTAATCACCCACCGCAAGAAATATATTACCCAGCTGGCTGAAATAATCCAAGAACTGAAGATTTTTTATAGCATTTTTTGTAGGACAGAACACAGCCCATATGATGCAGTTTCCATACCACTCCTGCAGACAGTAGGAGTTCGTTGATTGTATATGTTCTTTCTCATATTTCGTAAATTCATAATGTTTCAATCTTCCTTTAATCAATAAGGCAGGGCCTCCATGTGCTTTCCCATCTGGGTGCTTGGTATCATAAATAGAGTACCTATTAATATTGAAATAATTATTTTTAGTGAAGCGTGTTTCAGATATTAACATTATATCAATATTGAATGTATCTACCTCCACTTTATGTTGTACTAGGCCGTTTGCATTCCATATGGATATTTTGAGGACGGCCATTTAGTGCTATAAAACAGACATCCATGTGCATGGTCTATTCGTTGACTTTCAACAGGAGTACGACAGCATTCAGAGGGATACGTTATGGAACGTGTATAAACATACCAAAGATGAGTAAACTAGGTAAATTAGGGTTTATGTGCTAGTCGCACATTGACCTGTGAAGTGTTCTGTTGCCTTCTGTGTTCTCAGTATTGCTTTATCTTGCTTTTATTCTCAGCTCGGGTTCTGAACTTCAAGGGTAGCAATTCGTCTAGAATTTAAATTACAGTAGAAATGCCACAGGCATATATGCATAAAATCTTAGAGGGCATTGACTTTCACAATTAGCTGGTTGTTGTTTGATGATTGCCGGGGCACATGATCCTTTAATTTGTTCCATTCTTGTTTCTTCGAAGTAATGTGTATTGTATATTATTTTACAATTTGTGGCATATATTTGATAATAAAGGTTATTTAGGATAATGGATTTTGGAGGTTTAGGGTTTAGAGTTTTGTTGTTAAATGATATAGTTTTTATTTGATATATTTCGAATTTTTCTTTATTGAAAATTGGTATTCTGATAATAAAAATTAGTTTGTCGAAGACAGCAAATCGGCAATTACACCAAACCAATCGATGACATCTAAATAATGCAACCTAAAACAAAATAAAACAAGAAATTAGAATCACTTTGTATATAAAAACACATCTCATTTCACACTTATCTTATTAAATACATTAGAAAACACTCTCCAGTTCAAGTAATTAAGCTCTTCAATCTGTAAAATTCAATTATAATTAATTTAATTCAATTTAATTCATTTAATCTAAACTTACATAATTTTGCTTACCTTTATTATTATTTGCATTTTATACTGTTAATTAAATGTCAAAATCTAAATACTTGCTATAATGTTCAAATTAATATAAACCCATCAAGTGTTAGTTTATAACTTTAACCCTTCAAGAGACATTGTGAGCTATAATTGAAATGAGACATCTGTGTTAAATTATGTCAACTAAAATTTTTGTAACCATCTTAAAATAAAAAACAACTTTTTTCGCTCTCTTGATCGCTGACCACCAAAGGGAAAACATTAAAGAAAATTGTATATCAAATAAAGTTATCCACCATTTTGTGTAAAATTATACAAGAAGACTTTATATTGGAGAACCATTTACCACCTGAAATCCTACCTCATCTTCACTTTCGTACCGGGATTACTTTTGTTTGCGGAATCCGAAGCCTTCGTACGATAGATTGGTCCTTCGAGCCGGATCTCATATCCAGTAACAGGTAACACAAATTACTCTATTTAAGTGTTTAAGAAACGATCAAACAAAGAATTAAGCTCGTGAATCTAAAGTGAATAAAGTGAACTATTGAAAACGATACACGTGTGTTCCAGTGAAGAAAGTGCAATTGATAAAAAACCAAACCATAGTAGTAAAATGGCGGAGCTCGCATCATTAAAGAAGAGACGGGCGTACATTAAAGGCAATCTAACCAAGATACTTAATTTCATCAATTCCACAAGCGAAAACACCAACAGCGAAGAAATTAAAGTGAGAATAACAAATTTGGAACGGTATCGCGCGGATTTCATAGCAATTGAAGATAAAATCATCATGTTGGATGAAAAAGAGGAGTTAGATGTTGACTTCGAGGATAATTATTATAAAGCAGCTGTAGGATTGAATCTTGCATTGAGGACAAAATTAGAACCAACCAACTCCCTTGACACAACCATTGATACGTCCATAGCAGCAGCGCATATGGAGGTCAAGCTACCAAAAATATCGATTCCGACATTCGCGGGAGATTATACACAGTGGCAATCTTTCCATGATTTGTTTTGTTCTACCATACATGACAATCAAAGACTAACACCATCTCAAAAGCTGCAGTACTTAAAGGGGACTTTGCGAGGCGAAGCAGCAGGATTATTAACGCATTTTAGTATCACGGATGCTAATTACATTGAAGCTTTAAGGAAGTTAAGAGAGAGATACGACCGTAAGAAGCACACCGTATACACCTTCATAAGAAACTTCATGCTTCAGCCATCATTAACTACAGCCAACAGTTCAAGCGTTCGGCAATTGTTAGATACGTCCGACGAAATAATTCGAGGGCTAAAGGCGCTAGGGGACGAGGCAGAGTCTAGAGACCATTGGATAATTCACATCCTGATTACTAAGCTAGACAATGCGACTAACAGTCTTTGGGCACAAGCTTCGGCGGAGCATGACCTTCCATCTCTAAAACAGTTTTTCGACTTTCTATTGAAAAGAGTTGATGCACTAGAATCACTAAATAGCCAATACAAACGTTCCCACAATCAAAGAAACCAGTTGAAACCTAACATAAGAAGCCGTGTCGTGGAAAATAATAAAGTTGAGTCCTGCTCAGCCTGCAAGGAAGATCACAAACTATTTGAATGCTTGAGGTTTAAAGAAATGACAGTGAATGATAGAAAAGCTTTATTGATTCGAGAAAAACGATGCTATAACTGTCTTAACAACAACCACAATGTTTATAATTGTAAATCGAAATTTCGGTGCAAGCAATGTAATAGAAAGCACCATAGTTTGTTACACGAAAGCTGCACAACAACAGAGGAGAACACAGCAACAACTGCACATGCCGAAACCCACCAGAGCGAAACAGAGAAGAAGGTGCTAACCACCAATACCAAACTAGGAAGTTCGATATTACCCACTGCTTTAGTACGCGTAACCGATGCATTCAATCAAAAACTATTATGTCGAGCACTTCTAGACTCTGGTTCACAAGCCTCATTCATCACTGAAAGCTGTGCACAAAAATTGCAGTTGAAAAGGAAAAGCGCCAACCTTGCTATTACCGGCATTGGTGCCATAGCAAGTGGACACACCAAGGGTTCAGTAACTCTAGAAATAGCGCCATGGAACAAAAATGAACCCTGTATTCTCATCGAAGCTTACGTTTTCCCGAAGTTAACCGCGAAGCAACAACCAACCGCACGATCAATCGATATTGAATTCTTCAGGCAGTATGAGTTAGCAGATCCACATTTCCATTGTGGAAAGAACATCGACATGATTATTGGAGCAGATATTTTTCTCGATTTGTTAGATGAAGGCAAGATCACCACAAGTAACCAGTTGACTATGCAAAAAACCGTTCTAGGCTGGATCGTTGCCGGCAAAGCAAATGAAGGTCAGTCGAGCGAAATACTCACCGTTTCTTTAAACAACCCACAAGATAACCTGGATCAGCTGCTGAGAAGATTCTGGGAAATTGAAATAGTAGGCAACACAATACCCAATTTATCTGACGAAGAAAGTTTCTGTGAAAATCATTTCAAAAATAATACAGTAATAGATTCGTCTGGTCGATTCAAAGTGCGTCTTCCTTTTAAACGAGCACCATCCATTTTAGGAGACTCATTTCGAACAGAAGCTACACGAATGTACGCAATGGAGAAACGGTTGAAGAAAGATCACGAGTTTGCAATCATGTATAAGAAGTTCATGCTCGAGTATATTAATCTTGGACACATGAAAGCAGTCAATGAAAATAAACTAGAATCCAATGGATATTATCTTCCACACCACGCCGTTAGAAAGAATTCCAGTACTACAACCAAATTGAGAGTCGTGTTTGACGGTTCTGCTAAGACCACCAATGGGATTTCTTTAAATGACTGCCTCGCGGTAGGAGCACCGGTCCAATCAACATTATACGAAATATTGTCCCGCTTTCGAATCTACAAGGTAGCGTTTACGGCCGACGTTGAGAAGATGTTTCGCCAGGTTTTAGTAGCAGAACAAGATACTAGATACCAAAGAATATTGTGGAGAGAATCATCAGACACCCCGTTTGAGACGCATGAGTTGCAAACTGTCACGTGTGGCACAGCAAACGCCACATATTTAGCTACCCGTGCGATGAATGAAGCTACAGTGAAATACGCAACAAAGTTCCCGAGTATGCAGTACATCAAATCAAAAATAATATATATGTAGATGACTTAATGACAGGAGCCGACTCAATAGAAGAAGCCATTAAGTTAAAAGAAGAAATCAGTACTATACTCTCAAGTTTCGGTTTCCATCTAAGAAAATGGTTATCCAACGAGCAAAAATTATTGAATTGTTCCCCACATGATAGAGAAAAATCTAGCCAAGAAACGGATGTATTAGAAATAGAAGAAACCAATTCAATCAAAGTATTAGGCCTCCACTGGAACCCAGCAAAAGACACTTTCAAGTTCATAGTAACCCTAAATGAACACCCTATCATGACCAAATTCCACAAGATTTAACAAGTGAATGGTTAAATTTACGAGGAAATCTAGTAAAAATAGAAGACATCGAAATTGAAAGACATCTAGGCTCAACATTAAATTATAAATTTGCATTGCATGGGTTTTCTGATGCTTCGAAGTACGCTTATGCAGCAGTAGTCTACGGTCAAATTATCAAACCAAATGGAGAGTCCGTAGTAAAACTATTATCGGCAAAAACAAAGGTAGCCCCTGTTAAACAAATTTCAATTCCTCGCTTGGAATTGTGCGGAGCGCTACTGTTAAACAACCTACTCATTTCAGTAAAGCAAGCATTGAAGCTAGAAGTAGTTGAGATCACAGCTTGGACTGATTCCACGATCGTACTAAATTGGTTGTCCGCCCATCCTACAAAGTGGAATACGTTTGTTGGAAACAGAACCGGTGAAATTCTCAGTAACATGAGTAAATCGCAATGGAGGCATGTGAATTCAAACGATAACCCGGCGGATTGTGTATCTAGAGGGGTTGATCCTGAGAAACTACAAGATTTCAATTTATGGTGGAATGGTCCAAAATGGCTGACGAAACGTGCGAATTGGCCATTAAATCAAATGAACAACCCAAACATACCAGAAGAGATGCGTAGCCAAACATTGAACGTCCAAATTCCTCAGCCCAATATATTAGATGACCAAATAAACAAAATATCCAGCTTTAGCAAATTAATTCGAATTTGGGCTTACGTATTCCGTTTTGTTAATTTAAAATTAAAGCGAGTTCCTAAACTTACCGTGTCACCATATCTTTTCACCATTGAATTACAAAAACCGCAAGTTCTCTTCTTCAAGCACATCCAGTCAAAGCACTTTGACCCAGAAATAAATTTAATAAAATCCAAAAAGGAGTTATCGGCATCCAGTAAACTGAAAGGTTTCAACCCTTTTCTCGACGAATCGGGCCTGTTACGAGTTGGAGGTAGAATTTCCAATGCAGCACTCACTTACAATGTTAAACATCCCATAATACTACCAGCAAGAGATAATCTTACCGAGAGAATTGTAAGGGAACATCACTTACGATATTTACATGCAGGACAAACTCTGATGATGGCAACATTGCGTCATAAATATTGCGTCATAAATCTCAGTTATCATTAGCCAATAAAGTTTTACTGTACAAAGCGATAATCAAACCCATATGGACATATGGTATTCAGTTATGGGGATCCACCAGCGCTTCAAACAGAGAGCTCCTGCAACGAACACAAGCGAAAATACTTCGAAGTATTACTAGTGCTCCGTGGTACATTCGAAATAGTAATATACATGATGACCTTGGGATTAAAACCATTAAAGAAACAATTAAAGAATTCAGTTCTAAATATTATTCAAAACTAGAAGCGCATCCCAACGAATTGGCCAGGGATATATTAAAACAGCCACGATTTAGGCGACTGAAAAGAACAGATCCACTCGGACTGATGAACCTGTGAACCTGTAAATTTATTAAATGTTGATGTTATACATAAGTATGTATGTATAAGTATAATCTAAATTAATTAAATTGTGAGCACCAACAATAAGTATTAACATTGGTTAAGACTTAAAATATGTAATAATTTTAGCTTAAGATTTGATTACTTCTTGTTAGTTTCTTATGTAGAAAGATTCTAGAATAAAGCCATTGGCAGCATTTACAAAAAAAAAAAAAAAAAAAAAAAAATATTGGATCCTGGGTTGCCGACAACTAGTTCGAAAGATCGTGCATAATTGTGTAAAGTGTGCAAAATATAAAGGAAGAGAGATGAAGCAAGTGATGGGTAATCTTCCTAGCCCAAGAGTTGAATTAGTGAGGCCATTCTTCAATGTTGTAGTGGATTATGCAGGTCCATTTCAAACGCGATTGACCAATGGAAGAGGGCAGAAAACTTACAAAAGTTACATATGCATTTTTATATGTTTATCCACCAAAGCGGTACACATTGAACTAGTCAGTGACCTTACAACTGACTGCTTTATTGCCGCACTTAGAAGGTTTATTGCTCGAAGAGGAGTATGCAAGGAAATTCAAAGTGACAACGGGACAAATTTTATTGGGGCTCATAACCATTTGAATGAATTATTTAAATTCCTAAGGCAAAATATTAATGTCGTTTTCTAAATTTCTATTGGCAGATGAGGTTTCATTTAAATTTATTCCACCAAGCGCACCTCATTTCGGTGGAATTTGGGAGGCAGCAGTAAAAAGCGTAAAGTATAATTTGAGGCGAGTTACAGATGGACATATAATCACAACAGAAGAAATGTCAACGCTGCTAGCTGAAATAGAGGCAATGTTGAACTCCAGACCATTACGCGTACTCTCAACTGACGATCTTGATTACCTGACTCCAGGTCATTTCCTGATTGGTCGACCCACAACACAACTTCCCAGCGATGACCTAACAAACGTCAAAATAACCAAGTTATCCAGATGGCAAATGCTGCAGAAAATGAATCAGCACATTTGGAGAAGGTGGCACTTAGAGTATTTAACCAACTTACAACACAGAAGCAAATGGCACAAACGAGAAAACAACGTAAAAATTGGCGATATCGTCGTCATAAAAGAAAGCAATTTACCCCCTTCAAAATGGTTAATGGGTAAAGTCATTGATGTACATCAAGGATCAGATAACTACATTAGAGTGGTTACACTTAAGACAACCAATGGCATTATCAAGCGCCCAATTCATAAATTATGCCTGCTTCCTGTCAGTTGAATCAATCGATTCAAGGCGGCCGGTATGTCGAAGACAGCAAATCGGCAATTACACCAAACCAATCGATGACATCTAAATAATGCAACCTAAAACAAAATAAAACAATTGCTATCATAGAACCCTTTAAGCTGTAATAAGCTGTAAATGAGGTTGTCGTTTTGTATGAGAATGCCGTCCTGTCTGATTAAATTTAATATGTATATGTTGTTTCGTTTTGTGTCAGTAAAGGCATTGTCCCATGCACAAACAGCAAACCGGTATTTCAAAACGTCAAATTCAATTTTTGACCAAATTGTTTGGTTTTCAATATCAAAATTATTAAAAACTAGTTCGAATCTATAAGTTTCACCTTATTCTAAAAAATTTTTATTAAAATTGATTTAATTTCATTCAAAAAGTCCCGATTTTAAGTTTTGCCATCCGTCAAGCAAAAATCCGTCCGTCAAAATATAAAATTGGGGTTTTTTGAATGAAATGAAATCTATTTTAATAAATTTTTCTACAAATAAGGCGGAACTTATAGATTCGAACTATTTTTTAATAATTTTGATATTGAAAACCAAACAATTTGGTCAAAAATTGAATTTGACGTTTTGAAATACCGGTTTGTTGTTTATGCATGGGGCAATGCCTTAACTGTTTTGAAAATAGTTGTTGTTGTGAAAACGTTATTATTTCTAAAATTTCGTCCATATTTTTGTGTAGGATGTCTATAATAATGTGGTTTATTTTGTAAAAATGGTGGTCATATATTAATAGTAGTTCTACCCTATGTATTTTATCAGTTATTTGTCTGTTCTCAAATTGTAGTCGTGCGAGAGTTGTGTTGACGAATTCTTGAACGTCTTGCATTCTTGTGATTTTATTGGTTGTTTATGAAAATTTGTTTATTTATTTGATTGTTGAGTATATTTTCATTTTCATTGATTTTGTCTATAGCTTCTTGTATATCCGTAAGATCTTGGTTATCGAGGTTTCCTGTCAGATCTTTGATGAGAGTTCCTAAACCATTTATTAGGCCTCTTTTGGTCCTTTTTGGTAAAAACTCCTTATATAGTTTCTTCAGATTGTCAAGTTTGTGTTGAATTATTATTCTTTTATTATCTATTATGCTTGTGAATTGACTCTTTGCTGATTCGTTGGTTGTTTGAGAAATTTGATTTTCAATCTCATCGATTAGTTTTTCATATGGCTGAAGTTGTATTATGTGAATCATTTTCCGGTAATTTTTATAAACTCTTGCATCTCCTATTTTTATAGGTATGATTCCCTTGTTATCCCTGAGTGTTGTTAGTTTGATTTGCTGTGTGTACTTCATTACATAACATAGATGTTCGAATAACTCATTATTGAAGTCGATCACTCTTTTTGCATAATGTCCCTTTAAGAGATTAAATGGAGTCATCTGTGTTGTTGAATGTATAGTGTTGTTGTATGCGAGTATTACTGACATCATAATTACCTCTAGAGGATCATCTGGTCGTTGCAATTTTATAATGCTACATAACTCTTTGAGTGTAGAGTGTAACCTCTCGACTGGAGAATTTCCTGTGGAATTATATGGTGTGGTAACGTGTAACTGGATGTTATGTTTTTCCAGTAGGTTTTTTACGTCTTTTCCAGGTCCCAGATTAATTGTAGATGTGGTGGTTGCTTGTCATATTTTGTTCGCTGGCAAATATCACATTTATTTATGAACTCTCTAACCATTTCCTTAGAGTGTGGAAAATAATATTTTTGCTTTATTTTTTCATAATTTTCAATTATTCCTCTGTGTTCATTTTCTAAATGTATAATATGTTTTATTAATTCCATTTGGTTTTCTTTTTCCTGTACGTCTATTAAAAACGTTTTTGATCGCACTAAGTTTACCTTTGGGTTTGTGCTTCGTGGTTTCGTAGAGATCATTGCTTTGTATGCTTCGATTAGATACTGGAAGCATTCTTCCGTAGTATGTATGCAGGTGAGATTTCGGGTTCTCCCAAACAGTTTTCGCAGCTCTTTGTCCCAAAATATATTTCACTTTTAACCAAGGGACTGTTTAGTGTATCCGACAGGTGGATTATAAGTTGTTTGTCGAACGTGTTAACTGAATATTTTGTAATTGGTATTAAATTATCGGGAGTAGAGAGCATGCCAGTTGTATCTTCTACTGAGGAGGAAGCCTCTGTGTGTTATTGACCTCAATATTATTAATTTGAATCCTTGAAAGAGCATCAGCATTAGCATTTTGTATCCTCTTTTTATATATAATATCCTAGTCAAACTCCTCTAATTTTAGTCTCCATCTAACTAATTTGGAGTTAGGTTCCTTTAGCGAAAATAACCATGTCAACGGCTTATGATCTGTAATAATAACGACTTATTCCCGAAAATGTATGGTCTGAAGTATTTTGTTGCCCCCACTATGGCTAATAATTCCTTTTCGATCGTGGAACAGTTTTCTTTCGTTTTTGTCAATGTTCTAGAAGCGTAGCAACTGGGTAGATCTTGTCCGATTTGTCCTTGCGATAGCATTGCTCCTGTAGTCATATTGCTGGCGTCCGTGGTGACGAGGAAAGGTTTTGAAAAATCTGGGTACTGCAGGATAGGTTGATTACAGAGTAATTCATTTACATTTTATGTATTTATCGTTGATTATGATAGAGGAATCTTTTCTTAGACATTCCGTCATTGGTTTTGTAATTTTTGCGTCCCAAGAAACTCTTTATTTGTTTTTCTGTTTTGGGTAACGGAAAATTTCGTATCGCTTTAATTTTATCCGGATTGGGCTTTACTCCATCCGACGTGACTATGTGTCCCAAGAATGCTATCTCCTTATGTAAGAATTCCGATTTGTCCAATTGAACCTTCAGGTTCGCGTTTTGTATCTTAGTAAATACTTTGGTTAGACTTTCCACATGTTCTTGAAGCGATGTAGAAAAGACTATATGATATCGTCCATATAACACAGGCAGACTTTTCCTTGTAGTTCACCAAGTACGTTGTCCATGACTCTCTGGAATGTACTTGGGGCATTTTTCAGGCCAAAGGGTATACGAACATATTCGTAGTGCCCGAATTCAACGGAAAAAGCGGTTTTTTGGATGTCTTTTGGGGATTTACCTCGATTTGGTGAAATCCCGAGGCCAGGTCTAGCGTGGTAAAATATATGCACTTCACTAGTTTGTCCAAGATATCCGTGATGTTAAGGAGTGGATATCTGTCTTCAATGGTTTTTTAATTGAGCTTCCTGTAATCTATAACCATTCTCCATTTGGTTTGTCCTGATGCATCTTTCTTTTTTGGCACGATCCATATTGGTGACGGCCATGGTGGAAAGCTTGGTCGGATGATTCCTTGTTCTAACATTTTACTTATTCGTGATTCACCCTCTTGTTTGTGAACGTATGGATACCGGTAGCTTCTAGTGAAGATTGGCTTCTCGTCAGTAGGATCATGTTGTGTTTTATCTTGTTGGTGAAGGTTAGTGGGTCGTTTTCTCTTTGAAATATGTGTTCGAATTTTGAGCACAGTTTTTCTATGCTTCTTTTCTCTTCATGATTAAGGTGACTCGTCCGCATTAATTGAGTGATGTCTTCGCTATCATTTCTTGTAGAGATTGGTTCAATGTTATGAATTTCTAAGTGAATTGCTCCTAATTCTTCGCATTCTATTGATACAGCGAATTGTTTTTGAGGCCCGTAGTTTACTACTTCTACGTAGGCGAAATTATTGATACTTGTATACACTCCTTCTGGTATTATGAGGTTATTTCTCAACACTTGAGGTTTAAGGTAGATTTCTCCGTTGGCTACAGTTACTGGAACTTTTGCAACTAATTTACTCCTTGGTGCTATACTGTATGTCGCTGAAATAAAATTTAGTTTGTATTGTATTGGAATTTCTATGGTAGGTGTGATTATCTTAGTATTTTCTAGATCCAGGGTGATATTTAATTTTTTCATAATCTCCATTCCGATTAGGCCTTGAAAATAGCCATGAAATTTGAATAAAATAAATTGTAATGGCTCCGTTGTTTCGAATTCTTTTAGGCCCTTTAATACTACCATTTGGTCGACAGTGGTACTGTTGAACAAAGTAGCGATGGTCAAAGGTTTGATTTTTTGAATGTATTTTTTACTAGTTATGTCGGGGCTAATGAAGGATTTAGTGGATCCAGTGTCTATTAAAAATTTGTAATTTATTTGGTTGAACGTTAAGTTTATGTAAGGTAATTGATATCCTGTTTGATGTTGATTAGTTAGTAGGCTCAAGTAGCCGTATCCTCGAATGGGGTTTGGTGAAAATCCTCATCTTCTATTTCATTTATGGGGGATTGTTCTTCCGGTGTATTTCCTGCATGTTGATCATACGTTTCTTCATAATCTTCAATTTGTACATTCTCATCATATGATTCGTAAAAATGATCGCTTTCGTGATCATATGGGTTGGTGGAAATACTGTACAATTCCTTTGATAGGAATCTGGGCGGTCCATTCGTGTTGAAATTATATTGACGTGGATTATTAAGGTTAGTAGGTTTCTGTTGTGCGAATTTAGGTTGATTTTATACTTGTTGCGATTTGAACTTGTATCCATGGGTTCGAATTTCCTTTAATCAGGTTTTAGTGGTAATCCGCGAGTGTTAGCGAATTGATTATGGTTGATAAATGGTCGATGGTTAAAATATTGATGATTATTACGCGGTGTCTGTAAATTGTTATTAGGATTAAAGAACTTATTGTTGTTTATGTGTCCAGGAAAATTTGTATTGTAACTAGGTTTATACATCTGTACACGTGGTGGTAACGTTGGTTTTGTGAGCTGTATTTGCTCTGTACCGAAAACTTTATTTCTCATGTAAACGGTATTTTGTTCCTTTAAACAATAAATTCTGGCTGTCGGTAGATCGGCGGGTTTCATGGCTATAACCATTGATCCTAGTGGATCTCTCAGATTTGAGACGAATACGGCTAAGCCCATTTCGTCATACCACTTTGATTTAAGTTTTGTTGCGTTCTGATCGCTTGTATTTAACGATGCCCAATTTTTGAGAGCATTAATAATTTCTAATACTCGCGAAAAATATACTTCTACACAGTGTTCGCAAGTAAAGGCCGATTTAGATGAAGAAAAATGTTTGCCCGACAAAATTTTTGCATGTCGGTTAGAATTGCACGCAATATAAAAATTAACACTGATTAAAAAGAGAAACGATATGTAAACAAACATGGCGATGCTATAATTTTTAGAAGCTGATAATTTGACGCCATATTTTTTACATTTATCGGTAGTGAGATAAATTAAATTAATTGGGGAAAATTAATCAAAATAAAATAAAAATCAAAGCTCTTAATTAAATTTTTGTATTTAAAAACTTTCAAAGATGGAGAAATGGTTATGTCTGTTTTTGAAAATTTGGTTATTTTTGCCTCCTATAAAATTTTGACGTCTAGTCATTGTATGGGCTTTCATAATATACTTTTATTGTGTTTGGATTAGTTTGTTACTATAAAATATCAAAAAATATTGTCGGGTCGAATATATTTTATAGTTAAATTTTCATGTTTATAGTAACAATTGCTCAAAAAAAAGAAAAAACAGCCTTGCAAAATTTTGCATGTTTATATTGTCGTTCTTGTCATCCAAACGAAAATTGTAATGTACTAATCTCTTCTTTTTTTGCAAGGCAAACATTTTTCTACATCTAAATTGGCCTTAATTGATTATTAGCGTGCCAATAAAATTATATTTTTAAATAACTGATTTTCTGCGTGCCAAACCAATTCCATAAAATATATATTTTTTTAAATATAATATTAAGGATCAGTCAGAATCTCGTCCATAAATACACCAGGGTTGTATTTGAATTTTTTCAATGTAAAAATAAATAGGAAAAGGGCGAATAGCCGAATTATCTTAGGCCGTTCTCCTCTTAATTCTTTTCATAATATTCATCTGTAAAAATACAAACCCACAAGGATATATTGAACAAAAATCTTTCATCTTTCTATTTCAACTATTTCAAATGGCGCGCTAAAATTATTTAGGATGATCCGGCATCGTCAACTAAATGGTCAAGTAGGTTTAAGTAAAGGAAGTAAAACGATTCTGAATTTTAGATCTTCTTACTATTTTCCGTGAGAGTTAACCTTTCTGCTAATATAGCATTTAAAACTTTCGGTTAAATGTCTTTTTAATAAATTTTTTTTTTTTTTTTTTTTTTTTTTAATTTTTTACACTTTATTCAACATAATTTACAATTATTCAATATATTAAACATAAATATCAATAAAACAATATAAACTAAAATAAAATAAGTTTCAAAATATTTCAGTAACAAAATCTGAAGATTGCACAACTAAAGTAAATATAAATATTTCAATACACAATACGAATTATGAAGAATAGAGGTAGGTAATTCGGAGACAAGACTAGTCTATAATGAATCACCATCAATATAATAAGATTAACCAAACACATTTATAATGAAGAGGAATAAACAATAAAAAAAAATATAATGTTTGCTAACAAATACAAATGTAAAATTAAAATTGAAAAAAATAATTATTATTATTATTATTATTATTACTTGAGGGCCATGTGGGGGCTCAAGCCGCCCCGCACTGCGACCTAAAAGATCTTTTGTGCATAAGCCCTACTTAATTATCCGTCCAGTCAATATTCAGGCTCTTAATGAACCTGATAATACTGCCTAACGGTACGTGATACATACTATCTGGGCTCATTGCTCTCCATCCTAGATGTTTTAATTATCCGTCCAGCCATATTCAGGCTCTTAATGAACCTGATAATACTGCCGACCGGTACGTGATACATACTATCTGGGCTCATTGCTCTCCCTCCTAGATGTAATAACATTTACTTCTGCTAGAAGAGCGGTAGCATTGGGACTCAAGGACTTCGAGAGGGCAGACCCACTCCCGTATATTCCTATCCGTGCCTCGTCTACCGTTTTGATTTAACTCTTGCGAGTTGCTGGGACATACTATCTGGGCTCATTGCTATCCCTCCTAGATGTTTACTGTTGGAAGTACTTCTACACGTGATACATACTATCTGGGCTCATTGCTCTCCCTCCTAGATGTCTACTGTAGGAAATACTTCTACACGCGTTACATACTATCTGGGCTCATTGCTCTCCCTCCTAGATGTAATAACATTTACTTCTGCTAGAAAAGCGGTAGCATTGGGACTCAAGGACTTTGAGAGGGCAGACCCACTCCCGTGTATTCCTTCCCGTGCCTCATCTACCGTTTTGATTTGACTCTTGCGAGTTGCTGGGAATAAAAAAGTCGCCTGTGGGTCACCCAGGTTTACTACAGGAAGGCTAAATAAAACTGGAGGGTGCCTGGTATCCAGAGTCCGCATATATAGACTGATTAACCTATCAGCCATTCATCCATCGGCATATGCTGTTCCACCTTAGATTAGGGATTTTTTGTCAAGGTTTTCTCCTTTAGCGCCGTACTTTAGCCTGTCACAAAAGTCTATATTCAGCCTAATGGTTACAGTTACCGGTGGTTGCCACGAGGAGGCAGTACGTACACTTGCGCCTACTGGAAGGATACGGAGCCCCTTCCAATAGACGCCAAAAAAAATAATTAAAACCACCAAAAAAAATAATTAAATAATAAACAGAGTAACATATGTATAAGAAGTTAAGTATAATATACAAATCATTCAGTAACCTGAAACCAATTTTCAATATCAGGCTGCAGTAAAAGCCATTCTTTTAACAAAATACAAAATCGATTTAATGATTGTTCGTTTTGGATTATTGCTGGAATAAGTTTAAAAAATGAAGGTGCCCTTGACAAATAAAACTGCCTGTAATATTCTTTGCGAGTGAATGGGATAGGATAAACAACTTTAGATCGAAAATTATACAAATGAATTTTAACAACATTATGCCCACTACGCAAAAAGAAAAGCTTTAATACTTTATAAATATATAAGTATCTCAGCGGTAAGACCTGACTCTTTTGAAATAACGGTAGACTGTGGACAGAACGCTTTTTATTAAAAATAATTCGCATTGCAAACTTTTGAGCTAATACTAAAGGTTTAATATTTGAGAAATATATTCCACCAAATAATGCTAAACCGTACTCAAGCTTTGAATTGAAAATACCAAAGTATACTTTTAAAATAACATCGAACGGACAAATAGGTCGAAGTAAATACAACTTTTTTAGGGCATAATTTAAATAATTCTGTATGTTACTGATATGGGATTTAAAATGTAGCTTATTTTCAATGGTTAATCCCAGATATTTAAATTCATGGACAAACTGCAGCTTTAAGCAATTACTTGAGTCAATTAATGAGGTACACTTATCGTCATGATAAAATACATTTAAATCCCTCAAGCATTTGAAGCCGACATTAAATACCATACCCCTAGATTTATTACTTAAGTGCATATGATGATTTATAAACCAAGTTCGAGATTGCATCAGATCAGCATTCATTTGGCGTTCAAGTTCGTCTATGCTGTCAACGCAATAAGTAAGAGCAAGATCGTCTGCAAAAGCCACAATTTTACCGTACAGCTTTAACTCAAAAAAAGAATTAATATAAACTAGAAATAGTAGTGGTCCAAGAACGGAACCCTGTGGTACTCCGGAGAGAATTTCATCGAAATCACTGAAATGTCCGTTTATTTCAACTCGTTGCAGTCTGTCTAAGAGATACGATTTTAACCAGTCATACATGAACCCTCTAAACCCTATACGCCATAATTTATTTAATAATAAAACGTGGTTTACAGAATCAAACGCTTTAGTGATGTCCAAAAACATCACACCAACTAACTTCCCTTTGTTTAATGACTCGTAAACAGTAGTTAAAAATGACAACAGTGCACCCTCGGTACTCCGACCACTTCTAAACCCACATTGGCAATCACTCAGGAAATTGATACTATTCAAATAATGCAACATTCGGGTTTTAATAAGTTTCTCAAATAATTTGGAAAGCACCGATAACTTTGAAATAGGGCGATAATCAGAGCCTTCTAGAGTATAGAGCCATAATCATTATGACGTATTTTTTAGAAGCTTTTTTAGTGGTATAACTTTTCACTAATTTCCATAGGAATCCATAGTAAAAATGGTGTTTTTTAGCTTCAAGTTTTTCAATGAAATAAGCAAAAATGTTACAAAATTTTTATACCTATGTGTTCTACATATCTTTAGCAACAATATACAGGAAGGGTTTATTGGTATTAAGTAAATATTAATTGCAGAAATTTTAAAATTAAATTATTTCTAAAATATATTTTTCGAACTTTCATTTTGAAAAATACATCAAAGTTGGCTCTGACCAACCTTGCCTTTTCATGTTTAATTTGTATTTTGCAACGTTCATTAATATGTTTATAACGGGCGAATAGTTGAGAGTTCGTTGGATGTTTATTGAGCTTTCTTGATAAACTATTTTTCAGATTGACCAGCCTATAAAGATCAACGGACATAAATGGAGCCAATTTATTTTTAGTTATGTTGCTTTGCCTTTGAAATTTACAACTCTCAAGGCAACTATGAAATATTTCCAAGAAACTATCCAACGAATCGTTAACAGAAGTTGATGAGGAAACTCCTTCCCAAATCGGTTGCTGCAACTGAATATTCAAAGCCTCATAGTTAATACACGTATGGAATTGATTCTGCTTCGCTTTTTGTCTTACAGGACTTTTAATATTGATTTTTAGTATTATTGGCAGGTGGTCGGTCACTTGAAGGCTCGCTACATCCCCAGTAATAGATACATTTAATGATCGGAACCGACAAAACGCATGATCAATACACGAAGAGCTTGTATTTGTTATTCTAGTTGGAACATTAATCAGAGAACTAAGCCCATATGATGACATGGTTAATGAGTAGGTATCGATTATCGAACTTGATTTTAACAAATTTATATTAATGTCGCCAATTAACAGTAAATTTTTTGTGGTGCGATGCTGATCTAAAATAGGAACAATTTCACTTAAATAATTATCTATTGAATAATTATGATAACGGTAAATACATAAAGTAGTCATTAAGACATCCGCTATCGAAAACTCCAGCTTCATGCAATCCGCAGTAACCAAATTAAACTTGAGATCAATTACTGAAATACTTGTTTTGACAAATGCCGCAACGCCGCATGCTCGCATTTCATCATTACTACAAACAAAAAAATTATAACCGGGAATTTTATATAAGGTTGATTCACTTTGACTGATCCAAATCTCTGATAAAAATATTATATCTTGAACGATAGCATACCCAGACAAATTGGCCAGAAGAGAATTAAAATTAGCACATAAACTTCTTATATTAAAATGAATGAAAAAAAAATCCGAAAAACTCGCATTAGACTCGCTAAAATTATTAATCAAATCAGTATCACCTTGTTGAACGTTAATTGACATTAAGCTAAAATATAAATAATATAGTCACTGTAGAGAACAGTGAATGTTTTATTTTTTAAATTACGTCAAGGTCAGATACTGATTTAATTAATTTTGATTCACAACCTTCAGATTTCCTTACCAAAATATTTCCATTACGGATCCATAAGTATTTAAATTTGTTTAATTTTTTCCTCTTCCTGGCTTCAGCATAAAGATGATTCCTGTATTTGGTTAAGTTTTCATTTAAAAAGATTTCCACTGATGGTAAACACCCGATGCAATCAGTGGTTAGCCGTTGCTTCCTCTTAGCTGCCAAAATGGAGTCACGAACATGATGATCACTGAATTTAACAATAATTTTTTTCATTCTCGTTGTATTTACTTGAAACAGTGATTGTATACGGCGTTTGTATCGATGTTTAAATTTAGTCCCTTGTTGATCAAGTTAACTGTATGGTCCGTTAACTTGTTTTTGTCAGCTGTGATTGTATCAGGCAAACCAAATATCTCCAGCGAATTATTTCTGGTGATTGATCAAAACTATCAATACGCCATTCCAATTCAGCAACTTTGTTTTTTAAATTGTAATTATCTAGCTGTAACTCGTCCAATTTTTTAAGAAGAATATCAATACTGTCAAACCGCTTCATGAAGGTCGCTTCATTCTTCTTCAATTGCTCATAAATAAACTTAAAAGAAGTTACATTATCGCTGAAATCAATATCACGGTTGCTTGGATTTTGGTCAGGTGTATGCGCTTGTTGAGCGGAAGCATGTTGATTAGGTATTATTATTTTATCGGCGTTCAGCTGCGATGATACGGATTTAATTGTTTTTGATTTTGCATCACACTCTGCACATGTCCAAACGTAATTTGACTTTTTAGAACACTCAATTTCATTAGGAGGAAGGACACATTTTGAATGAAAAAGCGTAGAGCACATATGACACTTAACTTTAAGTTCGTCGCGATTTATCTTCACAACACAAATTTTGCATGAGCTCATTTTATGAATCTTTATTTTGAATTTTATGAATGAAAGATATAAATAAGCTGTTATAGATTACTCATTCCATAGTTCAGCACATATATTTTAAAAAGTATGTAAGTGCACATTTATCAATTTCAATAAACTTTTGTTATTTTAGAATTTAAACAAACATATGACATATTTTATTATTTAACTGGGTTCATTATAGCGGAAAAAATTTTTTTTTTTATTTTACTAATTAATTTTTTTGTTTTCTTTTATTTTTATGTGATCAATAAAACACAAAATTATTTTAGAAATTATTTTGTTAGAATGTATATTATTCTATTGTACTGTCCTCTTCAACAGCCGACAACAGAATATTGATAACATTGATAACATTGACAAATTGATATTTAAATTCAAATGAATCAACTTTTTTCATTCAAGAAGAGTGACTATCTCCATTGGCTGCCCATTTTTTGTAACTAATTCTTAATTCTCGTAATTTATAGTACTAAACAAACCCTGAACTAAAATTACAAGCCTATACGAATAAAACATCGCTAAACTCGCCCATTTTGAAACATATCGGTATCTAACAAAAATTGTTTCAAATGTTCCAAATATGTTATCACTATCACCTAGTAATTTACTTTCAAACTTTCCGTATTTGTCGAAAATACTTGTTGTTCATTCCAAAGGTTGTTGTATAATCAAATTGATTTCGTGTTTTCCTATTTCGCTAGCATTTCAATAGTTAGACTTTATCCAAATTCTAAAAACTTTTTCATTTTTTTGTAACTACGATTTTTGAGACTCTAAAATTTTTTGGTGTGCCGAGCCAACTTTTAAACGTGCCAAAATTGGCACGCGTGCCACGTATTTGCGATCTCTGTCTACAGGGTCATTTCTTTGATGTATACTGTGCAGATCTCTGATGAGACTTGTTTCATCACTTTTGTCTGCGTAATGTGAGATAAGATTGCGTCTAATTTCTACCCAATCATTTCTAGTATTATACATTTCCAATGCTTTCAGGTTTTAGTATTGCCGCAATGTAGTCAAAGTGGGTAATGAATTTGTTTAAGTCTGTTCGGTTGCCGTCGAATGGCGGTATTTCTTTTATTGCGTCTGGTATGCGCAATAACTGGAGAGTTTTCTCCATTTTAGTAATTCGTTGCAGGTATGGATTGGTGTTGGTTCGTTGGATGTATGTAACTCCCCCTCCCCCCCCCCCCCCTGAGTTTCACAAATTATAAAATCATTACATGGTGATATGTTGATCCACACTAAATAATTGATAATTCGAATAAGGCAAATGATCATTACCTGTTATAGGTACAATACATGTAACCTATTATTGATTCTTCACATAAAAGAAATGTAAACAAAGCGGCATAATATTAGTCGTGGTTTTTATAGATCTGTGTAAACCTTTTTCCAGATTAAGTCGAAATTAGGTTACCTAAACGAAGTTAATTAAAATGTTTAAAAGACGGTCAGGTATCTACCGGTTGAAGCTTCTACCTATAATAACAAACAAAATTAGCAAAAAATATTTTTCAGATTTTTACTAGTACTAGTACCCCTCGTCGAATTTCTGGATACGCCACTGCTTCCAAGTACCCTAAAGATTTATGCTTTATATATTTACATAAGCCTAAAACATAGGTTTCTTTTATCGTTTTAACATAATATGTTCCTGTTTCCAAGGATGGAATGGAATACTGTGTAGATTAAGTGGTCGAATTGCACTGAAAAATTCGAAAAAATCTCTAGGCTCCTAGCTCCCACATATAGGTGATGTTGCATTTAGTATGTCATTGTGTGACTTTTCTGTTGTTTGTTTCTGCAATAGTTGAAAACAGACTTCACAAATATGTACATTTCAACATGCGAATGTTATATTAATGAACAGTCATATGCTGTTCATCCATCTGTATTGTTTTGTTATACAAGTTTGAATTGAATTAGTTTGTTGTTGTAGTTCTGCAACATTTTTGCTGCTTCAGTCGTACATATTTTATCTTATATTGATTGTGAACGAAGTTTTTTTTTATATTAAATTCTACAAATAAATATTTGTACATTTGCTTGGTTTACTCAGTTCGGTCTATATTATTATTATGATGATTGATTAGACATTTTATTGTTCTGAAAATAATAATATTCTTAAAGGTTAGACAAATCATTATAATTCAACAAATAAAAATAAACTGAAAATGGCATGACCATAGATAATAAAAGTCTAATTGATGTAAATTATTGTGGCATGGAATGAAATGGTGTTTTGTGTGGTATGACACAGCTGAAACATTTAATTGACCTAAGCGAAATATAATAATGTTGATGGCGAGGTTGTAATCCATTAACGGTGATGGATGATACGGTTCTTTGATCTATAAACAACGTATATTTTATGTATATACATATACGGTTTTACTAGTGATTTGCATACATACATATGTATGTATATTATTTTAATTCAGTTTTTTCTCAAAACATTCTTTATTCCAATTATACTTATCACCCTTATCATTTAAATACAGAGAAAAATTATAATAATCATAACAATGCACTGCATACATGCATTATGCATTTTTGCACTGAATACAACAACCACAACAACAAAATGTTTGGATATAATGCTTCATACAACTATATACGAGTATGTAGAGTATACAGTTTTTGTTCTGTTTTTTTTCATTTCCATGATATGAATATTCAATTTTCCATATCTAGTCTCTAATGTGAATTTTCTATTTTTTCTAACCAAAAAATTTTTGCTAAACTGATACAAAAAAAAAATCTGTTGATTTTATTATTACTATCATTTTATATGCATATATTTATATATAGTTTTCCAAAATTTTTTTTTACTGTATTTAAAATTTATCGAAAATATTTTGTCTAGTTTTTATTTTTTTTTTTTTTTGTGACAAAATTATGAAAATTCACGTACTTTCATAATTTAAATTTTATTATGTCAATCATAATGATAGTTTTAAAATATGTGTACAATATTATTTATGTGTACATGGAAAATATTTGTATTTGAATGTGTACCCCACCCCTACTAAAACAGCCACAATATGTGGCACGAAATATTTCCAAAGTTCAACATACAGATGGTATAATTTATGTATATGTATGTAGAGGTAAACCACCTCTTTTAAAAGCCTTATCACATTTAATAATCATAAATAACTAAACATCATATATTCAGCATAATAAGAATCGATCGGTTTGGGATTGTGAACACGGGTAGTTGTTTGTATAGGTGTATATTACATTTTGAATAGCTACGCACATTTATTTTTTGATTTCCTAAATTAACACATAATGTAGGAGTATTTGTTGATAACATTTATTTTTAAATATATACATTATGTTATTATTTTATTATGTTTAGATTTCGCATAAAAATAAATTATGAAATTTGAACTAACTAGATACATATAGTAATGTTGCCTTCAATTATAAAATGATAGGTTTAACTATAGTGAACTAAAGTAATTAATCATTGAACATTTTTAATTAGAAAGTACATAGGTTGGGTTTTATAGATTTTAGATTTTTCCTTCACTGAATTAAAATTCTTCTTATATGAACCGGTATTAAGTATATTTCACTTGTTAGGAGTGTGACAAATTGTTATATGTATATCGCCTCAACACGATTCGACATACCTGGATTTTTGTAATATTTATGATAATTAATAATTAATGCATTTATGAAATGCACCATTGTACCTGAGAACGTTTGTAATAAAAAATAAAAACGTTGAAGGCTGAAAAAGGACCTAAAAACAGAATAAATTTATACTTCAACAAATGAACACAAAAAAAAATTAATAATTATTGAAATAAAAAATTAATTAAAATATAAAATCATTAAAATAAAGTGTTTGAATAACAATTGAGCGAACACATATTTCCAATCAGCATAAACTGCATCACAAATTTGGTGACAGCGGTAGATTACCACAATTTTAAACTTTGATGTACAGTGGAATATAAAATGTTAATAAAATCTTAATTATATTTATGTTTATTGAGCCAATATTTAAATAATTTAACAAATTTTTTATTGGTGTTGAGCTCTTTATTTAAAAATTATTCTATATAGCTTAAGCTTTCGAATCCTATTCGGATTCATTCTCAAAAGGCTTTTGAGAATAAATCCGAATAGGATTTGAAAGCTTAAGCTATAAAATAATTTTTAAATAAAGAGCTCAAAACGAATAAAAAATTTGTTAAAATATTTATGAAGTTCAATTCAATAATAATAAATAAAATTTCGTGTGTAATTATAATAATTAAAGTATAATCTTAAACATAAAATTAAAAGCATCGTGAATTTTAGTTTTGTGAACTTGAACATACGAGTATATACACCAAATCAAAATCTATATCTATATAATATAATATACAAGAATGTTCAACATTTTCTTAAGCTATAAATTTCCATTCATATATCAATTATTAAGCAATTAAGCATAGTTCAATAGCTCATGTGTTAGAGCGATTCGCTATGAAATTAAAGGTCTCGAGTTCTCGATTCCCGATAACTTCGTCTTTTTTTTTTTTTTTTCAATTTAATGTTGGCCTTTATTAACAGTACATTCTTTTTTTAATTTCATTTGTTTGTATTTATTATGGCAAAAATGTTTCACATAAATAATAAAATTGTGCAATTGCACAGGGGTCCCCTAGTTCTAAATTGAAAAAATATTCCGTTCAATTCAATGCTGAATGGAATCGTAAAAAACCGCATGGAATTTGCGTATCTTCACATATATTCATGCAAATTTTATGCATAAACCAAAGTATTTTGGCGTATTCAACCTTAACCACTTGGAAGTTTACATTTGGCCAAAAAGAAAATAAAACACAAAATTTTTCTGATCGTCATACACTGATGGAGGACACATCAATTTAGTCGATCAATTACGTATGTACGATCATTGTATAGTAATCAAATACAAAACTATAAGCGTATTACTGGAATTGGAACCGCAAAGAAGGATGTGGTCACTTACAACCTTGACGCCCCCCTTCAGCAAGTGTAAATTAGCGTAAATATTCTATTTTAGTTTTTCAACCAAACAAAAAAAAAAATCTTTTAATTTAGTTGATAAATTCAGTTAAATTAAAGATAAATTAACCAATTTTATTTATCGCTATATTATGTTTACAACAGTTACGTATATTAGATATCAATAATTATTCAGTTAATAATCTAAATTTTGCTAAGGATATTCCATTTATTATCTAAGCTTATTTTGTTATAATTATATTTTTGTTTCCTTTACACATAAGTATGTACATCAAAACACATTCGTCAAAATTAAAAAAAACGGTTTTATCAGTTAAATTTCATCAATTCGGTTTAAAAAAGGATCGGGTCAAACAATTATCAAAAAATAAAATCCGGCGATCAAATTCATTTGATTGTGTTAATAAAAAAACCTGTGACTGTGATATTGAATTTAATATGTGTTTCGATAAGAGTTTAGCACTAAAAATCGTTTCTGAATTTAACGGAAATACTAAAAATCTACATAAATTCTTGCTTGCTGTGATGTGGTTTATGATTCTGTTAGTAAAGAAGAAGAATCCCAATTTCTGGATTTTCTAAAATGCAGGCTGCTTATAATATAGTAAAATTTGAAAAATTTCAAGAATGTGCTGACTTTAAACAACAATTAAAATAAAAATATGGTGAATAACGAACTATGGAATACTTACAAATAGAGTTAATTAATTCCAGTCAGAAGAAAGAGGAGTCGGTTAGAGATTTTGGTACACGTGTGGAACAGGTGCTTACAGACTTAAACGAAGTTTCTGTGGAAAACGCCGGCGCAGCTGCATTAGTTCACGTCATACCCCAACTTTAGAGGAATCTATCAACAAAGCTTGCGAAGAAGAAAAAATTAATCATAAAAGTATTAGAAAGGTCAAGGGAACAGGTGCCAAAGCAAATTCTAATTTTCAAATTTGTGGAAAGGCTAATCATTCTGCAAAAGTTTGTTTTGCTAGGAACTTCGCCGCCAAAAGTACAAGGGCCCTCAACATTTCAATTTCAACTTCCTCGGATAAATCAAATAATGCCAACTTGTGCTTACTGTAAAATTCAAGGACATCATAACAATGAATGTCGAAAACCAGTTTGCTGAATCCAAAAAGTCATTCGTTTCAAATAAATAGTTCAGGAATACAAATAAAAATTCGAAAAACATGCAAGAACTCCATTAGACCTCAACGAACACTACTGTGCGAGTTCGCAACCTACATAGAATAGAGTGTTGTAGAGTAGAGATGTTAAGCCAAATAATAAACATGTATATTCAATTAAATGTTTTACTCATAATCTTCGAAAAAACTATTTAAGAAAACAACGAAAACTACATATTCATCATTACATAAATTCAGTGAATTTGGCTCAAGGTTCCTAATGAATACCATCCAACTCAGTTTTAATTTTATTACATTTATGTGTGTCTCTAATTTTAAGGACAATTCATCTAGTTCATCTGCTAGTTTGTCGAATCGTTTAGTTCAGTCAGAATTTTCAGATGAAACTAGTGAAATCGTCGATCTATACAAGATCCTTATACTTTCAATTAAAATTCATCAAATTCCACAGAAAGAAAATATGTTCAACTTAGTCTTGATATTACTTATAAATCTTCATATTTTCATATTCATATTTTTGTTGGCTTCTTGGTATGCTAAAATTAAAATAGAGGACAATTATTTTATTGATCACCGGTTAATAGTCAATGATGATTTTCCCATAGATTGTAGTGGAATTTTGGGCAGAGATTTTTTAGATAACCATTTTTGTACCATAAACTTTGCTAAATATTATCTGCTAATTCTAATTTTTAATTCTAATGAAACTTTTTTTCTTAATCTTTGTAAACTACAAAATTACACTCCCTGCGAGATCAGAAAAAGTGATTCTTTGCAAAGTTAATCTCGAAGGAATATTTATGTAAATCTAAAGAGATATTGCCAGGCGTTTATATTGGTAATGGTTTAATAAGACCACAGAATAAATTAGTTCATGTTAGTTTAATAAATTCTAACGAAAATGCAGTTATAATTAAAGATCATAATATAGACGTAGAAAATCTTACTGAATATGAAATCCATTCAATAAATACCTATAAGTGGGATAATGTAGTTGAGAAAGGCTACTAATTCTTGCAAATAATTTAAACTTCGCCCGTCTTAACGATAAAGAGCATTCCTGACTTTTAAAAATAGTTCGTGAATTTAATCACGTTTATACTCGGTGATCAATTAACAACCAAAAATACTATCAAGCATAGTATAAATTTAAAATCTAATCTAAACTCAATACATGTAAAACCATATAGACTGCCTGAAGCAACCAATCGAGAAATCGATAGTCAAATTAACGCAATGTTGGCAGATAATATTATTGAACCAAGCAAAAGCGGTTGGAATTTTCCTTTAATCGTAGTTCCTAAAAAATCAGATGGAGAAAAGAAATGGCGTGTAGTAATCGACTATAGAAAGTTGAATGACAGAACAGCTAGGGAAATCTTGTTATTATAGTACTTTAGATCTATCTAAGGGATACCACCAGCTCGTACTAATGGATGAAAAAGGTAATCATATGACTGCTTTCTATTTTTCAACTGGTTACTATCATTTTCTTCCGAGGACTTTTGGTTTGAAGGGCGCATCGCCCTTTCCAAATGTTAATGAACTATGTTTTGGCCGGTTTGAATGGTGTTTAGTATATTTAGATTATGGATCGAGTTTAAATGATTATAATTCTAAACTTAGATAAATACTTTGTTGTCTTAGAAAATATAATTTGAAATTGAACCCGATAAAATGTGTCTTTCTAAAATCTGAAATCAATTACTTGAGCTATATTATATCATCTATTGGTATCAAGTCTGATCATGGAAGAATCGGAAGCATAAAAAACTTTCCTGTTCGTAAGACAACGAAACAAATGAAATCATTTCTAGTCTTAATTTATCGAAAGTTTATCCATGACTTCGCTAAATTATCATCACCACTAACAAATCTTATAAAAATGGATTTTCCATACGAGTGGACATCAATCTATGATGAAGCCATAGTTTGGAGTGTAGAAGATTTCCTCCCATACCTAGACACACTTAGGTATATAGTTAGGTAGACATTTTATTATAAAAACAGATCATAGACCGTTAACTTGGTTAGCAGCATGGCTAACCCATCTTTTCGTTTGACCAGATGGCGTAAAGAACTCGAAGATTTAAATTATTCAATTGAATATAGACCTGAAAAACAAAATGTAGTAGCCGATTGTTTAACTCATGCACCAAAGTTTACTCCCAACATAAATATTATTACTAGATTTCAAAGCAGACAACAACAAAAAAATTCAAATTCATCAACGAATCCCATTCTTTTTCCTACTAATATTAGATCTAGCAATGTAATATTACCAAATCCGTCCTCAATGCCGGAATCATCCACATCACCTGGTTTGAACCGAACAATTGCTCTGAATAATGATATAGTTAAAGTAAACACCGAAGTTGAAATTCAGCAACTTTTGGATGAATTCCACAAATCACCAATCGGAGCACATCAAGAAGTGAGTCGCATGTACAAACGACTAAATAATTTTTTTTTATTCTCCCAACATATTGAAAACCATAATTAAATACGTTTACACTTGCTCTGCAACTACAACTTCATTTAGGCTATTCTAAAAAATATTTCTGGACATCGTCGGACCAATGATATCTACCGACAATCTTAATAAACACATTCTTACTATTCAGGACGAAATGTCAAAATATTCGTTAGCAATACCAATAGAAAATCAGGAAGCGGAAGTTATAGCCCGGGCATTAACGAAACATTTCATAAGTATATTTGCTTGTCCCGAAACGATTTTGACTGATCAGGGATCACATTTTATGAGCCAACTGTTAGAACATACCTGCAAATTTCTTCAAATAACCAAACTAAATACAACCGCTTATCATCCTCAGGCAAATGGTGCTTTAGATCTTCCTCACAAAACTCTTATTGAATATTTAAGGCATTATGCAGAAAGTGATCCTCTAACATGGAATGAATGGCTTCCATATCCAACGCTTACGTATAATCCCACACCACATACCCCAACTGAAAATATGACCGACCTATGAACTCATATTTGACATAACCCCAAACAACCGAGTCCTAAACTTCAAAATCCTAAGTCAAATAGTAGATATTATGAGGATTTTCTTAGTGAACTTAAATTCAAATTACAAGCATTACATCAATTAGCTAGGACCCGGCTATTATAAACAAAACAGAAAAGTAAAGAATCTTATGATAAAAAAATTAGAACTGTCAATTTTAATCCAAACGATTTTGTAATGCTGAAAAATGAGGCATGTTCTAATAAATTTTCAGGTTTATGGAATGGTCCATACAAGATAATCGAGACTCCAACCCCAATTTCATAATAAGAATCCATCGATCCAATAAACAGGTGCATAACAATCGATTGAAATTGTATTACAGTTGAATTCTTTTTTAAACTTAATTATGTATTCTATGTATTCTTTCGATCAGGATATGTGGAAAAAGAAAAAAAATTAAATATCATTATGCTTCAAATATGTAAAAGCGATACTCAAATTAATAAATGTTAATGAATTAAAAAAAAAAATGAGATCGCTTATCAAATGTCAAACCATGTCCTATATTTTTATTAATGAAATATTGAAGACATTATTTCATTTCCTTTAGGAAGGGCGTGTTATATATCGCCCCAACATGGATCGACATCCCTGGATTTTTGTAATAAAGTTTATAATAATTTATAATTAATGAATTTATGAAATGTACCATTGTAACTGTAAATGATTGTAATAAAAAATAAAAACGTATAAATTTGAACTTCTATAAATGAACACAAAAAAAATTAATAATTATTGAAATAAAAAATTAATTAAAATATAAAATCAATAAAATGAAGTGTTTGAATTAAAATTGAGCGAACACATATTTCCAATCTGCATAAACTACATCACAACCTGAATATTTGGCCTTATTATCAAATTAATGCAGCAATATTTATAACTATGTATATAGAGATGATATTTTCTAAAATTTCGGAATGTAACTTCTCATAACAAAGATTTCCGAAAATTGCCTATATTTATTTAGAGTAAAAAAGGGTGCTCATCAAGATGGCAAATTTCAAAACATTGAATCTAAAGGATAGTTCAAAACAGTTTAGATATTTTCATAACACAATTGATCTCCCTTTACTTAATAAAAAGCAGCACATTTCCACATTTCATCACTTCACTTCAAGCAGCACATTTCCACATTCGGCACTTATATTAATTTAACACAGGTATGTTATGATACAAATCAAATTCTAGAATTTATTTAAAAATTATTAAAAACAAAGTTCTAACGGAAATATTGTACTGTACCTAATGTCGTTTTGATACATCAAGTTTTGAAATATTCTTTCAAAAAATTCCAAAAAATCAAGTTTTTTAAATATTATTTTTATTCGCTTTATCCTTAGAGGATGGGAGCTGCCGCCCTCAAATTCCCGATTTGACGATTTTTTCAAATTCTAACATTCATAGAGATTGAAGCATATTTCTATGTTTTTTTAATAATTAATATTATTCACATACTAGAAAATAGAACTCCGCAAGCCGCTTAGGATTGGACCGTTGGCGCAAGAATGACATGAAATTATGTAGATTCTTTTTGTTTTAATATTGTAGTTAACAAAAATTTAATAGGATCTTCCATTTCGATGGGGCACTTTACTTTGTGTATTTGGGGGGATTTTTTCGTTCGGAAATATGATGGTATCCCATTTCTTGTTCTAATATACATGGGTTTTTTAAATAATAATAAATCTTCTTACACTTAATGACTAAATAAAACCAAAATTATTAAGATAGTGAAATAGACATTGACTTCAAGTACTCAACCATGTCCATGTTTTGCTTTTTTGAACCATTTCTTTAATACATTTACTGTGTTGAATTGTTTTTTTCTCGCATAAAGCTCTTCGCTAAATTTGATTTTCTTAATTTTGTTGAAAATTACCAAAATCTCGTTATGTATTTATAATGGCATACATAACCCACAATTTAAGTCTATTGTGCCACCCTTCAATAGAATTTCGAGTACGTGGAAAATTTTGCCATACTCTCTCTCAAATACCCCAGCTGAACTTTCCGGTTTTACGTTTTTTGTGCCGCTTATGTAATTTTTGTAAAACGCGCTATGGTTGGGATCTTCCACATAATTATTTAATACATATATTCAAATATATTCCTATTTCGTTTGCGGGTACAAAAACCAAACTTTTCAACATGCGTACTTGCAAATTAAATTCTTCGCTATTTCCATATTTGGCAGGAAGTCTGTTTTTCTGCAAATGTAGCCATATTATTTGTCCAAAATGGAAATGCAACCTTTATAGTTTGCCGCTAGGAAAATATTATCCTGAAATTCCTGTTTTCATTCGCCAATTTTGACTTTTTACTCATCAAACAAAATATTAGAAGTACAATTTGCCCCACAATTCTGTCGTGAATGCTAAATAGTTGCCGCGGATCATGAAAGTGTAGAGTGGTTTGCCTTTTCATTTTCGTGCTCGACATCTATTGACATCGTATCTATACTCGAATTTTACAATTCCTTGATTTTCGTTGTAAACAACTCTATCTGTACACATTCCCCATTTATATATCAAGGTGATAATCGAACTCGCCAATAAAAAGCTTCACTATTCCTTTATTGGATTTCACTATTGAAATATTAAATTTTTCATTAATGCAGTAATAATGCTTTATAAACTTGAAATTAAACTACTTGACACAATTGCGATAAATTGTTCAGTTTATTTTTAAATGAATAAAAGATGGTCATATTTCTCCTTTTATACGAAAATTTTTACAAATTTCCAATCAGGGAAGGGGTAAAATTGCTAAAACTAACGTATTTTATGATTGATTGTTTATAAAATTTAACCAAATTATTTATTGCTTTTGAAAAAATATTATGGAAAAACCGCAGATTGTTTTCCTTCATCCCCCTAATGCTATTGCTTACATAAACTATGCCATAAAATTGTTTATACCATCTGATAAAATTTGACCCGAACTGGTCCATTTAAGCCGCGCGCGCAAACCAAACCAGTAATTTTTTTTTTCTAGGTTGGTACTACCTTCATTGACATTCGTGTGATGTTTGAGTAGAATACGTCCATTAGTGTGAGTTTGGCAGCCATTTTTTTACGACGCGAAAAGTTTGTCTGGCGATTTTTACTAGGGGGAAAAAATTGAACAACGAGGTTGCTTGAAATTTTGTGTTTCTAATAGAAGTTTAATCTACGGCATCATTGAAAAGGTTGCAATTCGTCGTAATCGGCAGGATTTGTGGGCAAACAATTCATAGATTTTTCACCAAGATATTGCGCCGTTACGTTCCAGCCAGATTGCGACTGCATTTTTGGACAAACACGAAACAAAAGTCATCGCTCAGCCACCGTACTCGCCAATTTTGGCTTCCTGTGACTTTTCCCTGTTTCCGAAACTGAAATATCCGCTCCCGGGAACACGCCATGAGTCGATTGAAGCCATAACAAGAAATTCGCTGAAGGAACTAAAGGCCATCCCGGCCGAGGTCTATAAGATGTGTATGGAAAAATGGATTAACCGTTGGCATGCTGGTATTGGCTCAAAAGGAGCCTATTTTGAAGGTAATAATAAAGATTTGTATTAAAATATATAAAAATGTTGTTCGTTTTACCAGCCCGGGTCAAATTTTGTCAGATGGTATGTTTGTTTGTATCATGTTGGTTTCGAAAACGGCACGATCGATTTTGATAAAAATTGGTGTGATAATCTATCATAAGTCTCCATTTCGTGTTTCTTGAAGCATCTAGGTTTTAAGGAAGTATTCATATTAGGCTACTCCAGGTCCAGGGTTAGAAGCTTGGGCGAATAATTCCCTTGGCCTAACATGTGCATAATTTGTTTTTCAACTTTTTCTTTTTGAATGTGAGGATATCGATGACGTTTGGTGAAAACGGGTTTCTCGTCTCCTTTATGGTTTTCGTGTTTGATTGCGTTGGTAAGCTATTTGTTTTCATTTGGAAAGATTTGGTTAAAGTATAAGCAGATTTTTTCAATAGCTTCGATTTCCTCTGTATTAAGGTGTTGGGTTCGAATAAGCTGGGTGAAAGACCCGCTATCAATGCACATTTGCTTGTATAAGGTTTGATTAGACATTTCGAAGTGATAGCTGCCGAATTTTTCTGTTTTTACTGGATGTTGTAAAATTTCAACATAAGCGGTTAAAAAACAGCCAAGCTCCTTTTTAATTGGCCAAATTATAGAGGTTTGTCTCAAATTTTAACAAAAACTATGTAGAATAGCCAATATTCCAGAACTTCATCTAAAAATCATTTTATAATCCTATTTATATGGAGTGCCCTGTTTTTCAATTTAAACTTATTTATATTTCCGATAACAATTCAGCATCATCTAGAGGAAACATACAATTTTTGTGGTTGTTGTAATTACAGTTTTACTTCAACTTGGCGAACCTGTTTTTCTTTTTTATAAACCGTAATTGAAACAAGATAACTGACATGAAGAGTTGAGATTACACTTATGTAAGATTATGCATTAGTACCCTAAATTTAGCCAACTGTCCGTTTAACGCTTTTGTTGAGAATCTATTTGACAGTTATCACTTCTATTGCAACCGATTCTATTTTACATTCGAATGAACCCAAAAGGTAATACCATATACTTCTACAAACTATACAAACTGCTTATTACTATAACCTATCATTCTGCAGGACTTCGACCTAAACAACCAATATTTGTGAGAATGGAAGAATAAACAAAAATAAAAAATTTATACATAATTGGAAGGCCGGACACAACATTTAATCGATGTTTTGAAGTCCTGGGGGTTAATTCTCTTTATGTGAAAATTACAATAAAAAGTATAGTTTCAGTGAGATATACAGATGAGCAGGAAAACAATTACGTCAACATCTTTTCAAATGAAAAAAAAATTCTCATAAGCATTTTGGCAGTGAGAACAGGGAAATATAATTTTATTAGACTAATTACATTCAAACTATGATATAATAATAAAATTGCATTCAAACTATAATATAATTCACTTTAAAATTAATTTATAAGTTAATTTATTAAACAACTTTCAATTTATTTAAGAAAATTCCCTAAATTATTACTTTAGCTAAGTTTGAATAAAATTTGACCATTTTAATAATTTATTTTATATTTTGAGAGGCAACTACAAAGACGAAAACTGATTTATGATATTAACTCAGGATTATTTACCTCGAGGAGAGGGAGAGTATGTGTGCGAGAGAGTTAGAGAGAGAGAGAGAGAGAGAGAGAGAGAGAGAGAGAGAGAGAGAGAGAGTGAGAGAGTGAGAGAGAGAGAGAGAGAGAGAGAGAGAGGTGAGAGAGAAATTTAAAAGTAGCCGTGAACGGAAAAATCGGAATTCAAGTGACAGTTTGATTTAAACAGTATTAGTTTGGAAACAGAATTTTAAAATGATTTTAGAAAAAAATTTGGAATACAGCAAATTAAAATGGGATTTGGATGATAGAATGAAACATTTAACCGCAATTTGTCAGAAGTTTTAATCCTGCAATTTTTATCAACAATACCTTCGAATTCGTAGAGAATAGGTAGCCTGGATCTGCAGAAAATCTTTTATTAAAAATAACCTTAAACCTGTTGAAATTTTAAATCTCTTAAAAATTTCAAATTTTAAAAAATGATAATTTGAGATAATTTGCATCGAAACGTTTGAAATTATGCAAAATACCAAAGCCCAAATTCAGTACAACAAATATGAACGTTAATAGGGTTTCAAACTAACTTAAATTAATATTTGATCAAAATTTAAGCATTTTGAATTAAAAGAAAAATGTTTGACAAAATTTTAAAAGTATCAAAAAGAAACTTTAATATTTAATCTGAGATACAATCGATTTTTAAAATTAAAATGAAAGCACTTTCGATAAATATTTTGTTTTGGCTGCAGCTAATCCCATTATATTTTGATGATAGAATGCCGATCCGATTAACCGTTGAAAATCTTGCGACAAATTTCGACTCCAGGCGTACGCGATATGGGGAGCCGTTTAAATAACCAACGACATTTGACAAAGTTATGTTTCATCAAAATATCTTTGGCAATTTATATATTTGGCAAATATCATAATATGATAAAACAAACTACAAATGTACGTTTAATCAAAGTAGCTATTAACAATTTGACAGATACGATGTAAATGGAATTTTTAAATGATTTTGGATACAATTTTGAAATATGGTTAATTAGCCTGTAACTTGGCTATTTCTTAACCGATTGTGATTGAATTTGACAGGTACGGTGGAAATTAGATTGGTAAATGATTTTTGAATACATTTTATGAATATGGTGAATTAGCCAGTAACTTGGCCATTTCTTTCGGGATTATGATACATTTTGATAGGTACGGTGGAAATGGGATTATTAAATGATTTTCGGAATATGGCCAATTAGCCTGTAACTTCGCTATTTCTTAATTGATTATGATTAAATTTGAGATATACGATGGAAATAGGATTCTTAAATGATTTTGAGATGAAATTGATGGAACTTGGTTATTTTTGAAACGATTTTGATGAAATTTGATAGGTATGATGGAAATGCGATTGTTAAATGATTTTTATAAGAAGTTTTTGAATATGAAAAATCAGCCTGTAACTTGGCTATTTTTTAACCGATTATGATGAAATTCGACAAACACGATGGAAATGTGAATGAAAATTTAAAATTATCTGGAAAATGGAGATTTAATATTAAAATTAGGATGGAATACTCCATTTTCCAGAATATTTATATTTCAACACAAAATTCTGAAAAAGTAACATTAAATCTTCATTTTCCAAAATTTAAATTTTAGAGCAATTATTTTTTGGCAAATTATTCTTCAGGAATTATGAGGCATCTTTATCGCGATCAAAATGCCTCTTAATTCCTGAAGAGTAATTTGCCAAAAATCAATTTGTCAAACATATATTTGTCGGACAATAATTGGTCAAAAATGTATTTGCCATTCATACTTCTTTGCCAAAGAAATGTTTTCAAAAAGATGGCTATATTTTACTTGTATCGTCACCTCAATTTCTCGTTCAATTGGGTATCTACTCACAAGTACTTCCAAGTAGCAAAATAGTATGCTTTTCTAAGCAGAAAATATATTTGATCCAAATATTTTTAAATTAATATTTATAGTCGTTACTACAACTATAACTCTTCTTATAGTAGCAAGATGTAACAATGTTGTTATATAATGTAAAGTTAGTTTGTTATAGGAGTATCATGTAACAATGTTTATAATGATCAAAATCCATCACTATAAACATTGCTACAAAATATCAAAAGTTGTGACTATAAGTTGAGGCCTAAGTTTGTTTTTAAATTAAGAGAAATCTTTATTGATTTAAAACAACTTACTAATCTACAGAATTAAAAAAATTCAAAGAATTTTAGTATTAAAGAATTTAGTACAAAATTGACAGAATTAAAGAATCTTACAAATTTTACCAGTATAACGTTTTTAACCATTTTGAAGAATTTAAGAAATTTTAAAAATTCAAAGAATTTAAAAAATTTTAAGGCTAATGAATTATGAGAATTTAAAAAAGTAATTTAAAGAATCAAATGAAATTAAAAAATTAAATAATTTAAAGCGAAAGGTTTAAAATTCTAAAGAATATCAAATAATTAAAATGTTAAAGAATTGAAGAATTTAGAATAATTAAACAATTATAGACTTAATAAATTTGAATGAAATTCTAACAGACTTAAACATTTAATTTATTAATGAATTTAAAGAAATTTTAAATATTTAAAGAATCTTAAGAATTTTTAGAATTTAAAGAATTAAAAAAATTTAAAGAGAATAATTCATCAATATTAAATAATTTAATATGTTTAATACTTTTAAATAATTTTAAATTAAAAGGAATGAAATTAAAAGGAATAATAGAACTAATTTCGAAATTTTTTAAAAATTTAAAGATTTAAGGAATTAAAAAATTTAAAAATTTAAAGATTTAAGAAATTACAAAGTTTAAAAAATTTAGAAATTTAAAGAATTTAAAGGAATAAAATAATTTGAAGAATTTAATGAATTTATAGATTTAGATAACTTAAACATTTAATGAATTAAAAAAATTTTCAGAATTTAAAATATCCATTCTTAAAAATTTTCCAAATACAATTTGAATAATTTCAAGAATTCAGATAATTGAAAAATTCAAAGAATTTTCAGACAAAAATTTAAAAATTTAGAAAATTAAAAAAATTATATAAATAAAACAATTTAATAAATTAAATAAATTTAAAGGATATAAAGAACTTAGCAAATTTAAAGGAATTAATGATTGTTTAAAATTTAGAGAATTGAAAAAAAAAATTTAAATTTGACATGATTTAGAAAATTTAGATAAGAGTGTAAAAATTTAAAGAATTAACACATTTAGAAATGAAAAAATTAATTTAGATGATTTTAAGAATTTTAAATATTTATAAAAATGATAAAATTCTAAACAATCCTAAAAATTCGAAATATTTAAAATATTATAGTTGTATTATTTATAGTATTCAAAGAGGCCTAAGGATTTCAAAAATAAAAGAATTTAAAAGATTTAATGAAAGTTAAAATTTAATTAATTAAAGAATCTAAAATATTTTAAATTTTCAATAATTTAAAAATAAAAATAAAAATTGTATGAGGTATACAGAATTCAGGGTTTCAAAGATTATAAGGATTTAATGAATTTTGAAAATTTAAAAAGTTTAAAGCGAGTTATAAACAAAAAGTTTATTTAAATTCTGTAATTTAATAGAATTTTGAAAGTTAAGATTGTTTAAAAGCAGTAAATTCTTTAAATCATTTAAATTCAATAAATTCTTCTCTTTAATTTTTTTTTAAATTTCTTTATGATATTAAATCCCTTTCAAAGTGGGAAAAGAATGTAAAGACAAGAATCTCAAATTTAAAAGTTTTAGAATTCAACGAAGGAATTTAAAGAATTTCATAAAATTAAAGAAAAACTCTCTTACCAACAAAAATTTTAAAAATTACGGCGTTTCAAGTTTTGTTTTTTTATTATAAAAGTTTTGCTTTTTAAATTTGTATATGTATTAGTGATATGAAGATATTTGATGTTCACTAAAATTTGATCTATTTATTTATAACTAGGTAGTAATAATCAGGTTACTGATTTACCGGATTACCGCGTAAAATAAATTACTGAATTATCAGTCATTTCAGCAAACATAAATTCACTGCGTGTAATCAAAATTTCGAGAGATACTTTGAGATAAAGTATAAGAGTTATATAAGCCGTATTAAGGAAAAAAAAAGAAACGATCCAAAACATTTTTGGAGATTTTTTAAAGAAAAACGTGAAACTAATGGTTACCCAGCGTGTATGACATTCAAAGAACGTAAATCCTGTGACCCGCAGGTTATATCAAACATGTTTGCGGAGTTTTTTCAATCAGTTTATAAACCGGAAGACATTGATAAGTATGAACAGCCAAACAATGGTGAAAACAACGTAACCATACTAACACCAAGGATTGAAACCGAGGATATTCATCGAGCTTTAGAAGTATTCGGAGATGGATGTGGTCCTGATGGCATTCCAGCTTCATTATTGAAAGATTTCACATCGTTGGTAACTCCTCTGTGTCTTCTATTTAATCAATCATTACAACTAGCCGTATTTCCAACGAAATGGAAAGTAACAAGAGTAACACCAATTTTCAAAACAGGAGCAAGAAATGATGTCTCTTGTTACAGAGGAATTACATCAATATCTTCAATACCCAAATTATTTGAACTGGTTGTATGCAACTCATTCAGATCTTTGGTTCCTCGATTCATCTCACAGTGTCAGCATGGTTTTATACCCAAAAGATCAACATCATCAAATCTTATTGAATTTACCAGCAACACCATTAAAGAAATTGAAATGCATAAGCAAGTTGATGTGGTGTATACTGACTTTGCCAAAGCCTTTGACTCCATCAGTCATTGTAAAACGTTGGAACAGTTATACAGATTCGGTTTTTCTAAACAGTTTGTTGCGTGGTTTAAATCATATTTGAGTAATCGCATTCAGTATATTGAGCTTAGTAATAGAAGATCAGAATCAATTCAAGCTACTTCAGGAGTACCACAAGGCTCTCATGTTGGTCCTTGGATCTTCATAATTTTCATCAATGACGTTACTGAAGTAATACAACATTCTAAGGTATTAATGTTTGCAGATGATCTCAAAATCTTTAAAACAGTAGAAAACATCGGCGATACCCATAAGCTACAAGAAGACATCGACAATCTAGCGAAATGGTGTGAGTCTAACCTCCTCAGTCTCAACATCAACAAGTGTAAGAGTTTATCGTTCCATCGAAAAGTTAACCCTGTTACACAACAATATCAAATAAATGGCGTACTTTTACAAAAAGTATTCGAGATTAAAGACCTAGGGGTTACTTTCGTTGAAAACATGTGCTTTACTAAGCATATTGAACAATGCGTTGCTAGAGCCAATTCCATGCTTGGTTTTATTAAGCGTTGGACTGGGGATATTCATGACCTAGAGACAATCAAGATCCTGTATTATGCCTACGTGAGATCTCAACTTGAATATGCTGTCAACATCTGGTGTCCTTTTTACGACGAACCTATCAACAAAATCGAGAGTGTCCAAAAAAAGTTTATACGGTATATAACGTGTAAAGACGGATGGGATTATGACCATGACTTACCGCACCACGTTAACCTGAAGCGATTACCATCATATGCTACTGGATGCAAAACCTATCAAATGACAACATTGGCAAATAGACGAGAGCTTTTAAAGTGTTCGTTTATTGGAAATATTTTACTTGATCAAATCGATGCACCATCCATACTGGAATCAATTAAAATAAAGGCACCGAGTAGGAATTTAAGAGATCATGAGTTCCTTCATCTAAATAAACACAGAACAAACTATGGTGACAATGAACCGGTAAACATGATGTCGAAGAGTTTTAATAAAATCGACCATCTGTTCGACTTTTACTTAAGTAAAAACAGCTTTAAACGTAGGTTGAAGCAACATTTTGCTCCAACCTAAAAATATTTTTAGGTCAATTTTTATTCTTTTTTTGTTAATTTAATTTTTATTACCATGTTCAGTATGTTATAAATTCAAGTCATATTTGTAGACTTTTCTCATTATAAATAAAATAAAAAAAAATAAAATTAAATAAATTTTTATAAAAATTTACGGATATTTTCTGTAAATAAAAGCACTATTCTGGCAGATTATGGCATTTATTAATGACCTACTGGTTTACTCCATTTCCCTTAGGTTGAGAGATCAATTTTGAATATTTAAAAAACAATGCACACTATTTTGCGACTATTTTTAGGCTGTCTAGTAAAAGTGTGAGCTAGTGCCCGATTAGAGCGGCTAACAGAGATATACATTTTTCTAATTATTTTGAATATTTCAATAAGATTGACATTTTTATTTAATACCTTCAATGTTTATTTATTGATTTGTACATACCTACTCGAAAACAAATTATTTTGTGATTTAAAATATTTTTATAAGTAACAACCAGAAACTAAAAATGTTATTATACGATGCAAACAGCATCGAATTATCATTTTGGTAAGTTGTTTTTGTGATTAATCCGAATAAATAATACAACATTATAATTTTTACAACGAAAACTTAGCTCCTGCTTACACATCAACTAACGAAATTGATTATTTAAGCGATTTTGCCGGAGACCGGAATTTACTTAAAAGAAGGCGGAATATCTGGTAATGCATTTCCATATAGTATAGCAAGTACATTACCGTAAATCCTTTTGTGCATAACATTACAAGAAGGAAAAAGGAGCAAACACTAAACGTAAACGTTGAAGATTTTCTAGGTGTTTATGATCGACCTTTAGTATTTTTTGTTACTTCAAATATGTGTATTTAATTAGAAAGATGTGCAATTGCATTTTAAATTATATTTGCAATACACAAATTAACTAAATTTGATGTAATTGCACTTTTATTAAAAACGGGAATGGTTGCCATTGTATTCGATACTAATATTGTCAAAATTTTATTTGATATGAAACTTGCATCGAAATCGCTTTCCGATCTAATTAGTAATTAAACTGTATGCGAAACAATGGCTGCATCTAAACTCCGTTTCGATACAAATAATATTTAAACTGATTTCCATGCTAATAGCATCGCATATCATAAAATTTTTCAACTATGCAAGCAAAAATACAACAAAATGGATTAGTTGCATGTTGTCAATTGAGCAGGGTCGTCAAACAAAAAATGTATTGTTGAATATCTGTTAAAATACGTAAGTTTTTAATCATCGAAAAATGTCTATTTAATATTAGGCGCAATTTTACGTCTATTAGGTAATTTAGAGAAATCTGTGCTTAAACTGCATCTTGGGCGACACGACGTAATTTTCAATAGAGCAATTTATTTATTCTTGAAAAGCACAAGCAAAGTGAAAAACGCAAAATAAAATTAAATTTCAAACGTGATTTCTCTTCATCTTTATCAATTACAATTATACAATTTAGATTTAAAAGCCAATACTGCAGGGGCTACACTATTATAAAATATAAACCATAAGTGAAAATGGCGTACCTCACTTGTATGCCTTCGCCGCAAGATACCCATTATTAGTTTATACAATTATTAATTCAAATCTATGAATATGGACCCACTTCAGATGAATTCATTATCTATTATAAATTTGATGATATTTCGAAACTTAATTTCAGCATAAGTTTATTAAAAAAATGTTGCAAAATTTCTCAGTTGAAAAGTGGCTTGAAATTTCGAAATTGGCATGTATCGTTTTGTCACAATGAATTTGTCGTTTTGTCACAATGAATTACTTATTTCTAAAACCGATTGTTATTTGAAACTTATTTCATGGCAACTTCAATATGAACCTAAATTGTAAATTTAATAAACGAAACGACCAAGGCGCAGCAGATGAAAAACAAACTAAACAAAATAGACCCCATTATGTTTGAGCTTTTATGTATTCCGTTATGCTCAAGACAGCAATTGAGTATTTGATTTGGGCACATATTGAGCTTGGCATACAAATTCAACCCTGTTGCAGATTTATGGAATCTTCCCCCTTGAAGTTACTCAAAATTTGTAGAATTTACGGTTTCCAGCTTATCTGCATCCATCATCTTCATCAATCATTAGAGACGAACATGATTTTAATCGAATTTCTGGACTTTGCCGAATATGATTGGTGCTTCCGGAACCGACTTTATTAATTTTGATAAGGAGTCTTCCAATTTTCACTAAGTACACCAATGATTTCTGTAATTCTACCACCGTATTATTGCACGTAGGAGAACCAGGTCCGACCAAGGTGTTTACGATCGCTGAATTATGGGTTTGTTAAATTTATCTAGAACGTAAATTTATTAAAATATTACGTAAAAATTGAAAAATGTCGAATTTAATGTTATGCTCATTCAAAATGATTATTAGTACAAATACAGCTAGGTTGTGCAAATATGTTATCCAGACCGATAAATGTATGTAACTCACCAGGAAATAAATATATGAGTCATCGCCTAAATTTGGTGAAATCTAATAAAATTTTGAAATTGTTGGAAGCAAATTCGATCTACTAAATTTGTTATCAAGTGAAGTGAACTGAACCAAACTTGAAATTCAAGAAAAATGGGAGTCAAGAAATCAATTTTCTATCCAAATCCGTTAGCATTTACGTGAACCTGCTAAATCATCATTAAAGTTATTGAAGTTTTTTCCAAAAATTAATTGAAAAATTAATTTTTACCAGCTTTTTATAGACAAATTTTATAAAGTAAAACTAATTTCTTTTTTGTTTACATTCTAATTTAATTAATTTTTGGAAAAAACTTCAACAATTTATAACAGACAAAAAAGTCCGAAACAGCATATTTTTCGAATAGAATTACGCATACATTAAAGTTATGTCTGGATTTTTTTCAAGTTTTTTTAAACTTTTTTCAAGCAACTTTAAAAAATGCTTTCCGTGGAGTATAGCTTTTTTTAACTTTAACCAAGAATTCGTTGCGAACAGATAAAAATCATCAAAATCGCATTATGTGTACCGGGCTACATTACATTTTGATTTGTAAATAGCTAAAGATTGAAAAAGCGTCGAATACCTAACTAAAAACATTCGGTTGCTTATCGTTCTATTGTATCAAAGTTTTTTATGTCATTGTTTCAGATTTAAACAACGTTTAACTGCCGGACCCTGGCTAACATTTAATCACGTAAATAATTGAAGTCGCGTAAAATATAATTCTGTAAGACACAACAATAAATTCCCAGCATCAATATAAGATATTCAAAACATGTTTTTAACTTTAAGTTTGTCCGGTTTTTTCTTTTAATTTACATACGAGTATCCATTATTGTTTAGCCTTTAAGTGAAAACCATTATTGTACATATTATTATTCACAAGAAACCTCATTAAAATTCTTAGAGCTTTTTCCCAGATTAAACACACACACACACACATACACATACACACACATTAAGCCCCAAAAAATAAATTTGAAATATATAAACAACAAAAGTTTTTTAGTTTGGATCGATTCGAATTTTTTCTGAGATTTTCAAAAAAAAAAAAAACAAAAGATACTTCCAAAATATTTTCTTTATTTTTCAACTTTTGGGGACATGTACCTTTTTTGTTGTTGTACACAATTTCCTTTGTTGTTTGGTTATAAAGCTTCACTTTATTATATATATAAGACTTAAAAAAAAAAATGTAAGCTATTCGAACAAGACGAAACCTTTCCGAAATTTATTTTTCTTCACAAAATAAACCCCAAAATAAATAAAAAATTTGATTTGTATTGGTAACTAAAAATGTGACGCTTTTATGATTTATTTAGGCATAATAAAATAATTAAGTTTCCCAATATTGTGGGTTGTTTTGGCCACAAAGCCAATTCTAAAACTTGAAAACGAGCCTCAATACTGGTATAATCGGCTAAAAATATTATTTGTTGGTATATATCGACGAAATATATCAACAAACAAATGAAATTCTACTTAAACACATAACGGAATGTCCACCAGAACAAAAAAAAATCGGAAAAGCGGAAAATGGATAACCTAACCCTATGGAAGAAAACGAAAATTATTTAACTTTGTGAACTTGTTTTGAATACGAAATTGGAAAATTTTATGTGTTTTTTGTTGGTTATGTTGTACAGTTGCTATGTGTTGTTGATAACTTTTTCACAGTTTTCTTTTTATCGGGAATATGGATAACATAAATATACATACCTATATATATATATATAATTTCTAGCACAGCTATATAATACGCAAACGGGTACAATGTTGTTTAGGTTAAATATGTGCCGAAATGTCATTTGATGAGAACGATATGAGTGAGTTTTTTTTTGTCATATGTCGAATATATATTTAGTTGTTGTTGGTATGCATACGAAATGTGCGAGTATAGACGGGCATACATATTTAAAAAGCTAAACAAATTTAGAAAAGTTATGGAAAACCAAGGGGAAGATTTTTTTGTTGAAAGGTTGATCATCATATTGTAGTCCAACAAAAATAAAAAATTGTAAAAACATGAATTTTTATTTATTAAATTTTAATGGGATATGCGTTGTTGTGAAACACGTTTTTTGTATCAACAATTTACATGTTAGAGTGCTATTTGATTGGTAGTCAATTTTTAACAGATTAAGGTACGGCTTTATGAAGGAGATATTGTTGTATTTTTTTAGTAGCAAGGATAATCTGCTGACATGAATACATTTTTGAACATTTTTTAATTGATTTGTAATAAAGCTGCCGTTAGTCATTGCTACGAATGCCGAATTATTATTTCCCTTAATCTTAATTAAAAATGAAAATGATTTCCTACTTCGTCTTTTTTTGTATTTATTAAATTACAATTCTAAAATTTGTTGTATGTATATCCCTGAGTACTACGGGTAGTCATCCTGAATTGTCAAATTTATTTTTGTTTGTTTTATGATCTCTCTATCACAGCTAGAAATAGGATGCCCATTTTAACCCCAAACGCTCTCTTAAAAACGGACCATAGGAAGATTCGTTTTTGATGAAATACCTCTAAAAGGAATTCAAAACATTAAACTATCACCCTAAGTTAGTTAGATATTTTGTGACCTCAATTTGACAACATATAATTTCGCAGAATATGATAGTTTTGGGAGTAAAAACTTTTGCCTTACTGTTGATTTTGTCTTCTATTTAGAGTTAATAAAACTGCAATTTCCTAAGGGAACTCTCAATTGTTCTACGAATTTGCCTCGAGTAAATAGATTTAACAACCTAAAAAGTTAGTTTAATCATAATTAGGAATTGCTCAATATGATTTCACAGAGTAATTCGTAACACCTCAAGAATCGATTAATCAATTTTTTTACTCAGCGTCATAACTAGGTACACACAGCACCTCCAGCCGTGGGAGAGCCCAGCAGATTTATCAAGTGTTCGAGTATTAGTTCATAGTCAAGATTAAAAAGATGGCGGCTCAGATTAAAATTAAATTATAAAACCGGATGTCATCTAATTTATAGAGAAAGAAGAAATCGTTCCTGTCGCTATTACAGGTATTTTCTTAAGAACAACAATTTCTTTTCGAATGCAGTAGGTGATTGTCCGAGTAATTATACTTAATCTGACCCAATAGAAATAAAAAATGGTTTTAGGTTCTGACAAATATTTTAAAAGGACCAAAGTATTATTGAAATCCTGTCAAAAATGAGCAAACATTTGGTTGGTCCAAAACCACTTTTCTTGACGTTTTGAAAGTTCCTGAGTCTGAAAAAGCAACAAAAAAATGTCCGTCCATCTGTCTGGACGTCTGTACCCATGTTATCTCAAGAACGGCTGGTCCGATTTCGATTTATTTTGTTCCAAAATCAGTTTCTATCATCAAGGCGGAGATTTGAAAAGCTTTTGGAACCTGTACGTCAAGAGTATCTGATGCCTGCCATACTAATTGGTCCAAAATACCTGGTTATATAAATATTTACCAATTTTTATATATGAATTTAGAGTTGGGCATTGAGTTTGTGGTTAAATTGAAAGTTGAATTAGGGGTTTGTTTGCGGGTTGAGCTGAAGTTGAGTTGGAGTTGTTACGGGGTTGGATTAGTATATTGTGAACAGTTGAACAAGTTTTTATATGTATATACTGGTTTGTCGATTGAGTTTGGCGTAGAGTTTGCGGTTGAGTTGAGGTTAAGTAGTGTTCCGTTCGCGGGTTGAACTGGACTTTAGTGGGGGCTCGATTAGGGTTTAGTGAGCAGTTGAGAAATCGATATATATATATATGTATATATATATATATATATATATATATATATATATATATATATATAAATATATATAAGTGAATGTTTTTATGTATTTACACTGACAGGTTTTACACTTCAAATTGAAATTTTTACATTTCAAGTTGAACCTGTAGCAAATTATATGTATGGCCATTATGATCCATTTTTAAACGGATTTTAGTGAAATTTGACATCCACGATGGAAATGAGATTATAAAATGATTATTGGATAATCTTCTGGAATATGGCCAAGGACGATGTAACTTGGCTATTTCTCAACCTATTACGATGTAATTCTATTCGACATGTGCGTTGGAAATGGGATTTCCAAAACGATTTTTGGATGAAGTACTGGAATGTGGCCAAGTATGATGGAACATGCCTATTTCTTAACCGATTATGATGAAATTTGACATGAGCAATGGAAATGGCTTTCTTAAGGGGGTAATCTGGTCTAGAGGCTTACATATTGTTAAAATATTTCAAAATTTCTAAAACATCAGTGTAGGTTTTAATACGCAAAAAGAGATTTTCCTTGAGTTTTTAATTTTTGCGAATATAATAATTCGCTAAATCAGTACGGTCTTATATACAACGTATAAAGTTCGTTTTGTATTTTTCTAGTATGGCCGTACCTACCTGATGAGTAGATCAAATTTTTCAGTACGAAACCAAACTACCAAATAAAAAACTTAAAGAAATTTCTTTTTTTTTTAAGGGTATATGGGGGGAGGTGATATTTCTACTTTTTGGTTAGACTAAATATGTTATGAGTAGATGGCTGTTTTATTTCAC